>PVIA01003054.1:0-183407 GCA_004024845.1 Tonatia bakeri | reverse complement strand
CCTTGGTGCTAATCTAGAGTCTGCACACAAATGTCCACACACTCCTGTTCTGGAGCTTTCTTCCCCTTCTCCCCCCGATTTTTGACTGACACGGAATGCCACCACCTCCACGAAGTCTTCCCTGATCTCTCGCCACCAGATGTGGTCACTCTTGCCTCCAGACACCCTCCCCTCTTCCAAGGTCTTATCACACACCTGCACCTTCTCTCCCTGGACGTGAAGCACCTCACACACATTGGTGTTTGAGCCCCATAAGGCTGCACATGCAACAGGCTCTGAGAGATATAAAAGCCTCTTTGTGCTCTGGCGTCAGCTGTCCCCCCAGACAAGGTAGGGAAGAAGGGTCTTAGAGGCCTCGAGGGGCCAGGAGGAAACTGGTGTTGCTTGGGGTGGGGGTTCTGCCGGTCTGCATCTCACCATACTGTTATCCACAGAGGGGCTTTGGAGCTGAGAAACATGTGCTGTCCTGTGGGTCTCTAAGAAGCACTGCTGCCCAGACACTTGGCCAGACACCCAGACTCCCCCTGCTCACTTATTATGGTGAGGCAGTTTTGAGAAAAGATCCTTGATGAGGCTCCATGCAGAAGCAAGTCTGGCTTTACTCAGAGCTGAAAAAGCCTTTCTCCTGAATCCCCAGATGTCTGTGAACAGCCGCCGCGTTTGTTCAGAGCATCCCCCGCAGCTACCCAACTCCCAGCCTCTCCCCACCACTGCCTTCAGGCCTGCATCGCACCAATGCCAGCTCCCATGCCTCATACTATTCCCTGGATCCAAGAAACCCACAGTTTGCTCCACCTGGACTGCTCTCCCCTCAGGCCTTCTCCATCCCAGGAATTCCTCCCCCGGCCTTCAGACTCAGCTCCAGTGTCACCTCCTCTAGGAAGTCCTCTCTGATGCCTCCGATAGATTGGGAGCCCCCTTGTTTTCCTAGTATTCATGGTCTGAGATGTAGAGGGGCAAATATCACCATATTTAAAAACATGCACTAATAAACAGCCATTAGTAATAAATGATCAACCATGTACTGTATGCCCATCATGGGCAATGCACTGTTCTCTGCACTTGGATGAAGCAATGACCAAAACAGACCAAGACACTTACCCTCAAGGGTCCCACGTCCTAGTGAGGAGCCCAGCAAACACAACAATAAGTAAATTATGCTTGTTAGAGGTGAGTACGAGTGTGCAAAAAGGAAAAAGTAGGGAAGAGTGAAGAGGATGGGGAATGTTGAGGGTGACAGGGACAGGGTGGGGCAGGGTTGAATGGGGGAGCCTGGACAGGCCTCGCCCCACAGGTGATATTCAACCAGAGACCGAAAGAGAGTAAGAGATGGCCAGCAGATTTCCGGAGGAAGAACATTCCTGGGAAGGGCGCCCGTGGGCCAATCCAACCCCTCCCTTGTTTTCGAATGGCCCACCAGGCTAAGAATGTTTCTTACATTTTTCAGTGGTTGGGAAAAAATCAAAAGAAAAGTCGTATTTTATGACACATGAAAACTAGATGAAATTCAAATTTCAATGCTCATAAATAAAGTAGTGTTGGAATACGCCGCCCCCATTCTGTGTCTGTGGCTGCTTTCTTGCTGCAGCAGCAGAGTTTTGTAGCTCGACAGAGACCCTCGAAGTGAAAAGTATTTGCTCCCTCACCCTTTGTCCAGAAAAAGTGTCCTGACCCCTGAGTTAGAGCAAAGGCCCTGGGGCAGGAGCAGGAACAGGAAGGAGACGGGCCTGGCTAGAGTGAAGGGCAGCCAGCATCCCGTAAGCTTGGTTATACCATTTGGTTTTAACTCGGGCAGTAGGGAGCTGTTACAGGATTCCAATGACAGAAGCCACAGAGTCTGGTGTATGTTTTAAGAGGGTGGTTTTGGCAGCTGTACTGAGACGAGACTGTTAGCAGGCTACTGCTGTTATTTAAGTGAGAAAAAACAGTGGCTCAGACCACGGCGTGGGCACTGTGTGCAGGTGACAAGGCGTGATGGGATTTGCTTATGTTTTGAACATCCAACCAATAGGATTTCCTGATGGGTTGGGTGTGGGATGTGAGAATAAGAGATCAAGGAGGACTCAAAGTTTTGGGTGTGAGCAACGGCAAGGTGGGACAGGTCTGTGGGGAAATACCACAGATTTCGCTCCAGCCAGGCTGATTTTGAAGTGTCTACTAGACGAGCCACCAGTGAAGCTCAGTGTCGGTTGGAAGTGAGTCTGTAGTTCAGGAGAGAGGTCTGGAAGGAGCTGTAAATTGGGGAGTTATACACAGACAAGTGGTATTTAAAATCGTGAAACTAGATAAGCTTGCCAAGGAAGTGCACATGGAAAGAGAAAGAGAGAGGACTTGGACTGAGCCATGCACAGGCCAGCTTTAAGACCCCAGAGAAGGCCCTGGCTGGTGTAGCTCAGTGGATTGAGTGTGACCTGTGAACCAAAGGGTCATTGGTTCGATTCCTAGTCACAACACATGCCTGGGTTGTGGGCCAGGTCCCCAGTGGAAGGCATGTAAGAGGCAACTACACATTGATGTTTCTCTCCCTCTCTTTCTCCTCCTCTTCCCTGTCTCTAAAAATAAATAAATAAAATCTTTAAAAACAAAGACCCCAGAGAAGAGCAGCAGGAAGCAGCAGGGGAGACTAAACAGGTGTGCATGAGTCCAGAGCAGAAGCCAGCTGGAGAGGCTGTGTCAGGGAGGAAGCAGAGAGGTCCAATGCTGCCCCTGTGTGAGCAAGGTACAGGTCAGGTGGTCACTGATTTAGCAACATGGAGGGCCTGGGTGGGCTTTGCAAGGACAGGTTTGGTGGAGACACTGGGGTGAGAGCTGACCAAAGGGAATTTGAGGAAAAGAGTGGGGAAAAAGAGAAATTGCAGTAGGTACGGACAACACTTTTGAGGAGGTTTGCTGCAAAGGGGACGAAGCAGTGGGTCATCGGCTGGGGAGAAGGGCATGTTGACAAAAATAAGCTGATAGAGAGAAAAACTGGTACTGTGGGAGTGGGTGGGGAACTTTTGCTAGAGCAGGCGGACAGCATGGGACTAATGTACCTGAGAATAGACCATAGGAGGTCCTCACACATCCCCTCTCCTAGAACGCTAGGACCCACCTGTATTTGCTATGTTAGGGACATGGTATTCTATTCAAACTTATGCATTAATTCATTCATTCAACAGCTTTTCATTGAATGGCCTTTACCTCCCTGGTCTGATGCCAGACGCTGGGGATATAGCACAGACAAGTCCAGTGATCTCTGCTCCCTCGTAGGCAACATGCTTATGGGGGTAACTGAAAATCCTGAGCTCAATTGACTCAAAAGATGAGGACATTTAATATCTCCTGTAATGAAAGTCCAGATAAATGTCCGCAGTTATACCGTTGTTACAGCCTTAATCAAAATGCACCACCATTGTCTACTTATCTATCCCCTACACTGACAGATCTTTGAAGGGATAATATTTATAACCTCACTTAATGCAGCTCTCACACAGGAGAGGAACTTTCAAAATGCTTGCTGAGTGGATACATAAAGCCAGAGAGATGGGGGAAAGTCCTCTTTGAAAATTCCTTCATAATATCCTCCCCTTGGAGTTACTAAGCCACAGTTTTCAAAAGGAAAACATCACTGTGACGTCTAACACCTTGGAAGTCTGAGTTGGTTTCCTTGGATACTTTTCTCTCAACCACCACCTAAGACTGACTGTCCCTTCTCAATCTGGATTTTTCCATGGAGTGGGATGACGTGGAGATGTGGAGGGATAATGTGGAAATGGAGGCATGCCTGGTAACGAGAGACTAGATGTCCTACACCTTGGCTTGCCTAGCTCCACCCGAGAGCATGGGTGGTGACTGTTGTCCATTCTTTTCCTGGAATTGCATGCTATTTACTGTTCTTACTATTGGGTACTATGTGGAGGCAGTGTATTAGGTACCACATGTATTACAGCTTTTAGAGTAAAAACACCGCCAAAGAGGATTCTCATCCCATTTTTACACAGGAGGAAACTTACAAGTTGGTGGGCAGGGGGCGTTCTAACTTGGCAAGGTCACGCTGCAAGTAACTGGCAGGACCGAGACGGAAACCCACGTCTGAGTCCAAAGTTCTTGCTTTGACAGCTGTTATATCGTCTCTTACCTTCATGCTGAAAAGCAGAACAGGGAGATTTCCATTTAAAAACTCTTATTAATTATCATCTCCTCCCCTCACTGAAATTACCACAGAGCCAGTGTTCTCCAAGGTGATGTCTCAATCCAGCCCTGACAGGAGAAACATCCACCGGTGATAGCAGGTCGAGGCTGGAGATGAGGGATTGAAAGGCTAATCCCTGCCACCTAGGAGGGAGCAGGAGAGATGAAGGAGCAGGGAGTTGGGGTCCAGATGCTGTGCCCAGGACCCAGGGGAAGGAAGTAGAAAACAGGACCCAGAATATCTGACAGGGAAAAGACTCTCCCACACCCTTCCTCCGGAGAGCTCCCCATCGCCACATTTCCCCAAACGCCTACTCTTTGCTACCCGCGGTGGTGAATTGTCCATCGCTGGCAGTCCCAGCTGGGATCTTGGTCACCGCCATTCGGACAAAGCATTCCCCTTTCTCTAACTGGTTCTGTCCTGGCATGACGGCCATCCAGATCATTCTTCTCAGAACACACCTTCAAAACTGCACCTTCAAAGTGAAGGCACTGACCAGAGAGGAAGGGCAGGTAAGCCTAGAGGCAGACTGCACAGAACCCGGTGGGGCGCCTCGAAGTCTTGCCTCCCCCCGGGGCCAGGCAGACAGGAGAATGGCTGTTGAAATCAAATTTATGACTTTCTCCCAATACACATTTCCATGAAAAAATTACGTCATCTTTTAAGTAAACACATGCATCCGATTCCTTTTTTGTTGTTGTTCAACTTAGGTCACGTGACCTCAAATTATATTTTATTTTCTACGATTTTCTATATTTCTGAAAATGTTTACAATAAGCATGTATTACATTTTTAAGAGGAGTGGGAATGAACTTCCTTCCTTCCTTCCTTCCTTCCTTCCTTCCTTCCTTCCTTCCTTCCTTCCTTCCTTCCTTCCTTCCTTCCTTCCTCCCTTCTGAGACAAGCTGCAAGTAAGACACCTGAGGCAGTAATGGAACAGTTGGTGTGCAGTAAGAATGACATTGGCTCCAGCAGAAATGGCCTCTCCCAGGTTGGAATCCCTCCGGCTGGTGAGTCTGAAAGTCCCGAGACCAGATGTTGTGGCGGTGGTTTGTTCATTAGTGGGAATGCGCGGGGGGGACTGCACCCTGCTCGGAGCTCGCAGAAAATGTATTGGCTGGTCCTGGGGAGCCGGGAAGAGCGGTTGCACTCATCTCAGACCACTTAGCAAGCAGAGAGTTACCCCACACGGGGAGGCAGCCTCTGAAGTTGTGAATTAGTCCTTTGCTGGCTCTCAAAGCCTCTCTAAGATGTTGCTTTTCATTTCAAGGGGAGTGGTGGATTTCCAGGCAACACGAGGGAGTCACAGAACACCAAGGTTCCTGAAAAGTTGTTTTTCACAAATTAAATTTTCGTATACCAAATCCTACTTTCCTGTACTTTTTTATTATCAAATTAAAGCAGCTTCTTGAGAGAATAAAATCAATCCACTCTTGGGAACATGACTCAAGCCAAAGGTAGCACACTCTTTTATGACATGCTTTTTTTTTAAAATAATAAGAGTCTCAAAATAAGACACTAGTGATACATTTCTGAAAATAAGTTACAAAATATGAGTCCAAATAGAAATATCTGCCTCCTTGGCAAGCCGCTACCTGGTCCAGAAAGAAGCCCCATAATGATAGCTGAGCTGAAGAAAGAAGTTTGAAAAGCCTTGCCTTGGCGGGCGTGGCTCAATTGGTTGAAACGTCATCCTATTCCTGAAAGGTAGTGGGTTCCATTCCCAATCAGGGCACACACCTAGGTTTCAGGTTCGATCCCTGGTCCGGGCACATAGGGGAGGCAATCAATCGATGCTTCTCTCTCTCTCATTAATGTTGTTCTGTCTCTCTGAAAGCAATGAAAAAATGTCCTAGGGTGAGGGTTAAAAAAATTTCTTTAAAGACTGAAAAGTCTTGCCCTGGCTGGTGTAGCTCAGTGGATTGAGCGCGGGCTGCGAACCAGGCATCGTAGGTTCGATTCCCAGTCAGCGCACATGCCTGGGTTGCAGGCCATGTCTCCCAGCAACCACACATTGATGTTTCTCTCTCTCTCTCTCTCTCTCTCTCTCTCTCTCTCTCTCTTTCTCCTTCCCTTCCCTCTCTAAAAATAAATAAATAAAATCTTAAAAAAAAAAAGACTAAAAAGTCTCTAGAATAGTCTGCTAAGAAATCCAATGTGTTTGGATATTCAGCTACTATCTCTCAGCTCCAAATGCACCCATTGCTTCCATGCTTGTGATAGGAGGCTGGGGCTCTGAAAACCGCCGTTCTGGTTGGCCAGCTAGCTCTCCATCACCCAGGTGATAGGGCAGCCAGAGGAAGTGCATGTGGCCAGAGTAGAAAATAAGGACATGATCTTTCATGTTTCTTTCCTGCCCCTCTCTGTGTTCTACACCCCCCACCCCCAAACTCCCCACTTCTCCAGCAATGCTTCTCCATTCTGGGAATGGCAGCTGATTCCAGTGTCCAGTTGTGTCCATGCTGCCAGAACTAGCTCCGTGGTGCTTCACTGACTTGCAAAGCTGTGTTGGAGCAAGGCTGCTCAAGAAAATTTCAAGAATTCTGTGAGCTAATTTTAAGCACAGTTACCATTATAAATTAAATTATATAAACCTGCTGTATTTGTTAGGGCTGCAGTAACAAAGCCTCCCACACTGGGTGGCTTCAACAGCAGAAATATATGGTCTCATAGTTCTAGAGGCCTGAAGTTCAAGATCAAGGTGTCTACAGAGTTGGTTCCTTTTGAAGACAAATAGTCTCCATCCCTGTCTCCTAGCTTATGGTGCTTGGCTGGCAACTTCGGCATTCTTCGGCTTGTAGAAGAGTCACTCAGATCTCTGCTTTCATGGTCATGTGCCGCTCTCGATGTCTCCAAATCTCCCCTCTTCATGAGGACACCAGTCATATTGAATTAGTGCCCACCCTGATGAGCCCGCTTTAACTAGATTACCTCTGTAGGGACCTTACCTCCAAATAAGGTCACGTTCTGAGGTCCTGGGTGGTTGGGACCCCAACATACATACCTCTTTGGGGAGCACAATTCAACCCATAACACTAACAATTTTAAAAAATTATATTTAAAAATTATAGAGAGGGAGACTAGACAATGGATTAAGAAGGAAGAAGGACCTGAAAAAATTGAAAACACATATTCGTGAAGATATGTGCACCCCACGTTCATTGCAGCATTATTCGCAGTGGCCGAGACAAGGAGACAGCAGAAGTGTCCTCTGACAGATGGGTGGGTAAAGAAGACGTGGACCCTGTATGCAATGGAGTACTACTCAGCCTTGAAGAGGATGACCTGCTGCCATTTGCAATAGTATGGGTGGATCTTGAGACTAGCCCGCTAAGTCAAATACATCAGATAGAAAAAGTTAAGAACTGTATGATTTATCGATATGTGGGATATAAAACTGAAAGCCACAAATAAACAAACAAGAAAAACAAATACAAATTCATAGACACAGACAACAATAAGGTGGTTACTAGAGGGGCGGGGGCAGGGGAGTAGTAACGGGTGAAGGGGTCAGATCTACGGTGACGGAAGGAGACGACTCTGTGCGGCAAGCACACCATACAATATACAGGTGATGTATTACAGAATTTACACTAAAAACCTATACAATCTTTGTTTCTTTAAAACATGGAGTCAGCTTTTATTATATATTTCAAAGATTTCTGAAGTGATAACTCCAGACGTTTAGGGAAGCTTACTAAATTTTAACATAAATAAATGTTAAAATTAAACAAAACCAAAAATATTTTATAATTACTTAAACTAATTTCCATCATTAACCCTATAAACAGCCTAAGTGCCCATTGGTCAATGAATGGATCAAAAAACTATGGTACATTTACACAATGGAATACTACACAGCAGAAAGAAGGAACTCCTACCCTTTGCAACAACATGGATGGAACTGGAGAACATTATGCTGAGTGAAATAAGCCAGGCAGTGAAAGACAAATACCATATGATCTCACCTATAAGTGGAACCTAATCAACAAAACAAATAAGCAAGCACTATATGACCAGAGACACTGAAATAAAGAACAAGCTGACAATAACCAGAGGGAAGGGGCATAATGGGGGAAAGAAGGGGAAGGGTCATCTAGGAACAGGTATGAAGGACCCATGGACAAGGCCAAAGTGGGGAAGAATTGAGGGTGGGAGGTAGGGGTGGGGGGGAAGTGGAGGCGGGAAAATGGAAACCTATATAATCTTATCAGCAAATGTCACCCTAATAAATTTAATTAAAAAGAAAAATATTAAAGATCTAAATAAATAAATGTTACTTATTTTTAAAAGAAGAAGAAAGAAGATGCAATTCTAAGGATGATAAGGGAGCAGCAGGAGGGAGCTGCTTTGTGGCGATGGGACAGTTAGGGTGTAGATTTTGTGGTTTTGGTGCTTACACAAATCAGTATGTGCTAAAAAAGTCATAGGATTATAGGAAAAGACATAAAAATGGGTAAATGCAAACACTGGTAAGATCCAGGTCTGTATACAAATTGATTTCGTGGTACCATGTGTCTCCAGGTTTGGATGGTGAACAGAGGCTGTATTGGAGAAGCGGGGTGATGGGTACAAGGCTATTGTTTTTGCAGCTCTTTCTAAGTCTATAATTACTTCAAAATTAAAACCTTTTTTTAAAACAACAAAGGTAATTAATACCCCAAACTCATGACTCCTGATTACTTGCTTTTTACTATTATCACTGTGCCTGAGGCCCAGGCTGGCAGGTCCCTTCTTCCAAGCCTCCAGCTTCTTCCCTGGTGCCCCGCCCCGCCCCAGTAGGGATAGCAGTTGTTTCCTACCCGCGCTGTCTCTGTGCTACTTTAACGTTCCCTTTTTGTTTCTCAGGTTACCTAACGCCTGGTTAAGTAAATTCTCACATTAAATTCTCCCTGTGAATCATGCTGCTGTTTTCCTCACTGATATCACCAGTCAACACAAATGTTCTCCAAATGATTTAAATGGCTTGCATGATGGTAGAACAGAAAGCGTTTTTATTTTCCAAAATGAGAAAAGGCCTACACATCTCTTTCTACATGCCTCTTCCGATTATCCTGGAATTTTATTTCGGAAAATTGGCATTCCCAAAGGATGCTGGGAAGCAGAGCTTGCTTTGGCCTGGAAGGCAGCCTAGGCCATAGATGTCGAAGGAGCCCAGATCTGTGATGACAGAGCAATCTCGGGCAATAACACTTTGTTTTTAAGTATTAATATTAATTCCCTTTCTCAATATAAAGGTAATCTGTGCTTATGCAATACATTACAAAGAGTTTAAATAAATGGGCATATAATCCCAGAGAGAGATAGCACTGTTAATATTTTCAGGTATTTTCTCCCATAGTTCTGTGATACATAACATAAATAGTTTGCATCTGTCTGTATATGTGTATGCTTTAAAATATGTAAAATGAAACTGGGTTTGGGTGGGGACTGACTGTGGATGGCGGGGGCAGGGCAAGGGAGAGCAATGGGGGAAAATTGGGACAACTGTAATAGAACAACAATAAAAAAAATCCACAAATGAGCATTTCTCTGACGTGGATGATAAACAACAGCTTGATGGATGGATAACCTCCTTTAGCACATCACCATTATCACTTGAAAACACGGACATGGGGATCCTGCGTTGATGGTGTTTCTCAAATAAGTTTTTGTACCCTCTCTTGAGCAAAAAAGCCCCCAAAACCTGGGTTCATTTATACTGCTATATTTTGGGTCTTTGAAGATAATTATCAATCACTCTTTTTCCCTTTGATGACTGAACACAGGCTTTAGATAAAGCCTGCCAGCAGAGGCGGCTCAGAGAACTCTGGCGGGGGCTTGTGGCCAAACAGGCTTTCCAGTTCCCATCTCATTCCCGCCCCAACTGCAGAACGGGGTCCTCAAGGCAGACGCTGCACCAGTCCGCTACCAGAGGAATGGGTGCTCCTTTGCACATTTCGATTCCCCAGAGCAGAGGCGGAGCAGACTCCTGCAGGCAGGCCCGGCTGGCCCGAGCGGCTGCACGCCCGCCGAAGGCAGGAGTGCAGACGTCCCACCTCCCCTGCATGCAGGTCTATCCCCTGGGGAGCGGCCGCGCGGTGGGTGTACTGTACTCCACCCACGGAGGGATGAGGAGCTGTGGAACTCCACGCCCATTATCTCGCCAGCTAAAAAAATCACTCCTGCTCTTGTGCAGAGGAGCAAATGAGGAAAAAATGGAAAGAAAAGCTTTCTTGCCTAAGTTTGCAGGCACTGTTTGCATCTCTTCCTTTCCAGGAAGTGCAGGTTTGTGGGCGTCTGTCACCAAAGTGTCTTCACAAACATCATTTTATTCTCTTTGGTTTTTTCATTACTTTAAAACATAATACATAGTCATTGTAGAAATTTGAGAAATAAGGCAAGCCACAAGAAGAAAATGAGAAGCACAGTAATCCCATCAGCCAAAACAACCACATTTTGACATAAATCCTTCTAATCTCTGTTCCATGTGTATATATACATTATTTTTTCACTGAATTACCCAGTACTTACCGTCTTATCATGTGTTTTTCATTTAATGTACTAATTGTAAAACACCTTTCCACATGTTTCCACTTGTCTGTAGCTATGTGACAAATTGCATCAAAACTTAGTGGCTTAAAACAATAATTTTATTTTGCTCATGGTTCTGTGGATCGCGGCCCAACCACATTCCAGGAAACAGAGAAAGGGTCTCCCTCCCTCGAAGGGGGACTGCAAGGTCACGTTTCGGAAGAACAAGCGGGAGGGAAGACTTTCAGAGCCATCTTTGGAAAACGCGGAGTGCTACATGTATTATTAAAGGTTCTTCTCCACAGCTGTAATGGAGGCCGGAGCAGATAACTGAACGGTATCTATTTTTAAAGGTGTCATCATGGATTTAGTGAATGTTAGTTTTGCAAATTTTAGAAACTATTATAAACACCTCCATGATAAAATTCCTGTACATAAAATGTTATCTGTATCTCTGAAAAGTTTCATCAGGATAATATATTAAAAGTGGAATTACTGGGTGCTACAGTTAAAGCTGTTTGATATAAACAGTCAAATTAATTTCCAGAGAAATTCTAATTTAGATCTACTTCCCTTAAAAATATGTTATTGTCTTACAGAAAAATAGTTCCATCAATACTCTTCTTTAAAAATGTTATTGACTATTTTCATCTATTATTTTTTCCAGATATTTTTCAGATGTAAAAGTAATTCCCACTGAAATTCTTACTGGAGTTTAACTAATGATCAAGCTGGGATAAACCTGGGATGAACTGGTCTCTCTTCGATATTCAGTCTTCGGTCTGGCCGCCTCTGGCTCTGGTCTTCCTTTGTCTTCACGAGAGGAAATGGGTAACATTCACTATTGGATTGCTCCTACCGCCATACGCCTTTGTAATTGTTTTTCCTTGGGTCACTTTCCCCACTATGTATTTTAACTGGTTCTTAATGTGAAACTGGGAAAGGGCTCGTTTTGTATATTTGTCCATATTCAGCCATCTTTCTAATTTTTTATTAGTTTCAATCGTTTGTCACTGGAGTAGCTTAGGGTTTCTGGGTAGATCATCATCACAGTACTTTTGATTCCCTTTCCAGTAGCCTGTCTTATTTCTGTTTCCTGTCTTCATGCACTGACTAGGATATCCAGGACAGTATTAATTAATGTAATGAAACTGGGCATTTTAACCTTGTTCCTGACATTAACTAGAACATATCTTTAAAAATTATAGGCACTAATATTTGATATAAATATTCTTTATCATTAAAAAATCTTCCTTTTCCTTTTTTTTAAAAAGATTTTATTTATTTATTTTTAGAGAGGGAAGGGAGGGAGAGAGAGAGAGAGAGAGAGACATCAATGTGCGGTTGCTGGGAGACATGGCCTGCAACCTAGGCATGTGCCCTGACTGAGAATCGAACCTGCGATGCCTGGTTCGCAGCCCGCGCTCAATCCACTGAGCTACACCAGCCAGGGCCAAAAAATCTTCCTTTTCTAGTTTGCTAAATTTTGTTTATTCAGAATTGGTACAAAATTTTTCTGAAATGTTCTTAGACATCTACTGAAATCAGGAGAATTTCCTCTTTGGACTTGGTATAATGTTATATTTCATAATATTAAATGATTTTTGTATTCCCAGAATAACACAGTAAGAGTCATCATGGACTGTTCTTCTTATATACTGTTGAAGTTGATTGTCAGCACTTTACTTAGAAATTTTTTGTCTATTATAGTAAAACTGGTTTGTAATTTTCTGTATTATGTCTTCTTTCTCAAAGTCTGTTACAGCATTATACTTGTTTTGTAAACTGAAATGGGAAGATTTTAATATTTTTCTTTACTCTGGCATGGTTCAAATGACACAGGAATTATTTGCTCCCTTAAAAATTAAAAGCAAAATTATCCTAAAATGGAGCATGCTTAAATGCAATTCTTTTCTTTTTAATTATTAATCTAATCAGATTATCTGATTTTTCTTGAATCAATTTTATTAGTTTCAGGTAGTTTTTCTTTAAATCCTCACCTAAGGATACATTTATTGATTTCAGAGAGAAAGGCCAGGGGAGGGAGAGAGAGAATATAAATCAGTTGCCTCCTCCTATATGTGCCCCAACCGGGGATCGAACACACAGCCCAGGTATGTGCCCTGACTGACTGAACTCACAACTTTTGGTGTATAAGGTGACACTCCAACCAACTGAACCAGCAAGCCAGGGCTCAGGTAGATTTTTAAACAGGTTAGCATAAAGTTGTTTTTGCTTAATTCTCATTTGAAATCACTGTATCTGTTAACACATTTCTTTCTCATGTGTATTTTTAGCTCTACATTTTCTCCTGTCATGAAAATATTATCCATAAATTGTCTATTTATCATTTGTTTATAAAAAATCATTCTTAGATTTATTTATCTACAGTACTTTTGTTTTAAAATGAATTAATTTTTAAATAATTTCCTAAATACTCTTTTCCTTAGGTTTGATTTGCTGTAATTTTTCTAGCTTCTTGATTCATCTAGCTACTTAACTCATTTATTTCTCTTGTTTAATTAAAAAAAATTTTAAAGCTATTCATTTGCCTTCAATTAACAGCCTTGACAATATTCCACAAATTAAGATAGTGTTTTTATTTCTGAACTTTCAAATACTGAAAATATCCTCCTTTACTTAGTAGTTCAACATTTCCAAGTGTTTGGCAGGTCTGTGGGATTTCTGAGATTATTTCATTATGGTAAGCAAATATGGCCTAACAGTGTCTGATTTACCAATTACTGATGTTTATGTATGATCTAGTGCTATATATATTCTTAAACGTTCTTGGCACACTCCCAGAGATCAGGACAAGGCCAGGCAGACTCCCCTCCCACAGACTGTGGGGTGATTTAGTTCCTATCCCTCCACTCCCATCCCCTCCTCCGTGCCCATTTTAGAAAGGAAAGCAGAGGTTCAGGAATAAATGTGACCAAACAAGCATCCTAAACATCCCGGGTTAGGTTATTAAGGCAGACTCATGTTATTATTCTGAAAAAATGCCTTATACAGCTGTCCCCCTGCTCTACTCCACACTTCCGGATGACCCCGCTCCCTGAAGAGAGGATAGGCATGGAGAGGAAGGATCCTAGACTGTGTGGATCCCCGGCAGAGCCCCAGCGGGGTGAGCACATGGCTTTCCTTTGTCCTGGGCTCCTGAGCGGCCGGGGTCTCCTTCCAAGCAGCAAGACTCTGAAATATGACGGGGTATGCTTCATAGACATTAAGAACAATAACTTCTGCCACACTCGGAAGAAACCGGTCAACACAACTCCAAGCACTGTCTGGACTCTGCAGATTCTACATGACATGTCTATACTCGTGTCATAGTTTCCTCTTCGTGACATTTTGTTGCCGTTTTTGTCTCACACAGACTCTTCACTGGACCATTCTCCAAGTTGAGCCGAGCAGACTGCACAGAGCCCACTCCTCCTGCATGTCTAATCCAGTTACCGGTGGTTTTCTCGTCGTCCTGGTGGTTCTTACAGGCAGGGACAGCCGTGCATGGGCACACACAGCCTAGTTCGAAAGGGTGTGCAGACTCCTCTCCTGTGAGACACACATGTGCCCCTCAGGATCTGCACCCAGTACTGCCTCTGGCCAACAGACCAGTATCCAGAGACAAGGCACAGCCTAGCCTGCCAAGTGGAGCATTGGTTGAAATAAGGGAAGAAAGGAACCAGCCACAGGACCCAATAGAAAGACAGCCTGTTTCATGTTGCACTGAGGCCCAGCTTGGCAACTTTACCCTGCAAGGATGGGCTGCGGTCCTCTAGGGCAGGACCCTCAATAGACCATCTAGTGATCACTGAGTTAAGGCCTCATGGATTTATGGCTCCAACTAAGGCCACTGATTGAGGGCGAGGCCCTCACTAGGTGAAGTGCATGACAGTTTTGCCAGCATTCTTACCGATTTTATGGAGGAACGAACTGTTGGAGGTTCTTACTTGCCCATCTGGAAGTCAACATCTTCTCCGTCTTTGTTTGACTGAGAGAATGTGAGCTCCTGACAGCGGACCTTCTTCAGAGAGAAGGACGTTTGCTTCTGCAGGAGACACGGGCACCGTTAACCCCCGAGGATGGTATACCAACCAGGGACTGAGGTGATTCGAAGCTGGCTTCAGTCCCTCCCATGGACAGACTACAGCTGGTTCACCTTATAGCCACAGTGTGGTCATTCATGATCTTAACCAAACCATGGGTCTTGTCAGAGCCCCCATGCCTGACAGGCTTCTCACTAAGTCTGCTGAAAGTCCTGCCCAGCATTGTAGCTCCCAAGCTGTATCTTCCGGAGAACAGTTGGCCAAAAGATCCAGGCTCCACTCACTGGGTTTCTCTCCTCTCTCAGAAGGTAGCCCGATAATTCTTCACTGACTTGTGAGTTCTCTGATACTTTCAAACAGGTTTTGAAAATTACATTTTCTCTAGCTTTTCTAGTCATTCTCTGCAGGAGAATGGGTGTGATCTGCCAATCCAGCTGTCACTGGAAATAGCACCGTGCCAGCCATCACATCTGCAGGAACTGTGAGCAGGAGAGATGACAAGAAGGGGTTCGCTCAGCTCCCAGCAGTTGGATATTCCCAGTGAACCTGCTTGGGTGGTCCACACAATAGTCCTGCTTCTGCCTCATTGGCCAGAAGTTAGTCACATGGCCACACCTGGCTTCAGATGGGTGGATCATGTGCGTCACTAGCATGACACATTGCCACCCTCAATAAAGCTTGGGTTTGCCCTGACCGGTGTGGCTCAGTTGGTTGGGCAGCGTGCGCCAAAGTGGAAGGTCGCCAGTTCAGTCCTCGGTCAGGACGCATGCCCAGGCGGTGGGATCACCCTGGTCGGGGTGCGTGCAGGAGGCAACTGATCGATGTTTCTCTCTTACATCAATGTTCCTGTCCCTCTCTTTCTCCTTCCCTTCCCCTCTCTCTAAAATGGACAGATAAAAATCTTATAAAAAAAGAAACTTGGGTTTTATTACAATGAAAAGAATGGAAGTTGGGTGAACAACACAGCCTCCGACACATTCCTCTATAAAATAGAAATAATATTAATACCTAACTTACAAAGTTAATGTGCAGATTAAAAGCTATAATGTAGGTAAAGCTCTTAGCACAGTGCCTAGCGTATGGTGAATGTTAGCAATAGTACTACTTATTATACAGGGTGTGGAGGAAGTAGGTTTATGATTGTAAGCACCTGAAGCAGTTTATTTTTGTATTATTATCTATTGATTATTGTATTATTTTTCCACACAACAACTGTAAGCCTATTTTTACCTGCCTTGTAGTATGGTCATTTGAATGTAATGGATTATTATGTGATAAACAGGAAAAGAAGCAACCCTTTGAGCTCCCTTCTCTAGCTTCTCACAGTCACCTGAAGCTGCTTCTAAATTCAGTCAGGTAAACTTGGGGATAAATTGTCCACTATCATTGCTTTGTTTTAACTAGTATTTGCTTGATTTATAACAGCTGATTACAAATCAAGCCCAGAGTAGATATCAAATGTGTGAGTTTCCCTCATAATTACACTCCCGATTTTTTGGACTATCTACATTTTATTATAGTTTCATTCTTTTTGTTCTAACAAATGTGTAAATACATGTGATTGACTTCTTGGACCTTTGTAAGACCCATCTTGTTAAACAACAACAACCTACAGAACAAATCCCCTTGTCAGAAAAAGGTCCCGATTCTTAGCTGTACATGTATCACACTCGCCATGCCCAGAATAGCTTCCATATGAAATTTGAGGATATTTTGACAGTTTTCTGCCCTTCTCTCTACTTCTTATGACAGCCACACCCAGACTGTCTTACACACACACAGGGGTCACCAACCTGTTCATAACCACAGCTACCATGAAACAACAGAAATAATCACATCCGCCTTCTTGCAGAAATCAGATACGAGAGAGTGAGCGTGTGTGTGTGAGTGTGTGTCTGTGTGTGAGCATGCATGTGCGAGCGTGTGCCGGTGTGTGAACATGTGTGTGTGAGTGCCTGCCTGTGTGTCTGTGTGCAAGCATGTCTGTGTGTGAGCGTGTCTGTGTGAGCATGTGTCAGTGTGTGACTGTGTGTGTGTCTGTGTGTGATCACGTGTCTGTGTGAATATGTGTGTGTGTGTCAGTGTGTGGCCATGTGTCTGTGTGTCTCTGTGTGAGCATGTCTCTGTATGTGTCAGTATGTGACCATGTGTCTGTGTGTGTGTATCAGTGTGTGTCTGAGTATGTGTATATGTGTCTGTGTGTGAGCGTTTGTCAGTGTGTGACTATGTGTGTTGGAACCCCTGCATGGCAACAGTGTCGCAGTTGCTGATTATAAGAAGAAAAATTACCGGAGTGACACAAATTACTAATTACTTTATTATGCAGCAAGAAGAATAAGAAGCTGGAAGTTGTTTCAGCAAATTCTCTTTTTAAGCAAATAATTGTTGGGTTTCCAAAGCTCTAAATTAAGTAATTCTTCTCAAGACCTTGCTCGAGTCTCCTGCTTTGAACTCCAGCGGCTGGCAAAGCATTGCAGCTGGCTCTGGGACAGGCAGTGGGTTTCATTTGTGATTTTTTTAATGGGCTGTCCTGAAAATGATAGGGGTGTTTTTCAGGGGTGTTTTTCCACCAGTCATTAGGACTAGTTTTACTGAATCATTCTGTTTGTCCTCCCATTCTGTAGGAAGGGACATCGAGTAGTAAAAAGATATTTTAGAAAAGAAAGAGAAGAAGAAGACCTTAGAATAAAGTTTAAGACCAAGGTCCCTGATTTTGTGACCTTGGGCCCAGCTGCCACCTTCACCTGGGCTGGAGGAGTGAGACAGCATTTTGACACTTTTTAAACTGAGAAGCACTGAGCATTTTTATGTATTATTATTAAGATGGCAAAGAATGACAATAGTGAGAAGCTGTATTAAAATAATTATAATAATAGTTCGAGTTTTTTAGAAGGCTTTCAGGATATGGCATGTGCCTGGCATCGGCTGAAGCGCTCTATAGGTGTAAACTCATTCAACCCTCATAACAGCCCTTTGAAACAGGTTCTAGTGTGTCACCGTTCTACCCAGCAGGTGCCGAGAGGGTGAGTTGTCCAAGATCCAGAGCCACAAAGGGCAGAGCCAGGGCTCAAGCCCAGACGGTCTGGATCTGGATGCTCAGACTTCCACAAACCACCACTGGCCTACAGCGGGAGGTGGCAACTGACCCGCCGCTCGAACAATCGACGGGATTCTCTGGCCGTCTGCTATTCAACCACAGGTCAGGCATCCCTGTAGGGCATCGCAAGGATGTTCTTCTGTGGCGACAGTTACAAAAGGGCCAACTCCAACCAGAAGTAACTTTGATGGAGAAAGAGGGTGGAGAGTTGTGTGAATGGCGGGGGAGGGGGGGGTGGAGGTGTGGGGCGGAAACAGTCAGTCGCTGGGCTGGCATACAGGAACCCAATCCACCTCCAGCCTCCCAAGGGGGACGGTCATTCATAATAATTTGCCTCTGATCACCAGCAGGATGTGAGAGGGAGGAGAAGTGGGGTTGATCAGATGTGTTCAGGGCAGGCAGGGAGGGGAAGGTCTGAGGGGAGGCCTGGACACTCGGTGGTCCAAGCAGGTGTCCCGTGAGGGCCGGCGTGTCTGTCAGCAGGAAGCTTTGTGGTCTGGAGAAGGCCTATGTGACACGTGGTGACTTCAGCGGTGGCCGTGGGCAGAGCAAGAGGACGGAGACAGCCTGTGCCCCTTCAGAGTTCCACCTCCATCAGATCTTAGAAACACGGCCTACGTGACTGGCTGACAAGAGCCGGTAGACTGCACAGAAGCTGTGTCGTGTGTAAATGAGGGGGACACTCTGTGGGAAACACCAAGGGTGAAGTTCCTCCAAACTAGGGACAGTGATTTTCAGACTGGCTCACCGCACCCGGGGGTCAACAGCAGCGAGCAAGACACTCACCATGTAAACAGCAACCAGAAGCCCAGGGAATGATCTGACCCAGAGGGAGGCCGGGTCCCCAGTGCCTGGACCCTGGGACATGATGGCGTTTTTGTCTTGCCAGACCACAACTTAGCCAGCACCTTTAAAGCTGGAAAATCAGGACACAGGAGCAACCCCAGAGGCCAAGCGTGGTCCGCGGGGAAGATCGCCTTGCTTGGGTCCCCAAGTCCGGGGACCTGACACCACATGACAGAGGCCCTGCAGCTTGCGGCAGTTCGATCGCACTCAAGGACAGCGTTATGCCAGAGGCAGCCCTGGGCCCCAGGCAGCTCACCACCTGGCCAGACTGGCAAATGTCTCAGCAGGAGGTTAGCAAAACTGATGCTTCCTTAAACGAAACTCTGTGGCTCTGCGGGGGGGCCAAGTTTGCTCTGCAATATTTTTTGATGATACGTATGGAATAGAAAGTGCCTCCGCAAAGCGGGCCTTCGGTAACAAGCGCCCGAGAGAGAGGTGGCCACACGCAGAGAGGGGTGCTCTGTGGAGGCGGTCGGGCAGGGGATGCAGGTGCATGCAGGGAGGGACATTCTAGGCTTGCAGGACACCATGAAGTCATATTTCGGCAGCAGTGTGAGTACTTCAGCACAGCAGCAACAGTGCTAGGAATACAGCTGTGGGGATTCAAATCCCAGCCGGCCAGGACCTGCGTGAACATGCGAAAGCATCTTCACCCCTCTGAGCCTTTAGTGCCCTCGTGCATGGAATTAGTACAATAACCTGCCCCTGACCTTCACCCATATCCCAACCTTCCTTCAGACTGCATATTGGACAGATATCTGGGTTATGTGGTGACTGAGCAGATGACGCATGTGCTATAGCCTAGTGCCTAGGAAACACTCCACCATGCCCAGCCCTGAGTCTGTCCCTGCCCAGACCACCGAGTTCCGTGAGTTCTGTGTGTTAAGAGATGATTTCCGACTGGTAACCAACAGTCCGACTTTCACGGGGGAGAGACGCTGTGGAGGGAGGGATGAGCTTCAATGCCAGCTTCTTTGCAGAGCTTCAACTTCAGGGGTGGCTGCTTGTGGGGGAGGGCATTTGAGACACTCAGCCCAGAAAGTTCTGAGCACCTTTCTCTGTGCCTTCAACTCTTCCTTAGTCTCTGGAATGAGCCTGAAGGAGAAATGGAGAAGGACAAGGAAGCTGAGATGGGCTCTGGCGGCCACCAGAGCATGGCATCCAGCATCTGGGAGCTGAGATCATTGGGAGCTTCGCAGGGGACTAGGCAGAGTCTCTGCCCTGAGTGCACCCCATGCAGACAGCCCCCACCAGGGCCAGTGGACAGGAGTCCATGGGCCAGTGCAGGAAGGCCAGGGGAGGGGGCCAAGGGAAGGCACGCCACTGTGTCAGCACTTCAAGGACCTGCCTTCCATGTCTCATAGCCTCTTCACCTTCCATGGCACAGTGCAAAGTGTTATAAATTTGCACCTTCGAGGAAAGTGGCAAACTGATGGGAATGAGGACATAATAAGGTGAAGGCAGGGACAGAGGACTAGCACTTACGTATACAACAAAATAACTCCTGCGAATGACAGAGCAAAGGTGGAAGACATCCTCAGATAGCTGTGAGTGTTTTTGTAGCCTTTGTTCTCAGCGGCAGAGGTCTTTGCGGGTCAGACTCTCGCCTTACTCCTCGCAATGGCCCGGCAGCCACCAGGGGAACTGGAACCCGGTAAGCATCGATGGAAACAATTCTTCAAAGAATGAGTGAACGAATGAAAAAGCTCCTGTGGCCATGTATGGGCTGTGTCCACACTACTGATCACTTGGAAGGGGTTCCAGGTAGAACGAATGTGGAGAAAGGTCACAGGAGCCCAGCCCTCGGCCTCCCAGCCACCCTCTCACACGCCAGTCTCTCTCTTACCCTCCTGCCGGGTCTTGGTCTCTCTGGCTTACCCTTCCCACTCTCATAGACCTAAAACATGACTTCATCCTCTCTCTCCATGCTTGAGAACCTTCTGTGGCTCCCTATTTCTCAAGGCATCAAAACCTGCCTGTAGCTTTTAAGCCTTTGCATTCTCCCAACCTGTACCCCTCCTTCCTGTTCTGCTGTTACTGGCTCCAGCCAGCCCCTCGCATTTGCTCCCACCACCCTGCGCCTCCTCCTGGCTTCCTAACCCAACCCAGACAGGCCCCAGGAGTCTACTGGTCTGATGGGCTCTGAAGCCTCCAGGCGTCAGGAGTCTGGGTGACGTGATCTGGCACAGGCGGGTGTTGGTCCTTGTTCTCTGGGTGAATCCTGTGGGAGCATGAAGACTAGATTTCCAGAAGAGGGAAGCATGTCACGTCTTCTGTGCCCCTCCCCTAGCATTCAGCTTGCGATGGACAGATGAATCATGTCTGGGATTATAAAATAACTGATTAAATTCCATTTAAGAAGCACCTACTTGGCTCCAGCACGGGGATTCACAGCTGTGGGAGACAGTGTGCCTTGGTAAGGGGTGGGGGGGGCGAAGAAGAGACACCAAGGGCCATTCTAATGCAGAGGAGTGGGTGCTCAGGAGGAGTGGGGACAGAGAAAAGTCACCCAGCTCACTGCACAGAGCTGGCAGAGCCCAATCTCCCCAGGGAGGTGACCGCCAAGGGGACTAAGAAGGAGTTAGCAAGGTGGGACTTATACAGGTGGGGCCTCCGCTCATATAAAGGATGGGGTGGGGGAGTTGCAAGTGGAGTCTGTAGCCAGCCCATGGAGTGTGTGGCCAGCCCATGGAGCCTCACATGTCCTGCCTCAGAGTTTGAACGTTATCTTGAAGCTTTTGGGATATTAATGAGGGAAATGAACTCACCAGCAGGCACTTGAGTTATACACAACTTTGAACAGAATACGGCATCTCGTAGGGTCAGCCAGAGAAGTAACAGCCTTGCAGAGGAATACTCACAGAAGTGTCTCTAAGCATCCTGTGCTCAAGGAAAGGATGTTCCCCTCTCCACCTGAGGTTCATTTTTAATCTCAATGAACAAGCTTTATGAAAAGCAATAATTGTTTGTGCTGAGAGACTGGATCCCACCAAAACTGGGGAGTGGCCCCCAGCTCTTTCACAGGGCCTCTGGACCCCTCCTACCCACTCACCTGCAGCTCAGACCCCAAACACTCCCTCCCTCCCTCTCTCCCACCCTCCCTCACTCAGATCAAAACATCTTTCTCCATCCCACAGGGCTGTGCCTTAGTGTTTTTCAGCTTCGCCTGTCCCGCTGGATTCAGACTGGTTGCTTATGCCTCTGGGCCTCATTTGTGAAATAACTATAACATACTTTGCCCTAATCCAAACAGTGTCCCTAACCCTAACTTTGTTCTGGACAGTATGGTGAGCAGTTATCAGATCTATGTGATGATAAAGCCACATATAGCACATGCCACACTCAGGACATAACAAGTGTCCATCATTTTGGTTCCTCCGCCTTTCCCTGCTCATGTTGCAAACCTGAAGTTCAGGGGCGCAGGCTAATTGATCTTGGACCCATGCTCAGGGCCTGTGAACAGAATGTCCCGAGAGCAACTTCTCAGCTGAGTGTTTGTTCAAGTAAATGGAAGTAGGGCTGCTCATGGACTAAAAAGCCACATATATCTCCTGAAGGAGGGAAAACTTATGGCACACCTGCCAAAGCTAAGGACTTGATGTAGACAGTGGGTCTAATCCTCCTAAGAATCACAAAAGTAGATATTACCCCCATTTCACAGATGAAGAAACTGAGACTTACGGAGGTCAACTGTGTCTCATTCAAGTCACTACGTCCAGACAGGCTCATTTAGGAGAGACAGAGAGTAAGAGAATACACGTGTATGTCTGTACTAGTGGCCTTTTAGTCACCCTCAGGCTACATACAAAAAGTCACCATGAATTCTGTCATTTCAATAACTGGTTGAAAGATGTAAGACATTAGACAGATTATCTCCCCTTTCTGTGGACTTCAGTGTTGTTTTGTCGCTCTTATTTGCATGTTTTTTGTTTGTTTTTTAAATCCATACAAGGGTGCAGGTGAGGAACAGCAGGATGGAGCTTGGGGCAAGGCGGGCAATATAAGATTTACTGTTCCCCTATCAACACCAACCTCCTAAGATTCTCTACAAGATTTCCCCTCATTTCTGTATGAATCACATTCCTCATTTCCAGAACCAGTTATCTGAAAGCCACCATTCCAATCAAGCCCCCAGCTGTATTTCCTGGCTTTGCAGCCTATGCCTTCATTTATAACCAGCGCTGCCGAAGTTCGTCTAGTAGTTAGCTGGTCAGGGCTCACTGCCTTCCCACCCTGAGGGCAGTCATAAACATCAGGAAGGAATCGAAAATGAGAGCACCAGGGCACGTCAGAGCCGGGAGGAACCTCTGGGACCATCTACAATCCCCTCATTTTACAGGTGAGGAGGCAGGGGTCTGGAGGAGTCCAGAGACTCTCCATGGCTCCACCAGCAAAGACACCATCCTAATATTTGCTTCCAGGCATTTACAGACTAACCGTGGATCCTGATTTCACGGAAATTAGATGGATCAACGGCCAGCAGGATTCGAATGCAGTGGGCTACAGGCACGGCGGCTGTCAGGAACAGAACTGCTCAGGGTGATTGAAGGATGCTTCCTGAAATAAATGTGTTGTGAAATAGGCATTCAAGTGTGTGACGAAATGTAGAGGACTTTGCTTCAAGACTCAGAGGCAGAAATATGGTCTCAGAGGTTGTGGCACATGTGGTTGTTTGTGGCTAGTTGTCTCTGCCAATCCCTAGCTCCCCTTCTTTCTGATTTTTCACTAGGTGTATGAACACCCAGAATGGGAACTACATTTCCCAGCCTCCCTTGCAAGCAGGTATGGCCAGGTGATAAGTTTGGACCAATGAGACGTAAGACAGAAGGGTCGTGTACAACTTCCTGGAAGTGTCTGGGAGGGAATGGCCGTGCCCTTCTTTCCTCCTTCCTTTTTCTGCCAACTCTGCAGATATGATGGTTGGGTCCTGAGCAGACTTCCTGGACCATGAAAGGGACATACTAATGTTGGCAGAGCAGCTAGTTTCAGGTGGCCTGCCCCCAACTTCCTTACATTAGAATTTCTATCTTTCATCCTTTTTTTCTTCAGCTGAATCTAATTCTAGCTGATGCAGAAGTAGAAGAGGAATGATTTCAGAAGGCCCTAGTGAAGTCCAGAGACAGAGGCAGGGAGGCTGACTTGCAGAGAGTAGAAGTGAATTGAGAAGAATTCTGACACTGATGCTAGTACAGCTAGAGGACGTCCTGGACAGACCAGTGATTCTCACACTTCGTGTGTCAGAATCACCTGGAGAGTTTCCTAAACCCACTGGTGGGGCCCACCCCAGAGGTCCTGATGCAGTTAGTTTGGAAGCTGGTGCCTGAACATGTGCATGTCTCGTGAGTTACCAGGCTGTGGGTGCTACTGGTTCAGGGGACCACATGTTGCAAATCATCGTTCTAGATTTTTCAAAGATACTTATCAAAACTCAGCTTTCTTGGGTGAGTGTCAGCTTTGCATCGGAGATGAGATGATTTCAGCTGCTATCAAAGACCAGGGAATGGGGAGATGCAAGAGAGGGTCTGAACAGCTTGGGCAAGCTGAGCATCCAGTGAAAAAGATTTGTGATGCAAATGACTTACTGGTGGTGTTCAGCTGGGAGCAGAAGGGATTTCAATATGGTGAGCCAAATCGACTTCATTACCTGACAATTAGCTCTAAATTAATGCAAGACTGTGCTGCCTGAATATGCTCTAAGGAAGAGGGTCCCTGGCAGCTTGAGATAGGCAGGCCCCAAGACATTGATCTTAGCTGGATGCAGAGAGGGCTTTTTCTCAGTTCTCCAGTGCACTCTGAGCTCAGAGGATGGTCAGCACCCCACTGGAGGCCCTCTCCAACTTTTCTCCCTCCAGATTTAGCCCTGATTAACCCAACTCAACCCCATGGACCTGGTCTCCCAGTGCCCTTGAACATCCAGGCTTGCACACAGGCTGCTGATTGTACAGCAGTGAGATGCCGCAGGATGAAGCTCATTAAGTTCTAGAGGAGCAAGCTGTGAGCACGGAATGAGCATATTCTGAGTATATTTGACCTCCTCATTGAAGTCATAAATCCCCAGAAAGTAGGAATTATTTTTCCTCTTTCTTTAGCTAATCCTGTCCCCATCTTTTTTCCTCCCCTCCCCTGCCCTCTCCTCCCTTCCCACTCTTCCTCTGATACAGTGCACACAGGAATATGACCATAATAAGTGATGACCAGTGGATTGAGGATCATCAGGACTTCATTTATTTACTTACTAACCATGTGCCAGCGTACAGATCATGTCCTGACCACACGAAACTCATAGCCTAGTCTAAGAGACATGCAAGCGAAGAAGAAGAAAAAAAAAAAAAACACCAGAAAGGGTCTTGGCTGGTATGGCTCAGTGGATTGAGAGCCAGCCTGTGAACCAAAGTGTCACCGTTTTGATTCCCAGTCAGGGCACATGCCTGGGTTGCAGGCCAGGTCCTCAGTAGGGGGCTTGTGAGAGGCAACCACACATTGTTGTGTCTCCCCTCTCTTCCTCCCTCCCCCCTCTCTAAAAATAAACGAATAAAATCTTTAAAAAAAAAAAAAGTATGCTCTATGGCCCTAAAGGCCCTATATACACGGAGTGAGGCTCAGGGCACCCTGCAGACCAGTGTCTGCTTGTCGAGAAGTCCTGGGAGCATTCCAGCGCACAGTGTAAACCCTCTGCCTTCCCCTTGCTGTCTGCCCACTGCCCTCTGCCCTGCTTAGGGCACAAGCAGGTCACTGTCCAAGGGCATCCTCCTGAGCCCTTGGGTGCCTCCAAATCCTCAGGGTCATTGACTCTGAAAAGTCGAGGTGAGCAAAGGAAAGCAAAGCAACTGGACACAGGAATGCTGGGGGGCTGGCTCTGCCCCTCCCCCCAACCCAGACACCTGACCCAAGCCCCTCCCCGTGGGTTTTTTACTTCCCAGTGTCACAATTTTAGCAGCCTAGCATCAGCATCCCTGATAGAGCTCTCTTAAAATATTTGTTTTTGACAAATGACCCCTAGTTTTTCTCCTTTTATTTGAAAGATGCTGAGCTGTCAGTCTAAGGAAGGAGAATCGAGCCCATGTCCACCCACCTGTCATACTCTCTCCAGAAAATAATGATCTCACATCATTCGTGACCTGACTCTGGTTCAAAGATGTGAAGATATCAAATTACACATGTATATTGCTTCCCAAAATGCGTTAACTTCCATAACCTACTTTTATTTTAAATTTTAACTTTTTAGCTTTAGGGTGGAATAATGGGCAGAGATAACTGTGTATGTTTGGTGTACAATGTAATCATCAGATACACACACGCGTTTGGGAATGATTACCAAGTCAAATAATTAGCGCGTCCATCACCTCACTGGGTCACTACTGCGTGTGTGCGGTGAGAATGCCTACGGTGGTCTGCTCTCAGCAGCTCGCGAGTAGCCAGGATGTACTGTTAGCTGCAACCAGCAAACCCTGCGTTAGCCCTGAGAAATTCTTCTTGTGACTGGAGGTTTGTACCCTTGACCTACATCATCCCCTTTTCCCCCACCCCATGCCTGGCATCCCCCATTCTATTCTCTGTTCCCATGAAATCAACTTTATTATTGCTTTTTAGCATCCACATATAAGCGATACTATACAGGATCTGTCTTTCTCCATCCATGACCTTGTTTGATACCCTAACCATTGTGGGAGTTCTCCCCATGTTACCGAAGAGCAGTCGTCAAAGAACCGAGGCCTCTGCGCAGGCCTTTGACTCTCTGGACCCCGCGCTGTTCCCGTCAGACTATGCCCTCCCCGCCACCCGCCACAGAGAGCGTGCGCAGGACCTGGGCCCCGAAAGCGTGCGTGGGTGTGCGCGGCAGCCTCACCTCCCACCTACCTCCTCCACCGCTGCCATCACACCAGTATGGAACCCTGAGGCAAAGGGTTGTCAAGGAGAATAAAAAATACCAGGACAGCCCTGGCAGGGTGTCTCAGTTCACTGGAGCATCCTCCCGTGCACCGCAAGTTTGTGGGTTCAAATCCCGGTCAGGCCACATACCTACATTATGGGTTTAATCTCCAGTCGCGTGGGTACAGGAGGCAACTGATTGCTGTTTCTCTCCCTCTAAAATCAATGAATATCTCTTCTGGTGAGTTTTAAAGAAAAAACTACGTATATAAATATCAGGACACTACAATGCACTCAGGACAGCATCTGTATCAGCAGTGTCCTCCAGAGGAACAGAACAAATAGGAAGTGCGTGTGTGTGTGTGTGTGTGTGTGTAAATAAATAAATACATTTTTCCCAAATATATATACTTTAATGTTATGAATAAGCACGGAGGGAGGCCTGGCCTGGAGTGGCGCACACACGGTGCCTTGCGCAGATGACGCGTTGTGGAATCCTGCACCTGGAACCTGTACAATTTTGCTCTCCAGCGTCACCCCAACACATTCAATAAAAAGGAAAAATTAAATATATATTTTATACATAAATATATTTTTCTGAATATATGTATTTTATAAATAAATTTTAAAATGTTAAGCAATTGGCTGATGTGATTTTAGGACCAATAAGTATAAAATCTCTTAAGCAGCCTGGAAACTCAGGCAGGATTTGATGCCGCAGCCTTGAGACAATTCCTTCTTCTCCCAGAAACCTGTTTTTGTTCTCAAGGTCATCAACTGATTGGACAAGGCCCACCCACATTATTGAGGGGAATCTTTTTTACTTAAACTCAGCTGATTCTAAACATCAACCTCATTTACAAGATACCTTCGCGATAACACCCGGGTTCGTGTTTTACCAAGTAACTGGGCACTCCAGCCTCATCAAGACGAGACATAAACAGTTTCGTCATTTCAATGCTGTCTCTAGAAGCATCTAGGAGGTGTGAGTTTGAGGGGCTTTGGGGAAACAAAGGTGACTCTTCTTGCCAGAAACACAGAGATGGAACAGGAAGGAGCGGGATCCCTCAGGAGGAGGGGCACTACTTCCGTCCATTGTGTCAGAAATTCAACACGTGAGTTTCTGGTCAGGACAAAATGCCCCCCCCCCCCCGCCGCCACAGCACTGGCCCCTATACCCTTCCGGGGTGCCATCATGGTAGATAGAGGGGAGATTTTTTTAAACACCTCCATTAAATAGGCTCAAGACCCTAAAATCTTCTCACCACTTAGTCACCTTCCAATCCTGGAGCACCAATGAGCTAAGTACCCACACTTACACTCACCCTCCCGTGAAACAGTTGCCCCAGGGTTGATTTTCTTGATTCACTTCTGACATCTGATAAATAACACCTGCCCTGTTCTAGTGCTTTCCTCTGGCCCTGTTTATTAACAGTGTTCGAGATTTTTCTTCTCCCATGATGGGTGCTAACGGCACAACATTCAAACTAATCACACCAAAGGGAGGTCTCCAGCCATCCGTGCCTTCGAGCCAGCCCGTGACATTCTATTTGTCTGACTGAGGTGACACAGCTCTAATCGAAAGAGTTCTGGTTCTGGAGCCAGACCTGGGGTCACTCCGGTGCGCCTTGGCCTCTGCGTGGCCTTGAGCCAGTTCAGGACTCTCACCATAAGGACCATCTGAAAAGAGGGTTTCCCTACCTGTGAAACGAGAACTGTTGAGAAGTCCACAGCATGGAAAAGCACCTTCAGGATGGAAAGTGCTACATGAATCCAGGACCAAGCCTCTTCCTATCCTCACCACCCCAAATCCATTCTGAGCCTTGTCACCCCCACCCACTCCAAGAGCCCTGCCACATGGCCTTCGCCAGTTGCCTTACTGTGTACAAACCACCCCAAAGGCACGGCCATTAAAAACAACCATTTCATACACTCAAGGAGTCTGTCAGGCAGGAATCAACAAGGCCAAGGCAGACGTGGCTCTCTGTGCTCTGCGGTGTCTGAAACCCCCGCTGGAAAGAGGCAAAGACCCAAGAGGCTCACAGGCCGTCCACTGGAGCCACATGAAGGCCTGTGCCCTCCCACATCCGGTGTCTGGCTGGGCTCACCAGGCCTGCTGGCCACACACCACACACGGCCTTCCCAGGAGACCACCTCAGCCTCCGCACAGCACACCGGCTGGTTCCCCACTGCAAGTGTCCCTGGGGAGCCAGGCAGAAGACGCCTTGCCTTTTGCAACCTAGCCTCGGGAGATACATGGCATCCCTTCAGCTGTAATCACACGTCCGCTCAGATTCATGGGGAAAAATACAGGCTGACCCCACCCCCAGGCAGAAAGCCCCGCTGTAAGAAGGGTATGTGGGGTGGAAGGCACTGTGGTAGCCTTTGGGAAAAAGTCAGTCTGCCAGAGGGTCCTAGTCACTAGGTGGACGACCTGGCCAGGTAGAGTTCTGACCAGGGTGCAACCTGGCAGGTGTTGTGCCCTTTGTTCTTGCCCGTTCCTGGTTCCAGGCATCCACAGAGACTGGCACAGACTGCACCCAGATTAGGAAGCCTGCCCAGCTCAGGCTCCAACCGAGAGTGTTCTGAGGAGAGGGAGGCGCAGAGCACACAGCTGCCCTGTCCGCACACTCCTGAGCCTCTGTCCTCCCGCCCCAGGCCTGCACTAGGTTTGGTACTTACACCTCCCCCTTTTCCAGAGTGATCCCAGCCCCCATTCTACGGGTAGTGCCACCCAAGACCACCCCCATTTGAGGTACCTGTGGTATACCTTCAGTACTCAGAGGGCAGCATACGTGTTACCTGGGAACTTTCCTCCTATACAGACCCTCTGACCCCACCCTAGACCCATGTGATCAGAACCTGCGGTCTGACAAGCTCGCCAGATGATTCCAAGGCTGATGACAGCTGGAGTCCCGGAGAAGGAGAAATTGAATGGAAACGGCATGCAGCTGAGTTTCAGTCTTGGCTTTGCCCATTTGTCAGCTGGGCAAACTTGGGCAAGTTCTTTGACCTCTCTGAGCCTCAGTTTCCCTAATATGTACATGAGCTGTCAAAGCTACCTTAGAAGGAGCATGTGCGTGTGTTGGCAGCCAACAGAGTTCAACTCTGAGGGTCAAGCTCAGCCATAAACCCCCCACCACCCACCCCAGGTGCGGCCAAGGTCTCCCCCAAAGGCTGCCCTCTGCCATGGGGTCTGTGAGGTGACAAAGGGAAGAGCGTTCTGGCATTGAGGTCAGCACCGCAAGGAAAGGGCAAGAACAAAGCATAAGACTCAGGGAGCCCCTCGGAGAGAGCTGTCTCCCTGAAAGGCTGGGGGTAGCAGGGAGGATCCAGGAAGCCTGCCCTCCTTTGGAGATGTCATTTATTTTTTTCTAGTAGACATTGTTGACTACCCACTTACATGAGTTCTGACAGGGGCCTTTGCTGCCCTTTACGCTCTGGAAATTAGATCAGTTCCAACCCCCCACAGGTTAGTTGTTCTAGGAAACCTGTCCCCACTGGGAGTGAGGGGGCCCTACCAGGGACGGGAGCTTAGTAAGGAGTCACAGACCCCAGAACCTCGCATGGTCCCTACACCCAGTGTCAGTCAACAAGCTTCTCCTGCTGCCAATGCCCAGGCCTGCCAGGCTCTAGGCTGCGTGTCTGGGGTGTGGGGAACCATAACATAAAAACCATGCATCAGTACAATCCTAGAAAGCAGAAGAAGAGCTGGTAGAAAATGTTACTAGGCTATTAAAAGATTCAGTACCTCTAAGCCTTCGAATGATCTCATCCTTCCCCATGCTACAAGCTTTCAAGGGAAGTAAAAATAATCCAAAGCAAAGATTACGAAAAGAAAGCTCCATCCTTACTCCATCAGCACTGAGGGCTCCAAGTCCTTCCTTAGATGTGACTTAAAGCCTTTCTGCTCTAAGTTTCCTGCAACTGACTACCCAGTGCAAGTACCCCGAGCACAGAAACTTGTCAGCGACAACACAGTGGGTTGAGGTTCTGGAAGACTCACCCGCAAGGAAGCAGGAAAATCATCTCTCCATATCTTCCCGTTCCTGGGAGACCTGCTTCTTTAGAGCTGGACAGCCCAGGTGTTTGCCTGCTAGCCCAGCTGGTCTTGCTAAGCCCAGCTGGCCTCCTCCCCAGCTGAGAGTCTAGACAGACAAACACCCAGGCACACGTTGCCCTTCAACGCTGGGCACAAGTTAGTGGGGACATTGGGCTTTTTCCCCAAAGGAAATTGACATTGAGGTTACCTAGTGAAATAGACATACAGTCCAGAGAAATACTGAACCACAGAGATCAGAGACTTTCTAGAAGGAATCTGTTACGGAAAAAATAATGCTGCCGTTCGCCGAGCTGACCAAGTTTCAACCCCTTTTCCTTCCGGACCTTGGCCTTGCTGTCAACGCCCGCCTGGCCCGCCCATTAGCCGCCTGTGCAGCTTGGAGAATCAAATCTAAGCAATTCTACAGACACAGTTGTGGATTAAAATATCTCAAAACATTTCAACTGGACGTGCGGGCACTGCATAAATGCTCATGGTAATCATTCTCTCACAGCAGAGCCACCAGAGCTAAGTGTCCTGGGAGCGGGGACACGGAGGTCCAAGCTGGGTCTTCTCTGACTCACCGTGGGACTGCGGGCCAAGTCCCTTTCCCGGCGCAGGCCCTGAAAGGGATCCGTCACCCCCTCCTCCCACCTGATGGAGACGCGCCAGAGACAAGCCGATAAAATGAGCCTTGAGCACTTGGACGTGAGGAGATGCTGACAGCTGATCATACCCCTGCACGGCAGATGCCCCGCGGGGGAGCCAGGCCTCCCCCACTTCAGCTGCCTCATCGCAGCCTCATGATCTGGTTCCTAGGATGAGGTCTGATGGTCGGGTCCCTGCAAAGCCCTAGCCAGGCTTGGAGAGGCCCATTGCCATGGGAAGGCTTTGCTCTTGGCCTTCACAGAGCTAGGTCTGGTTTTGAAGTTCAATGCCAAGGTCAAGGGATCTCTGATAGAGAGGCAGCAGCTCTCAGGTCCTGTCTGTCTCTAGGAAAGATTTGGAAGCCCTGCTAACCATTCATCCCAGGCTGTGGGCTGATGACGGGCAAAAATGTGAATGTGCCAAATTGACTGGCCGAGGGGTCAGGGTCTGTGACCAGATATGTCAGGAGGGCTGCCCGGGTGCCCCTACTGCCTCAGCCAGAACTGCCCCCACCTTCTGGCAAATTCTTCCTTGCTCTCCAATAATAGCTTTGCTGCTCAGCGTCTCAGTTCCTCTGGGGATACCATCTCACGTCCCAGCGCGCCAACAGTCATCCAACCCACCTATTCACATGAATGTACCCATCAGAGAACCTCCTTTTCCTTCTAGAAGCTTGTGTCAGAGGCACAGCAGAGGGAGGAAAGGACAGGGGTGGGGCAACTTGCACCCGGATCAACACAGTGCTGAGGTGGCAGGGAGAGGAGAGGAGAGGCACTCACAGCCGCCCCCAGGAGCTGGTTTTTAAAGTTGGAATCTGCCTAAGTATTTCATTAATATGTTGTAAGAGATGCTTCTTCAAATAAATGGTTGTTTGCCTTTGGGCTCAAATTGATTTTTTACGAATAGCAGGGTGTGTTGGCTTGTATACACGCATGAATTTGTGTGTCCCTATGTGTGTAAGGTGTTGAATAAATGTTTACTGACAATGCCTATCCATACGTGTCATGACTTGCATGTGTATTTGTACATCTCACACACACACACACACACACACACACCCCTGGCCTCGAGAGCTAAGTGTCTCTAATTTCTGAATGGCTTGAGCAGCGATGTTGTAGATGCATGGACAGACACTCAGATTGCTCCCAAGGTGCATTTTCCCAACTACAATCCGCCACCACCCACACAGTCTCGGGACTTGCAGCACAGGGCAGCCAAGTCTTCGAGGTTTGCTGCCCCTCTTCTGGGCAGGTGCAAACTAATCCAGCACATTCTTCCTTCCTGCCCTTCACTCCTTCCCCCTCCTAAACTGTGTCTCTTTCTCCCAAGCCTCTCCTTCTGCATTGTGCCTTCTCCAAAGAGCCAGGTGTTAGACGTGCTTGACAAAAGTCCACAGAGCACAGACATCAGAGCGGGAGGGGTCGTAGAAACCATCTCCAGACTCTCAGCTCATGGGTGAGCAAACCGGGGCTGCAAGACGCTGAGAGATTTCTCCCACGCACCATTGGGGGTCACAGGAGAGCCAAGCCCGGGGCCTGGGTTACCCAGCCTTTTCCACAACCCTGCCCTCAGTGCAGGCAAACCACTGCACAAGTTCTTTCCCTCCACCTCAAGCCCCACCCACGTCAGAGGGTAATGCGAGCGTAGCCAGTACACATCCCCAGTGAGTGAATGAGGCTAACGTACCTTGGCTAACAGTCAATAAACTGCTCTCCAGGACTGGAGGACTTCATTTCTCCCATGAGCAGGGAGGTGGGGAGCCAAGACACAGGAGCAGTGGTCCTGCTGCTCTTGGACCTTTTGCGTGACTTCACAAGGGTGGCCTTGGTCCCCACACACCCCCAGTTCAGGCACGTGGCCACCAGAGTGTTAGCGACCCCCAGCACAACCCATGGGAAGAAATAATGGAAAGATGCTGGCCGGGAAGCCCCGGTTCAAGCCCAGGAAGGGGTCGAAGAGATGACCCCCTGATTCAGTCCCTCGTGTTATGCAGGAACTCCACAGCAGAGGTGCCATGCCCCGCCCAAGTTCAGGCAGAGAGGTCCAGGGCTTGGGGTTCCTGGACTGCCCCTCTGTTTCCAAATCCTCCCACCCGCTCTCTCACTTAGAGTTGGTCCTAGGCACGTCTCTGAGAGTAATACTGGGCGAGGTCATAGGTCTGACCTGCTCTCCGATGCAGACACTGATTCTAGATGACTCACCCGCCTGGCCAGTGTCATCCCACAAGCCCAGCTCAGCTGTCTCTCTTCTACCTGCCACACCCCACCGACCCCGTTCCACTGGTACAGAGCAGATGACAGAGCCACATGGAGGGACCAAGAAAGTGGGATTTGGGGCATGCAGGTGTGCTCAGGCTCTTCCGTCTGCCTAAAACTCCCCCTCCAAAGCACTGTTCTCCCTGCCTCCCTAACCGGCACTCCAGAAGCCAGACTGAGGGATCTCTAGGGAAGGGATTGCTGCAGGTAGAAATCCTTCTCCAAAGGCGGGCGCGCCCTCTGCTGTTGGCACGGTGAATTGCGGGCCCCCCGCTCAAGTTCAGAAATTGTCCTTTGAATCCATCCGCCTGTGTCCTGTTAAGAGGAAGGATTTACGGAAGAGGGCGGATGGAAATAGAACCAAAAGCCCTTCCTTCCCTCGGTGTCAGAGCTGAGTCTGTCGTCTGGGAACTCAGGTGGGAGGGTATGGGATCCAGGAGGGCAGAGAATAGGGGCTGACCTAACTCTTCGGCAACTGAGCTTGTGTCTAAGCCCAGAGGAACAGCAGGAAGAGCGCGGGGCTAGAAAACGTGGTATCTAGTTCCACTTCTACCACTTAGTACTAATCTCTGACTAAGCCATGTGCCTCTCTGTGCCTCAGTTTCCTCGCCTACAAAATTGGCCTTATAATGTGTTGCCTTACAACTCAGAGCTATGTCCTGGAAAACCCACTTTACAGGTATGTTGAAGCATCAGCGAATGGTGGCGATGTTACTCTGTTCGGTTTCTTTCCCAGGAAATAGGCAGTGGCGGTAGGAGGGTGTGAACTGCCCGAGGCCTCTTCCCTGCCTGGATTCATACTTTTAAATGTCGCTGGATGATTCTATCCTAGCCCTTGACAATGTCACCAGACGCCCATGTTAAGGCAAGGCATTCCTAAGGTTGTGTAAATGAAAATGCTTTGAGGGGGTCAACACAGTCTGCAAAAATCAGGCAATTCACTCGGCTGTCAGCCTCCTGGCAAGTGGGACTGAGAGCCAAGGACAGGGGTCAGAGCTGGCTGCAGAGGATCTAAAAGGGCTGGGGGAGGGGCATGCTGCTCAAAGAAGAGGGGAAAGAGCAGGATCAAGGTCCCTGGGACAGCAGCAGGTCCCTAGGATAGGGGCATGGAGGGAGGGAGGGACAGGACAGCCTTCTCTGAGTTTGGAGTTTTTTGGGGTCAGCCCTGAGTTGAGCATACCCGGCAGAGAGGTCCAGAGCGTGGGGTTCAGAGTTAGAACTGGTGGTAAGGTGGTGTTTCCTCTGTCCCTTGTGCCTGGGGCATCTGCTGAACCTCACTGACCCCATCAGTACCTTGCAGCCATCACCTCACCCCAGTGCAGGTAAACTGCCTCCCCGCTAAGCAGCATCTACTAAGTGCACCAAAATCATTATTGTCACTATTACTGTGGTGATCATCATTGCCACAGCAGTCCCAGCCCCCTTATTTTACGCATGATGTTCTCTTATTTGAATGTCAGCTTCCTCATTAACAAAAATAAGGAGGATCCCTGACCCTCCCAGGCTGCAGGGGTGCAGTGGGGAGAGGGAGAGCGATACCCCAGGTGCGTCTGCAGAGGAAGGCTCCAGAGGGACCCGAGATGCTATTATTGAAGGCTAAATGTTCCGTGGCGAAAATCTGCTGCAGCAATCTCTGCATCCACTTGATGTGAGTGGGCACATTACTGTAATGTCCCAGCACTGCCGTCAGCACGGGAAAGGCTGAACGGTGCGCGGCCCCAAGACGCCTGAGCGGCATGAAGATCAGACGGTGCAGGGAAGCACGTCTGGCTCACCTGTGCAAACGGGGCTATTTGCTTTGAACATGACTGGAATTGGTCCACGGCCACCTGCCTCAGACAGAGCTGCCCAGGGCTGCCCGGGGGTGGAGGTGGGGGGAGACAGGGCTGGCAGAGAGGAGAGAGACAAAGGCAGGCAGAGCACACACATCCTGGTCGGACTCCACCAGAGAGAGAACCCTGTTATAATCCCAGTCCAGTGCCAGTATGGACGCTAAAGTCCCGGCTTCCACATGTTGCTCTGAGCACACCGCTGATCCTCCAACAAGCTTCCTAGACACCCTCTGACGTGAACCGAGTGCCTCGTGCTTGGTTTCAAGCTGTTCTGGGGAGCAACTACAGGCTACTTCTCTCCCTGCTCTTGTCCAGGGAGACCAAGGACACCTAGGCAGCAGGTCTCCAAGGTTCAACTCTGAGTGGGCATGGGGGTGGGGGTGGGGGTGTTGCTGGGGACTGGACTTCGGAGGTGGCAGGAGAGGGAAAGAAGATAAGCAGGACGGAAATGGGTGAGACCCTCACGATGTGCCCACAAGGCTAGGGCCGCCGTTTAGCCTCACGGAGCACTCTCCAGCTTCCCCTGTCAACACCTCCCTGGATGCCCATTTGCAATGGTTCCCATATCCGGAGAGGGACTGCGATTCTGTCATCTGGCCCAAATCTCACTCCCCACGGGATGACCAGAGACTCTCGTCCCCCTTTTCAGGTTCCTTCCAGACCCTGGGGAAATCCCTGGGCCCTGATTCTGTCACCTGTAGAGTGAGAGTGGTTGTCAATCCAGGACCCCGCTCCTACTGTTCCAACCTTCCCGGTGACGCTCCCTCTCCCCACAGCATATATAGCTCGCACTCGCGCTCACACTCACACTCACACTCACGGCCGTGAGCTTCCTTTCTCAGCCTTCTTTCTCAGCCATCGCTCTGCCCTCCTGGCCAGCAAGGCCTGTGCCTCTTGGCATGGAGATGCTGACAGCCGTCCTGGGCCCTCCTCCCCCACCCCCACCCCCGCACTCTCCCACTGCAGACTTCCTCCCAGTCTGTGCTCACCATGGTTACAGTTTCAGTTCGCTCTATTATTATTATTATTATTACTACAAAAGATACGTAATGTTTGCCATTTTAACCTCTGGTAGGTGCACGGGTCAGTGGCGTTAAGGACCTCCATACTGCTTCATGCTCCTATCACCTACTACATCCAAAAGCTGGTCGTCATCCTCAAGATACACCCTACGCCCACTAGACAATGCCCTCAGCCCCCTGCCCAGTATCACTCACAAGCTTTTCATCTCCACGGACCTCCCTATGTGAGATGCCTCATACAAGTAGAATCATATAGTGCCTGTCCTTCTGTGTCAAGTGTACTTCCCTTAGCCCAATATTTTCAAGGTCCACCCATGTGGTCGCATGCGTCAGAATTTCCTTCCTTTTATGGCTGAATGGTATTTTACTATGCGCGTACACTACATTTTGCTTATGCATTTGTCTGCCCTTGGCCGCTGGGCTGTTTCTAATTTGTGGCCCCTGTGAAGAGTGCTGTTGCGAACACAGACGTCCAATTCCCTCTTCTCGGTTCCCCTGGGTGTGCGTCTGGGTGTGGAGTCGCTGGGTCCTGCAGTAACCCTCTGTTTCCCTTTTTGAGTAACTCACAGATTGTTTTCCCAGAGGCTGAACTATTTTCCATTCTCAACGGTAATGCGTGAGGGTTCCGCTTTCTCCGTGTCTTCACCAGCACTTGCTATTTTCTGGGTTTTGATTTTAGCTATACTGGTGGTGTTAAGTGGTTTTGTTTCTCACTTAACTCCCCTCCACAGCCCCGGATCCACGTGCCGCTAGGCGGCGACCCAGAGGGACTCGCATGTGGGACGGCTGCTCTGGTCACAGCTGTCTGCCGGAAACGACAAGGTCCCCAAGTCCAGCTGTGTCTGTTCTGCTCGTTGATAGAACCTGGAATGCCACAGGACTTGGGGACAGGTTTTGATGAATAGGAAGGAAATGAAATTAAAAACGGATTGACAGAGAGAAAGTCACATGACCCTGAGATCAAAGGGCAGGACCCAGGAGTGAAAATGAGGGGAGGAAGGAGTGAACTAACCATACAGTCAGTCCCCAGGGGGCACCTGCTGCAAGCTCCTTCCCAACACCTGACTCTCGTACCTTGCAGATCTGATCTGGAAAATCACTGGGACCCTGTTGCCGACCCCACCCCGCCACCACAGCCCCATATCAGCTTTCGGAGCCTGAGGGAGTGCGCTTTTCTGGGGTTCCTGCTGGGACCACAAGCAGCCTGCGGTGGCCCCAAGAACCCCAGTCAGGACCCCAGCAAACGGGAGAACACAGCCTTTTTCAGTGCAGCTGTTTCTCTGGGCCTTTTGAGAGAGGCAGGCTGCTCCCAGAGGGAAGGCTTGAAAATAGGGCCACGGTGGAACCCGTCTGGCCCTGTCATCTAATCCATGGCTCCGTCCCTGCTTCCTTTTATCCAAACAGCCACAGAAAAAGCAGAAGGGATGCTCAGAGCTCCCTTAGCTGAAGTGGAATAAGGGAGATGTCCGGGAAGAGGTGGCCGAGAGAGAGGGTGGCGAGTGAGCACACTCTGGGTGAAGAGGGAGGAAGGGAACACGCAATCACACGGAAATGCACTGTGTGGGGCTACACCGCCACGCTTCCCCCTCTCCAGCTCCATCTCTTCCTGTCTCCCCGTCTCTCTCCCACTTACTATCAAAGCAAAATTTATGAAAAGCTTGAGGCATTGGATATTCCTTTATTTCAATCTAACTTTTCGCAATCTCAAGTGAACAGCTTGGCTGCTTCTGCCTGTCAGGGAATTTAAATTGCAGATGGGACGGGGAGCCAGCCGCCCAGCACAGCAGCAGCCCCTCTGGTGCGCACCGTCATTGCCTAGCAACTAGTCTGCAAGAACTTCGTGGAGCAGGGGAGAAAGTTCCACTCTGGAAGGTGACCTTGACCCAGGGCATCTCCTGGGGGAAGAGAGGGCATTTCCCAGAGAGCGGAGACCTCCTGCCAGGTCCGGGTCGAGGAAGGCAGCCAGGGGCCGAAATCAGCGTCTGCTCCCCACACCCTCATCATGCGTGAGTCCTCCGGCATGGAGCGTTCTCACGGTTTCTGACTTCCCGTCATCCTGGAGGTCGTTTCAAACCAAAGACGCCTTCCTTCTTTTTCTTGGTGCCCCTCACACCTCACACTCCAACAGTGAGTGATGAAAAGACCGGAATGAATAATGACAACATACGAACACACACACACACACAATCACGTGCATAGAGAGGCAAGTGCTTAAACCGATGAAAACCAAACCAGCCGCAAATGCCCACAGCAGCTCCGTGGAGAGCAAAGCCGTTCAATCCGCTCCCGTGTGGACCGCAGTTCTCCAGACCGGAGTGAAGGTGAGAGAGCATGGCCTCCACCTTGATCAGAGTTGGTGTTATCTCCACAAAGCATTTGCCGCGTACACTTAGCATCCTCTTCTGAAAGCGAAGATCGCCCCTCATGTGCTTAGGGCTACAGTGGAAGCATATGCTTTTATTTAAACAATTGGCTTTGACAATAAAAATGTAAACAGTAGCCCCATGCGTCTGCTTCGCTGAGCCTGCACATATTGGTGCTCATCAGCTCTGAGGCATAAGATGCCCTCACAGAATATATTTCCTCATCACACACACCCTCTCTAGCCTGCATCTCCAAAAAAGTGCACGACTAATGTACTTTCTGGGTTCCCCTTATGGGGTGAGTCATACACCCCACTCCAAAAAAAAAGGTGTGTTGAAGTCCTAGCCCCTGGCCCCTCAGAACGTGATGTTATTTGGACACAGGGTCGTTGCTGATATAATTAGTTAAGATGAGGTCACATTGAAGCAGGTGGTCAATATGACCGATGTCCTTCTAAGAAGACGGGACAGCCATGTGAAAACGGGGAGAACACCGTGTGAAGAGGATGCAGGCAGAGATGGAGGAATGCGGCAGCAAGCCAAGGGCCACCAAAGGTTGCTGGCAAGCCACGAAGCCTGAGGAGGTGAGGATGGATTGTCTCCTGCAAGTGTCAGAGGGAGCAGGGCCCCGCCAACTCCTGGGTTTTGGACTTTGCCTCTCCGGAATCATGAGAAAGTGCATGGTCATGTCAAGGGCCCAGTGTGCAGCCCCAGGAAGTAGTGCAGGCCACTCTTCCATTGAAGGGGCCCTCGAAGGCCGTTAGCTGATGGTGACAGCATGGTGTGACACAGAGTGCGAGCCTGCACAGGACGCGGAGCGTGGACCGTCTGTGCATGGAATGGCGTGGCGTGCATGGGGTTCGAAAATTTGAAAATCTCTTGACCTGGGGCAGACACAGGTGGTTGACTTTTTGGTTAAATCGTTATTTTTCATTAAAAGTATGCAGAATCTAAAGAACAAAATAAAGGCACAAACAAAATGGAAATAGACTCATAGACACAGAGAATAGGCTGACAGTGGCCGGAGAGGAAGGGGTTGGGGTGCTGAGTGACAAAGGTAAAGGGATTAAGACAAACAACTTGGCATTTAGAAAATGGTCCCGGGGGTGCAGAGTACAGCACAGGGAATATAGACAATAACATTGTGATTAGTATGTATGGAGCCAGGCAGATGCTGGAAATATCGGGGGGAACACTTTGTAAACTATACTGTGCGGTACACCTGAATCTAATACAAAATAATACCGAATGTCAACTGTCATTGATAAATAAAATTAAAGAGCAAATAAAAACAAACAAACGACAAAATTGTGCTCAGTTCGGAATAGAACCAGAGACATGGAAATAAAGAACAAACTGACAGTGACCAGAGGGGAGGGGGGTGGGGGTAATGGGGGAAGGAAGGGGCAGGGGCTAGTCAAGGACCGTGTATAAAGGACCCATGGACAAAGGCCATGTGGGGGGAGGGAAAGATGGAATGTGGGAGGTCGGGGGCAGGGCACGGGAGAGTAATGAGAGGAAAATGGGACAACTGTAAGTGACAACAATAAAACAAGTGTGCTCAGCAGACGGCCCGTGGCTCTTGAGCGCACTGTGGGGAGTGGTGTTTTAAGTGTTAAGGCCGGTAGAGACCCCAACACCCTCCACGTCCTCTGACCCGTCTGTCTCACTCGCTGGCCACTTCTCACATGCTGTCTGGTCCTGTCATTCAGCTTGTCCTCACCCTCCAGGAAAAGGACGATCTTCCAGGGCTGGCACGTTGCTGTGTCCTGGATCCCATAGGATGTGGGGAATTTAATAGGTGCTAAATAAAACTGTAGCACATCAATGAAGGAGGCATAAAAATAGAAACACCCTGATATGCACAAGACTTGGCTGAGTCACCAGTGAAACGAGCCCTCAGACCCACTCATGTCTGAGTTGCTGTTACTGCTAGATTGTCGGTACCCCATTCAAGGGGGGAATAACCACGGGGGGACTGAGTTTCTTATAACTCATCAAGGTGTGTTCACATCGAGTGCCTGACTGTCTGTTCATGGCAATTCCACCAGGTAGGTCGAATGGTGTGACCACGCCTTAGGTCAGAGACAGGGACAGCTCTGGGACCTGGGCACTAATGCAGTGAGAAAGCTGGCCCTGGAGTGCGCCAGCAAGTGGGAGGAGACAGTTCTGGACCCTCTGCCCAAGGGAGGGAGTTACTTCACCTCCTCTGATGAGTGTTGGGGTCATCGACCTGCTCAGTGAAGGCCGCTCCTCCTGAAACGCCCCACAGTGGCTCCGTGGTGGACACAGAGAGGTGCCAGCCAGGCCCCCTCTGTGGGCAGCAGGAAACCCCCAGCTGACCGGTCCTTTGAGGTCATCTTCCACTGAGGGGACTCAGGCCACAGGGCCAGGGGCTGAATGAGGCACAGATACTAACAGTAAAAGCCAGGTCGTTTTCTTCCTGGTGTGCCATTCTCACTGCAGAGCCACGAGGTTTGGGGCCCACATCATAGGCTCAACTGAACTTCTTCCTCTCGCCAATCCTATTTCTTCCTTCCTTCAGAGATGTGATCCCTAAAAATCGTCTGGCAGCCCAAACTCCACCCCAGCGTCTGTGTCCAAAGGTCCCAACCTGCAGCACCAACTCTTCTGCAGACTTTCTTTTTAATTGCAATAAAACACGCATAACATAAAACTTACCATTTCACCATTCAAAGTGTACAGTTCAGTGGTATTAAGTACAGGGTCTGGCAGAAGTAACGCCTGCTTGAGGGTGGCTGGGAGGCTAATAATATGGGTGTAAAAAAATATAGTTTTAATTTGAACATGTCACCTAAACTGTCATAGGGTGTGCTTGGGTGTGATAGTGTTATGTTACAGAATCACGTGCTTATGATTATGTAACAAAAATAGGGGCATTGCTCCTGCCAGACCCTGAGCATTCACATCATGGCACACCGGTGACCCCATCTGTCCCCAGAGCTTTCTCTTCTTCCCCCACTGAAACTCTGTCCCCATTAAACATGACCCTCTGCTTCCTCCTCCCGGAAACCTCCTTGCCGCTTTCTGTCTCTACGCATTTGGCCACTCTCGGGACCTCATGCACGTGGAATCCTACAGCCTTTGACCTTTTGTGCCTGCTTTATGTCACTCAGCGTACTGTTCCCAAGATCCATCCCTGTCGTAGCGTGGTCAGAATTTCCTTCCTTTTGGAGGCTGAACAACATTTCATTGTATGTAGAGACCATACTTTCTTCATCCATCCACCTATCAAGGGGCACTTGGGTTGCTTCTACCTTTAGTTATGGTAAATAATGCTGGGCAGACACATTTTTATCTCACACCAACTTATCCCCGTATACAAATGGGCCTTCCTAGCCCCCTTCAGTATGACCGAGGCTAAGGGAAAGCCTGGTGTATTCAGAATTTTCCAATTATGCGGTAAGAAGGGGCAATTGCTCCAGCCCCCACTGCCTCACTTCTGTACCTTGTGCATGCCCCGGGCAGAGGCACAGAGGTAGGCAAACAGGCGAGGCAATATTTGGTTTCCAAGGTGTGAACAGTATGCAAGGTACAGACGTGGGGAGTGACACGCAAGCAAGAGGGCAGCCCAGGAAGCGTGTGTGTCCTTTGTCCTTTCTGGGCCATCTCCCCTGTAACACCGCCTGTGCGTGACATTCCCTACAGAGGTGACGGGAGGCGAGCAAAGTGTTCCCTACCCTGCAGCTTGTCTTGCCCAGCACCCCCTGCTGCACAGTCAGCAAGGGCTCCCAGAAGCCTGGGGTACCAGGAACAATAACCCCTGTCCTTAAAAAAGTGACTGAATGCCTGAATTCAAACACACTGTTGGTGCTAGGCATTCACCACTTAGCCATCGAGACCCCACCCTTTCAGGAGCTGGAGAACCCCCTAACTGGTCTCCAAACACAATGGGGGCAAAATAACCCAACCCAGCATAGAAAAGTGCCCTAGTGCGCTGTCCTGTCTGGGAGGCGTATCCTGTCCCTGCTCTGCAGACCCATGGCCTTGACTTTCGGGGCAGTCTCCAATTCCTCTGCCCTACCCACTCACCCACAGCTATCTCTTCATCTGCCCGGCACCACGCCGGGGGAGCGAAGGTGAGGAACGCCGGACTGAGTGGGGAAGAGGAACCCCTCACACACATCGCGAGGAATGTCGCTCAGCGATGAAGAAATGCCCACATCTCAGAACAAAAACTGAGCCTCTGGGCCCAGCCGAGGAGGAGGATGAGCACACGCCGTCCGCTGCCCTCACTGGGTTTGGGCCTATCAGTTTTATCCAACCACCGATGGAGCAATGGGCCAGCGCCTCCCACCAGAGAGCCCCTCCCCTGCGTCCTCCATACCCACCTCAGCGCCAAGTGGCCCCTGAAGAAGCCTCGGAGACCACCCATGCAAGCAGGGACTTGGCTGCCAGTTGTCACCTCAGGAAGGAAGGAAAAAGTCAAACTGAAGGCCTGTGAGTGCCCCTTCTGTGCCAGAAACCTCCCCGCCTGTCATAAACCAAACATGATGGATAGCAATAATACGGCCCCCTGAACTACCCATTAAGTGCTGTCAGCAAATCACGTGATTTTGTTGTTAATAATGCAAGCATCCAGCCCCTGGAAAATAACAGTGATGCTATCTCCAGCCGGCTGGACGATAGCCAGAGCTCCCTCCTGTGCTGGGGAGGCGCAGCCTCTTCCCATCTGCAAGGAAAGGCAGAGGCAGGGACTCAGCCCACTGCATGCCCCTGGTCCCAGCCTTCACACCTGCAGGCTGGGTCATAAATGAGGGAGGGTGCCCAACCTGGAACTCACCAACCAACTCCCTGTGGCTTCCTTGAGAGCATGGATGCTGCATAAGCGTCACCTGCTCAGAGTAGCCTGCCTGGCTACCCTACCTACAGCCGGTGCCCCACCTCGGTCCTGCTCCAAGCCCCAGTGTTGTCGTTCCTAGCTGTCTGTCTGTGTTTTCAGTTCACCCCTCATGTGACAATCAGCCCTGGGAGGGCAGGAACCCTGGCTCTCTTCTTCATAATTCACCCCATGGGGCCTAGAACATTTCTTGGCACACAGTAGGCCCTCAGAAACCATTTGCTGAATAACTTTAGTAGTAAATGCTCAGTAAACCCTGCTCAGTTGAATTGTGCTACATTTCCTAGAGCAATCGGCATGTCTCAAACTTCAACACCAGCATCATTCAGAAGGCCTTGGGGGTGGAGCTGGGGACTGGGTATTTGCACTTCTAACCAGCTCCCAGGTGAGAATCTCATCCCAGGAATTGCAGGCACCTATTTCCTGCCCTTCGGTTTTCCACTCAAATTCATCAGAGTAGCCCACCTAAGTACAAGTGACAAAAGCAGAAAACGATGCTCTTCAGATCCAGCGTGTCCAATTGGAATACAATGAGTCTTCTCCCTAATAGCGGAAAGGTAAATTGAGGCCATTAGATGCGAAGTGAGGTGAGTCGTTCGGCAAGTTCTGGCAGAGGCGGCATGGAACCCCGTGTACCCGACACAGTTTCGCGTTCCAATCACGGAGCTGCACTTTCCTGACACCAACTGTAGAAACGAGTTGGCTTCCAAGTGGCTTATTAGAGAACAAATTATTCCCTGTTTTGCTACTCTTTCCATTTGAGTTAATCTGCAAGTCTAAAGTCCAAGCAGGTGCCAGAGCTATTCCTGCAACTGGCACCAAATTGCATTGAGAAAGCACAATTAGCACTTCGTTAATGTGCCTCAGAATGGGATAATCTACATATTACCCAAAGGCGGCCTCGGTCCCCACTGCACTTTACCTTAATGTGCCGCGTACAGATTGCCCTGCTAAGAGGCTGTTGCAAATCCCAGCCCTTTCCAGCCAGCTGTCCCGGCCTCTTCCTTTGAACAGGTGAGGAAGGACCTGTTGATAATGGTTAAGAATCCCAGAAACTCTCTCTTTTTCCTCCCTTCTGCTCCTTCTCTTCCTGAACTGCACTATTCAGTCCACGAACCACTGCAGGTATGGGAGAGACAGGTGGGCACCTGGGCCGGGACAGGGGGGATACAGTCGCTCTGAATGGAGTGTTAGTGCCCAAGTGGGGAGCAAAGGGCCCCTCACCGAGGGACCACTATCTGGGGTCTGGAGCCCGAGCACCGTGTGAGGTTTCTGTATGAGAGGGTAGCCACAGAGGGGGCTGGCATGGTGTGCTGGAGCTCCAGAGAGGTACGGAGGGGTCCCTGCAGAGGGCAGCACTCTGAGGGGAGAGGGTACCTGAGAAGATTGGGAGGGGCTTCCATACTGGGTTGGGGGGACAGCCTGGCACGGGCTAGTAAGACAAGGTGGATAAGGAGATCATCCATGCCAGAAAGAAGTACTAGTAGCAACGGAAGCCTGATTCCAGATGGGGGGACTGATCAAATAAGAAAATATGTTGAAGATAATAAGAGCCAGATTTTCCCCTGTTAGAGAAGGAAGTTACAATTATAAAAAGGAAGAAAACTGGAGTGAATCCTGAGGTTTTAGATTGGAATTTGGCAAGTGTGTGTGAACTCGTGGTTTTTATACATAGACGAATGTATTAATACAAATGCAATTATGTGTGCCCACACCTACACGTAAGCATACATGTAGATATTTCTCTAGTCTGTCCACCAGGAGGGCCTGGGAGCCACCCCAATACCAATGAGCACACTACGCCTCCAGATTTTGGTTTCTAAATATCGTTCTCCATTGAAAGGAACCAGGCTCCTTGGAAAGTGAACTAATTTCAGAGAGGGGCGAGGAAAGTACAACATGACCCTGGGATAGCTTCCTATTCCAGAGTAAGGAAGTACCCGAAGAAGAGTGGGTACATGCAAACAGGACACAGAAACCAACTCGAAGGGCCTCCCACTGGGCAACTATAAAATGAATTGATCATCAAAATAAGTAACAAGTTGCAATCCATTGACTAAAATTTGAAACCACAAGTTCATATTGCTATAAATAGATGAACAAATTGATGTTTGATCAAAAATGGGATATTGACCTACCCTCAAAGTATCCCCACACACAGTTATTTACAAAGGGGAAGAGAGTAACTTTGTGATGGAGAAAGCTGGCAGATGCCACTGTAAGCAAGTGATGAAAGTTAATGTATCACTAGGACTAGAGCAAATCAGAATCGGGTACCAGCTGATAAGATGCAATGAGAAGGACACAGCATCACTTCTGTGAAACTCCTGCCAGAGATGCATAGTCCAACTCTGATCTTGAGGAAACCCCAGACAACCCTGATGCGAGGATATTGATCACACTAGGTGGCCTGGAGCCTTCGAACATGTCAAGGTCTTGAGAGTTTAGAAAAGACTAGGGGGGCTGGTCTCCACTGGAGTCTGTGGAGACACAAGAACAAAGCAGGGTGTGACCCTTCGGCTATAAAGATCATGCCTGGGGCAGCCAGCCCCAGGGACAGAGTCTGAGGATTAGAGAGATGTTAGTGATGAATCAGTTCGTTTCCTGCCTTTGATCATCGGTGATGGTCACGGAAGATCACGTCCTTGTTTGTGGGATTAGAAACTGAAGCATCCACAAGTGATAAGCCTCCTGACAGCCACGCACCCTGAAACAGTTGGGGGAAAGAAAGGTGTGTGCGCGGCAACTGCAGCTTCTCGGTGGCTGAGGGTGTTTCCCGTAAATCAGTCAAGAAGCTGTAATGATGGAGACGGCAAAAGACTTGAGTCTCCTTCTGCCAAGATTTTCTGGTCATGCCCTCAGTGAGCTCAGCCTGCCTGGGGACACTGAGCGAGTCAGCTTCGTACCACCTCGGTGAGGTCATCGAAGTCGTGCCCACCATTCTAACGATCCCGAGTGGAAGGTGGGGCCAGGGAGACAGACGGACTCTGTGCCCTCCCAGCACCCTGCATTGATTTTGGAAAGGATTCAAGCCACTCGAATTGGGAAGATGGAGTCTCTCTCATTGTCGTGACCACAGGGTCCTTGGGCAGAAAAGCAGTGTCCTGGCCTCCAGTCCCTTACGCAGTCCTCACAGGCGTGCTACCCTCTGGGGCTCTACCCTGAAGGCCTTGCCTCTTCTTCCTCCTCATGAGGAAGGCTGGCAGGGCAGGAATATGCACACACATTGAAGTAGATCTAGAAAGCCACATGCTCCTCTTAGGGGGTCTGACCTTCTGCAAGCCAGGGACAAGAAGCCTCTTACAGTGTGACCTTGAGTTCACACCTGTGCGCCACAGAGTAAACACAGCGAAGACTAACTAACTGCCTCACACCCACGACAGGGTGCCCAGGTGGCAAGAGGTCTGAAAACGGTGTCATGAGAAAAGATGGTGAAGGAGAGATGCTGCATCTGCCTTCAAATATTAGGGCAGGTGGCCCAGGGGAGAGACTGGACTCATGCGTAGAGCTCCAGATTAGGAACTGGAGTGAATGGTGGAAGAGGCAAGGAGGTGGATTTCAGCTCCGCATCGGAAGGAACTTTCCAACACTGAGTCTATCCAACACGGCCAGCAAGCATCGAGCACACGCTGAAAGACCACCTGTGAGGGGAGCTGCCAGTGGTCTTCAGAACCCTCTAGTGTTATGATTCCAGGGAAGGCCGGATTACCTGGACGCAGCTCAGACCAGGGAAAGGAGCTGAGGTTTGGTGAGCAGGGTGAAGATGGACATTCCGGGCTTAGCTTTAACCAGGAGAACAGTCCCACCAGGGCAGAGCACCTCCCTGTCCCTGACGGCACACCCTCTGCCACCCGGCTCCAGCTCTTCTGGACGTCACAGCCCCTTGATGAATTATCTGGGACTCAGTGACCTCCTAGAGGTGTGTGGCTTCCCCCCACCACCACTCTGTGGCTGCCCCTAAACCCAGCATGGACCATAGTCCCACCTATTCCTGAACCCACTGGACTCTTCAAAAGGCAAGATGGGTCACCAGCCTGATGAAGCCTTGGTGACACCCTTCTGTCACCTCTGTCTCTTACTGTGACCCTTGATCCACCATCCCTTCCACACGTCACGAGTGAACAGGGCTCAGGCTTCGGGGTACAACACCTAAGCGGAACAGGAGACCTGGGCTCTCCCTCCCACTTTACCAAGAACTGGGGAAGAAGACAAAGGGACAGCTGAGTCCCCGGAAAGAACCAGCGGGGCACTGCTGGTTTTGTCATCACCACATTCACTTAGAGACAAAGGTTAGGCCAGCAGGGAAAGTTTTCTGTGTGAGAGGTGGTCGTCCACTGGCGAGACCAGCATACCCCACATGCACTGAATCGTTTCACACCTGCATTCATTGCTTCCGCTGAGTTGATGAAAAGAGGGAGACACAGCAAGTCTAAGAAGGCAGTGGAGGCCAGCCTTTCCACAGCACACGACGACCAACCGTGTTGGAGCTGATTGGGTTGTCACAGTGGACACAGAATCCCCCAGGGGCCTGAAGAAAGAATTAGAGCAGTGAGATCTTATTTGACATCTGATGTTTCAATTTCCCTAGAAACATTAAGTCCGCTCAGTTTCGCCTGAGATGCAATCCCAAGCGGAACCAGTGGTCAGCTTCTCCCTTCTCAACACCGCCCCGCTGCAAGGTTTAAGGAAGATCTGTTCACTCCAGCGACTCAGCATATGGCCCGCCCAGGTCCTTCGGCACAAATCACTTTTACGTCACCCAGGTATTCACATCACATAGAGTCGGCAACTTTGTTAGTGTCTCGGAGCTATCTAGCAGCGAAGTCCAAAGTTGAGAACAGCTGACAGCCAGGCACTTTTTTAAATTTCTGGAAACTCTGCTTCACTTACTTACACACTACTTCCGCCCCACTGCATGCTCCCTGAACAGCCCTCCCTGTGGTGCTGTGTGCCCGAGGTGGACATGCCAGCAAACATGCCACAGGCGCGAGTGGACACTGGGCAGGACAGGCAGACCTGAGCCCTGGCCTCGTGTTGGCTCTGCTGCTAATTTACTGGTGACCTTCAGAAATTCCCCTTGAACTTCTCTTCCTCTGTGATCGTATCTGTTCTATTTACTTCACAGAGTAATAGGGGAGAGATAATGAGATTGTGGCTATGAAAGAGCTCAGAAAAATAGGAAGTGCCTTAAATCTATAAAGTTAAATGTCAGGTTCCGAAAATGATGTCTGAACAAGGGGCTGCACAGCAGACAGAGGTCCGAGCCTCACTCTGGCACCCAGTCCCCATTTTATAGCTACGAAAGTGGGCGCTGTGGAGAGGGTCATGGCTACGCATGAGACTTGGAGGGGGCCAGTCAGGTTTGGATGAGACAATAAAGACCCTTCTCAGACTTGAATGTCCACCCAATGGCCATCTAGCCTCTGCTTGATTACCTGCATTGATGGGGAGCTCACTTCTTCAAAGACAGTGACTTCTACCTTTGAAAGGCTGAGGGGGCTTTTCAGAACCACGAGGAAAAGAAAGACATTTCTATGGCCTTTTCCCTTCCAATCATTGGTCCAAGTGACACTAAGGAGGCCCCATAGACACCGTCTGTTCCCTTTTCTGTACAATACTGGTCCGCGAGGTTGTTCTCAATGATACTTCTTTTCTCTTGCTGAGTATCCCTAGTTTCTTTATTCACCTCCCTCGTGGGCCTCTCTGCCATCCTGGTTACCCTGCAATTACCATACTCCAGTTTGTCTGGAACTGGCTCCCAGCTCATCTCTTTGACATGGCCACCTTGTCCTTGGATGACAGTCTGGGCATTCAGGCCTCTTCGGTCTCTTCCCATTTGAGCAGCTACTGTCCACAGCTCCATAAACCAGGGGTCAGACCTGCCATGTGCTCCCCCTACACTATTGATAGCTGGCAAAAAATTAAGGCCCTGAAACAGCCCAGAGAGGCAGAGACAGAGCCTGAGGCCTGGCTGGGTGCTGGTTGTAGGGGGTGGCACTCCAGCAAGGGGCACCCTGTGCTTGTAGAAGATGGAAAGGGACACCCGTTGCCATGGTGATTGTAGGGCAGGCTAGACTGCCTGCAGCCTATAAGGGAAAGCACTGGGAAGGCTCATCGAGAGACACTGGAATCCACCCACAACCACTGCCCAAACCACCAGGAGCATTACCAAGTCAAGCAGCACCTTGGCTGTTTGCAGCGTGGTCCAGGAGGAGGAGGGGGCAGGGCTGACACTGTATGTCTTACAGGAGGGTGGGGGGAGCTAATCAGGTATGTGTGTGTGTGATATGTATGGTATGTGATGTGTGTATAATGCGTGTGTGTGTGTATCTGCCTGCATATGTTTGATATGTGCGTGCTGCATGTCTGTGCATGATGCGTATGCCCATATGCAATGTATCTATGTGTGATGCGTGTCTATCAGTGACTCTGTGAGAGTGATGACAATGTTGCACTGACACAGCAGCAGTGTCCCCTTGGGCCTCCTTCTTTCCAGGCACAACAGTGACATTCACTCTCTCGGAACAGCTAGAAGGGGACAACTTGAGGCTGAGCGAGCCCCGCCTCCTCCATGGCTGCAGCACTTTGCAGCCGTCTCTATTAGCACTAATTACATCTGCTCTAATCATTTGTTTATGCGTCTGGCTCCCCCAGTGGAGCAGCTCGAGCCCAGGGGCTGCGCCGTGTTTCTATAACCCTGATTCCCAGAACCACCCCTGGCATGAAGTAGGTGTCCACTAAGTGTTTCCTGATTGAATAAATGAATCTCTGCCAAGGACAAGATCGGGGGTTTGGACTTAAAACAGCAGCATGAGAGACCAAGGCTCAGTTCCAGAAGTATCCACGCTGCTCTCATTGCTCTGGGGCTGGGCACTGTAAGGAGGCCTTATCGCCATGAAGCTCCCACTTAGTGAGGGAGCAAGCAGCCTGCAAACCTCCCTCCCCTGTGACAGGGACACAGCAGCAGAGGCCAGCGTGACGTGTGCAGCCAGTGACAGCGCTGGGAGAGGAGTCCGGAAGATCTCACCACCAGGCCATCCACTTGGCAGGTTACCGAGGGAAGGACTGGTTTTATTTCACACTTGTGTAGTTGTTTCTAGTTTACATACAGTCCAATCACCCTTTTTGGTGTGTGGATTTATGCTTTTGACATATGCATAGAATTGTGTAACTGCAGCGAAGTTATAGACCATTGCATCACTGGTCTGTTTTGTTTTGTTCTGTTTTGTTAAGTAACTGCCCATATTTTACTGGGTCCATTTTTATTTCATATCCGCTTTTCATGGAGACATGTAACTGAGAACCGAGTCGGTTCCTTCCAGTAGCTTCATCAGATCTGCCCATACTTTGAGTTCTATCTGACATTTTCAAGGCAAGAGAAGACAACACAGGAACAAGAAAAAAGGTGGGATTTGCACCTCCTCTCCCTTAGAAAGAAGAGGTGTTTTTCTCTAGATTTTTCTCTTTCATCCTAAGGATGCACTAAGGAATCCTGTCAGGACTTTGCCATACAGCTCAGGTGCACTCCTGAAAAGTTACACCTAGTTCCAACTTCATCCAGCCCTCTCTCAGCCTCTGCCTCTGCTGCCCACCCATCCCCCACTCCATGTCCCTCCTCTTCCCTCAGGGTTTGGGGCGAGCAGAAAACTGATAAAATTCACTTGCAGATAAACTTAAATGTAATAGAGAAATAGCCATTATTGAGAAGGAAGCTTTTAAAATGTTTTTACAGGGATAAATATATTCCTTGGAGAATGAGCCTACGTGAGCCTTTATTAAAACCATAAAAGATGAGTTTGTATGTTCACATTACTTTGTTCTTCAAAGTAGTCGTGTGGGCCATGGCTGACGCCTTCCGGGGTTCCTGTGTTGCCCTGACCACTGTTGGAACTCTGCCTCTCACACTGCCTTCGGAACGAATGCCTGAGCCAGACAAGAAAACCAGCCTCATTTTTCAAGTCATAAGGCATTTTGTCAAACAGATTTTCCCCTTGATTTTCATTAACCTAATGTCCAACCTCAAGGTCAGGAATAGAGCAATCATTAGTTTGCTCTGTTATCATTATAGCATCATTAGTTTGGAATCCAGTGTCTGGGAATAAGAAATAATTCAGACAAGTAAATGTCTGACATACAAATGCTCTTGTGGAAGGATTGGTTAAGCAAACTGCTCTCATATATATACATCGAAAGGAAAGTATTTTAAAGCTACTTAAAAGAACAAACTTCTCAAGCATTTTCAAGTATACCTTAAAGCATCCTTTACGTAACATATTTGTACTTTCCTTAAATATTGTCTTCATTCACCCAAGACATCCCTCCCCGGGCCGGCAGGAGGCCTCCCTTGGCTGACGTACTTCCCATTACTGGCGGCACTCAAACACAATAAAGTTGCATCTCTAAAGTGATCTCGCAGTTCAGATTTTTCTCTTGCCACACTGCAGCCAATTCAGACCAAGCTTCCTCAGATTAGTCTGAATTGACAAGGTTTGATTGTACTAGGTTGAACCATCTGAAATCAGTGCTATTCAACCATTTTTGCCTTTTAAAATGGTGATTTTATTCAACCTCATATGTTTCTTTTCTGGTGCTCCTTTCCAAGGAACCAAAAGCAGTTCCATGTTGCCATGCTTTCTTCATACATTTTTTTTTATTTTTTAAAGAATTTTATTTATTTTTAGATAGAGGGAAAGAAAGGGGAACAGAGAAGGAGAGAAACATCGATGTGTGAGAGAAACATTGGCTGCCTTTTGCACACGCCCCAACCAGGAACCGAACTTGCAACCCAGGCATGTGCCCTGACTGGGAATTGAACTGGCCACCTTTCACTTTGCGGGAGGATACCCAACCAGCTGAACCACACCAGTCAGGGCTCCTCGTGCATTTTATAGAAACAGGTGGGAGAATGGGGTAGACCGCCTCAGCCCCTCAGCTCACAAGTACAGAAACTGGGGGATTTAACAGAAGAAAGCCATTCAAAACACAACTGCCACAAACCGGGCTGACAAGAGTACCGTAACAAAAACAAACACAACTTCTAAAAACCAATTCTGCTGCTTTCCCGTCACCCAGACGCATGCCCTCTCCTCTAGACCAGTTCGCCCCGAGCAGGTGGTTGGACAACCTAGAAATCCCTCTGGGGACAAAACTATCATGCCTGCCTGTGAGTGCCATGCCTGAGAGCCCAAGACACTCTGGCCGCGTGAAGAAAATCTGCACCGTAAGACTTCTCAAAGGCCTGGAATGAGAGGCGAGCAAATTCAAGTTTAATAGAATGGAACCTCAGGAAATGGACAAATGTAAATTAGGACTAGGACACAGAAATTATTCTCATTTTTACAAGACTCCTCGTTTGCTCATTGGAGAGCATCCTGAGACTTTGTTTAAGGCAGGTGGGGATGGGCAGGCTCAGGGTGAGCATGGCGGGTCTCTGCCTCGGACGAGGGGATGGATGTTCGCTTTGGCGAGGAGGGCTTCTGATGAGAACGAAGAACTTCCTGGATTGTGAAGGTTAAAAGAACCCGGGGAGCAGGGCAGCAGCAGATTGCAAAAAGCCTTTGTCTGGAGGTGTTAAAGGAGCCCCTGTGTGAGAAACCAGGGGTGATTTTCCCTCTTCTGCCAGAGTCCCCGGCAGCTGGTTGACAGGCTGGTACCCTCCGCCGCAGGAGGGCTCCTCCAAGGCACACCCCACCACCCCGAGACCTGTGTGCAGGAGCCAAACAGTGCCTGCCACCACCCACCACCCTCAACACCGTACCTCCCGAAACAGAGAGGGAGAGCGAGCTCCGGAGGGTGTCTCCTCCGCGCTGGGAGGCAGAGGGTGCTGGGGGAATGATTTCCGGGCAGTTTATTTTTAACCAAGTGACATACAGACACAGAGAATGAAAATGTGAGATGGGTTTGCAGCCGCTACACAGGCGCTATCCACAGGCTGCCTCGGTTTCCCAGGCCCCGTGTCACAGGACAGGAGCTCGGCCCATGCCTGTGAAGACACACAGACCTGCCACTAGAGTCCCCAGCTCCCAGTGGCTTGGGCACAGAACACTAGTTTATGGCAACAGAATTAATGTGGCTCTAAAGGTAATTTGAAAGCTACAAGAGTAGCGAATTATCATATGAAAATGCAAATTGTTCCTTATCGGGGCTGCTCCACAGATGCTGTGATTCACCACGGAGTGCTTGGCTGTTTTGCCAAGTAAGATCTCAGTGAGAAGGGTAGAAAGGCAGGGCCCACCCACATTTTCCCCGGAGAGATTTATAACTCCTTTGATCCAGATGTAAAGTACACGGCATTGGGAGGGACCGTTAAACCTATAAAACCTCACTCTGTGTATCACGTGGTCCTTGCTTGAGGAGGGCCAAAGGATGCACCGGCACATACTTCCATTCTCCAGAATGTCCTCTCTCTGGACGTGCGCACACCTGCCCTGCAGTTTGCCCTTCACTTCACCTTCTCACCTGAGGCAAGGCAAATTCTTTCACCAGTTCATCCACTCACTCCAGAGTTTCCTTCATTTATTTACTCATTTTTGGTGGGTGTATTGAGGAATTCAGAAGCCTTTACTGCCAGTCAGAGACACTGTTTCTGATTAAGACAAGAGACCCAAAAGGGTTTCCCACTTTCTCTTTGGCTAGTGTTTGTACAGGGTGCTTGTTAAACAGGAGACACCGAACTGGAGAACTGGACCAAGGCTCAGTGTGTGATCACCACAGAACCATCCAAAAGCTGGAACTCAAGGGAAGCCAGCTTGTAGATGGGTGAGGGGGTAACCATTGTATAGTGCTGTTGACTTGGCGGCTGCTTCTGAGTGCTTTATGAATGTTAATTCACTTACCCAGCCCAGGAGATGAGTGCCACCCTGACCGAGAGTCACTGACACACCACACTCCTCTTCTGAAAACCATCAGGGAGAGAAGTCACTTACGTTCGGGGTGCCCCCTGAGGGGGCCATGCCCTGGGTCCTCTGCACATCCTCTGTTCATCCCAGAGTGGGACAGACTAGGACCCAGGTGCCCGGGCTGCTGCCTGGGGGATTGTCCTGCCCACCCCACATTCCAGAAGAGCCCTGTGACTCTCTGGGTGTGTCTTCCTTGCAATCTGAGAAGACTGGGCCATAAACCACCTGCAGAGGGCTCCTCTGTAAACGACTTTTTGGATACCAACATTGTGGTGCCAAAAGTTCCTGCAGGGGAGGAGCGGGTAATGACACTGGGAAGGGAAACTGGGGCCAGAGCCCAGCTGTATTGGTTTATGAAGTCTGCTTAACAAACTGGGTGGCTTAGAACAGCAAAAACACATTGTGTCCTGGTTCTGTGGACCACAAGTCTGAAATCAAGGTGTAGGCAGCACCATGCTCCCTCCGAAGGCTCTGGGGAGGGAGCTGCCCCAGGCCCCTCCTGGCTTCTAGTGGCTCCTGGCTGCACGGCAGCGTAACTCCAGTCGTGGTGCACACATCCTGGTGTGCATGTCTGTGTCCAAATTCCCCCTTTCCACAAGGACTCCAGTCGTATTGCATTAGGGGCTCATTCTACTCCGGCAGGACCGTGTCTTAGCTAATTACATCTGCAATGACCTTATTTCCAAGTAGGACCACATTCTGCGGTTCAGGGGTTAGGACTTCAGTGTGAGATGTGGGGGCTCATAAATTCAACACATGTCACCAGCGAAGAAGTATGAACTTTACAAGAGCCTGTCATGGGACTGCAGCTCCAATTATGGACCCTTGCACTTGAAAGCCCTTAAGAAGCCCTCCGCCACTCGCCCTCTAGATGCCTGGAAACAACAACGAGGGACTATGTCCCCAGCCTCCTGGCTGGCTCCCCATGAACGCTGCACTGGCGAAGACACCGTGGCTGGTGCTCCCAGTGCGCAGGTGCAGCTGGCAGACTGCCTCATGCGTCCCGCATGCAGCTGGGACAACGATAGCCTCACAGATTCCTTTTTCATCCAATTGTTCTTTAAATTTTTGAGGGGAAAAAAAGCCATTGAAACCTCCAACTGTAATTGTGGGGTTTTCTATTTCTTCTTGCATTTCTGTCAGTTTTGCTTCACATATCTTGAAGCTGTATTTTTACGTGCATACGCATGGAGAATTTCTATGTTTTCTTAGTGAATTGCTCTTCTTTTTGGAATTTCATGATGTATTTTTAGATCCTTTTTATTCTTCAAGTTCACTAATTTGTACTTTTATAGCATCTGATTCACTGTAATTCCATCTTGCGTAGACTTTCCCTTCGGATACTGTGTTTTCATCTCTGAATGCGCCCTTTTATTTATGAGCTCCTTCTTTTCCATCAGCACTGGGCCTCCATATTCCACATCCCCATGAACTCCCACCTGACAAAGCCATCTTCACTCCCCTCCCCACGGCTGCAAGATGGAGGGTCTTTTCCTCCCCACTCCATCTGTTTCTACCTTGATAACACCCCCTGAGTGCTCCCAACATTGCTGCCTAAGAGCTCAGGGCCCAGCGCAGGGAGTAGAGAGACAGGGAGGGCGCCCACAGGGAATTGCTAAGATCGCCACAAAATAACCATCCAAACATCAAATGCTCCTGAGGTCTGCAATCAAGCCCTGAGAAGACATCCCATTCCTAGGGGTCATCTCATCTCATGCAGGAGCCCTTAGGAAGCAGAGTCATCTGCAGGCTCTGACAACTCCATCCCCACGTGACCTTGGGCAGGCACCTTCCTCCCCGGACCTTGGCTCCCTCCTGTCTAAACTGGGTGCACCATTCCTGGGCCCTCTGTAAACTCAAGTTATTGATGCAACAAATACAATCATAACAGAAGGGACAGCACTTGCTGAATGCAAGATGGTGGCGACAATGCAGAGAGATCAGCTTTCCTGTGCTGATGAGCTATGAATACACACAAGGGAACTTTCTTTTCAGGCTTCCAGGCTGTTCAAAGACACAGTGATTTCCCAGTTCACCCCTAGAGTTTCTTTGTGCTGTCCTGAAGAAACAGAGAGCGGAAGGACATGGGAGACAGGGCCGGTGTATTCCACAGTTGCTATTTAGAATCCAGAGGAGCCAGGCTTGTTGTGTGCAGAGAGATTACTATCTCTCTTAGGGCTCGATGAAGGTCACCTTCAACTGTTTTGCTAAACTGGATGCTGCTTTTCCCCTAGAACTCAATCCAGGCAGCATCTGGGACCATGAGCGTTGGAGGGTCCAGAGGGGGTGGGGTAGGGGTTTGCTGTGCAGCAGTGTCCTGAGAGCTAAGAGAAGAGCCCAGTTCCCAGTGGGGGACAGAAGGAGGAGGAAAAAGAGGGATTCTGATATAACAGGTGTCTGGGGGGAATCTAACTAAGAAGTCATTTTTAATAATATTCTTAGATGCAATGGTTCCCCAGTGATACCATGGGCTAACTGAAGGGTAGGTTCACCACTGGAGTCAGGAACCTTGCACTGGACACAGACACTCCCTCAGAGGCAGGGGCTAAGCAAAGGGAGAGAACTGTTGGAAGAATCCCCACTAGATGTGACATGCACTGCAGAAACAGAGGAGGAAGCAGCAATTCCAAAACTGACCCAGGCCCTCCACGGCTTTAGAACAGAAGAGCTGGGGATGCTGGGCCCACAGAGAAAAGACTTCCTGAGACCCATAGGCCAGCACTTTGGTGAAGGCCAAGACCAGGGTGGTGTCATCCCTGGGGTTCCACCAAAGCCAGGCTGCTCCTCATTATTCAGCCTTGTCCCTATCATTCTCCCCCTCCCCACATTGTCTCTCTGCTCTGCCCTGTCAATGTCCCCTGCATGGCCCCCACCCACCCTCCACCGAGGTACATCACAGAACATCAGGCTGTCTGAGCAGGCCTTTGTGGGCACCTGCCTGCTCCCCTTGCATGTGAGTGCTACATCTCTGCACGGGGCCTTCCAGCATGGGGGAAGTCCCTGAAGAGGTTGCTTTGAGATGGGATCATTTTCTTACTGGAAGCAATGAGTGTCTACTCATGAACCTATTCCTGCCTTAAAGTATGGGGAATGTCACCTTTGAAGCTGCCAGTGGACCCAGGAACTGGTCAGGCTGGAGTGGGGAGTGGTTGTTGGTAAGATTCAAATCCAGCACCCTGGGCATTCAGTCACTCTATTCACCCTGTGTCTCTGGACCTGGCCTCTGGGAGCTTAGGGAGAATTTCAGGTTGTATTTGTGGTGGTGTGTGCACATTGCTAAGTACCCACAAAGGAACTCAAGTTTATGTACTCACCTGGCCCCTTGGGGTATCACCAGCCTTCAAGTATAATGCCTTTGATGGCTGAGATCTCCCCAGCCTATCAATCAAACTCTACCCTTGGTGCAGTAATCTGTCTTTAACAACTCCTGCTGCAAGTCAATAAAATGCCAATTTAGTTCTCCTTTTGCTAAACCTTAAATCTGTGTAATACCTCTCCTTTCTTGGCTTGTTAGTCAAACTCATGTTTACCTCCCCCCTCCTTTTCCCCACCTGAGCAGGGGCCCCTGCCCTTGAGCAGAGAATAGAGATGCTCAGGTGGAGGTTGATAGTGGGGCCTCTGGGGACTGGGAGACCAGAATGGTGGAACCACTGGGCATGTCCAGATTTCTTCCACTCTTGCAAACCCTCAGCACACCAGCCTTGTTAGGTATCACTAACTTTCTTGATTTCTCCAAAGTTGACTTTCAGCTGAGCAGTAGTCAAGTGGACAGTGCTCCACAGGCATTAAAAACTAGATTCTGCCTAGCTGGTGTAGCTCAGTGGATTGAGCGCGGGCTGTGAACCAAAGCATCACAGGTTCGATTCCCAGTCGGGGCACATCCCTGGGTTGCAGGCCACAGCCCCCAACAACCACACACTGATGTTTCTCTCTCTCTCTCTCTTTCTCCCTCCCTTCCCTCTCTAAAGATAAATAAATAAAATCTTTCTTAAAAAAAACTAGACTCTGACTCAAATCCCAGCTCTACCACGTACTAGTATATGATGCAACTTCTCTGGGTTTGCCTCCTCATCTGCCCAGTAGGCATAGTAACAATATCTTCATTGCCTCTATAGGATGATTAAAGGAGTTAATATATGTAATGCACTCAGGCCAATGTCTAGCACATTCTAAACACTGTGTCCACTTGCCATGATTTGTATTTTCTGGCTTCCTACTACTATCTGTTTTCCCTGTAGCTCAGTTCCTCAATTGGAATTACCTCTTCTCCATGGGGTACAGCCTGGGGCCTAGGGAATTAGAAGTGTCTCCCTTTCCAGACAAAGGGCATGGGATGCAAACAAACTACTCCGTAGGCTGCTCCCTGTTTAGAACGTGGACCCTGTGGATCAGAACAAAGAGACTGAAGACAACTGGTTGTATCTGCACCTTGACCATGTGGTGGCTGCTCCTGGGCCCTCGTGAGCTGTCTTGGTTCTTGCCTGTCCCCAAGCCCAGTTGTCCAGCCTCCCTTCCAGTCTGGGAGCAACCTTTTGGCCCATTAACTGTTTTTTTTTTCCTTTGCTTGCAGTTGAAGAATCTTGTCCAATCAAGAGGAACCCAGGGTTCAGAAGCCCCTTGACCACAGGACTTCTATTCCACCACCTCCTCGACTCTATCTGCTACCTGACCCTGTCTCTGTTGTTCTGCAGCAAAGAGAGGGGAGAGGAGAAGAGACAGTCCCAAGAGGTCGGGAGAGAAACACCAGGAATGTCAAAGAATTTTTTTTTCAGGAGACTTGATCTCCCCTTCAGCAGACTGCTCCTCTCATCCAAGAACCTCCTTGTGGTGACGGTGACAATGATGGCTGAGATAGAGCAGAACAAAGAGAAGATGGCTCTGACGTTGGCCATGAACAGCAGGGCTCGGCTCCCACCATGGGGTGCTGATGGAAAACGTCTTCCTGCTCCTTAGCTGAGGGTCCACCAAACTCATGCTCAGACCAGCCCCACTCACCCAGAGCCTTCCTCTCAGGAGGCAGGCTCACTTGCCAAAGGTGATTTTCCCGAAACTCAGTTGAGGGAAGCCAGATCGCCATTTGGCCAAATGAAAGTGAGGAGCTGACTTTCCGTAAACTGATTCTTCATGGATTCTCTCAGGGCCCCTGTGCCCAGATACACATTCAGAGAATAAGCCCCGCACCCACAAAAAAATTGGGGGGTCTCAAGAGTCTATTCTAAGGGGAAGGCTGACAAGGTGAATGAGAAGTCACCTCACATCTAGAGATCAGCTACTGTGTTCCAGGAGTCCAAGTACATACACTGTCATTTCACCCTTCACAACAAGCCCATGTGTTAGAAACCTCAGTTTCATGTGTGGGAAAACTGAAGCCTGAGAGGTAAGTAACTCGCCCATGGTATCTGACTCCAGAGCCCAGACCGCTCCTGCATGGCATGAACCTCCTGATTTGCCCACCTCTTCCCCAGCACCGGCCAAGGCAAGGAAGGGCTGGAGAGAATTGATCTAGCGGCCACACAGGTGTGCAGAAGCCACGTTAGAACTATAATCCTGCAGACTTGCAGGACTACGCTCAGGAGACCATGGCTCCCAGAAGTGCATAACTGACCCAGAGTCATGCGGCTCCCAAGTGGTGGTGGCAGGTTGCCACCTGTAGTGTCACTTGCTTCCTCAACAGCAACATTTTTGCCCACAGTTTAAGACTCACTTAGTTCTTAATCTCCATGTCACAATTTAGTAAATGAAGGCTCGAGAAGAGGCAGCAGGTGGTAGACTTGGCGTCCCATAATAAGGCAAGACTTTGTTTTCCTGGAGGGAACTTGTGACCTTCTTGCCCAAAACACTTCAAGCCTTTGGTCTCTGTGTCCCCACATATAGCTTTTGTCCCCAAATTCTAAGGATGGAGTTCTTGCCTTTTGCCAAACTATTCTCTAGGACCATGGTCCCTATATGCCTACTCCATAATCCACCTGAAGGTCTCAATTAAAAGTCAGCAGAGATAAGCAGCCAAGACAATTGATTGACAGGTTGCTGTCAGAGGCGGCGGAACAGACCAAGCTCAGGGGCCTGAGGGGCAAGCCCCACTCCCAAGCCACACCAGCCTCCAGGATTCAGTGGCATTGGTATCCATGAAAGGCCACTTGATTACCCTCCAACATCCGAAAGCTGTCAGCAGGGAGGGTACCACCAATTTGTCCATCAGTGCATGAGAATCAGATATAAGGTTGCTATTGCCTGGGACCCATGTGAAAGTGTCAGCACTCCATGGGAGGGAGACAGCCCCAAGAATCTGGAGCAAATAGAGATTCTCATTCTAAGAGACATGACAGTCCTTCTCTTAAATACCTCTCTAGTTCCTTGCCTCCTTCCCTCTGCCAAGGCCTTGTCCTCTCTGACTGAGGGGACATCAACAGCCTCCTGAATGCCCTAGAGACAACCTTTCTTCCACATGCCAACTGGTGGCCCACCTACAATGAGAGTGGGTTTAAAATTCCATTTGCTCAGGCAGAGGCCTGCATCACCCCGGGAATACACAAGACTCATTGGGGTGTAGAAAGAAAATAATTACACTTCTACTTCTATTTATTTTTCTGAAAACCAATTTAAAAGAAATTAAGCTTTACTAATATATAACATTCATCTTGACGCTGACATCCTGGCTTGGTCCAGGGGTGGAGCCAGCAGGGGAGAGTGGGGACTGCCCCCCAACAAAGGGGTTGACAGTGTTGTCTTCATTCAAGCCTTCATTTTCGTCCATTTTTGTATAACCCATCTACACTGCACTAAATTGAATTCATTGTAATCCTTGATCCATATAACGGTTTGTTACTAGTCTGTAATCCATTTATGGATTAATATGTTTTCCGCAGCACAATATAAGCACCCGTAAGCCCACCTGGATGCTGGCAGTAATCCGGGTCAGCTGTAAGGCTGTTCCCCATCCCATCCCCCTGCTGCCCTCACCTGAGGTGGCCACCATCCTGAGTCATAGCTCCATGGTTTCTTACTTCCATTTAACACAACATTAACCCCCTCATGTGTATTCCTCAAAAGCAAAGATTTTTCTTTTAGTTTCTTTACAATTATAGAAGGGGGCATTTTGCTGTATGTAATCTTCTGAGCTTTTGCTTCCCCCACTTAATATTGCTTTGCTGAGGTTTGTCCAATCACTCCACATCACAGAGAGCCACTCATTTGGACTGCTGTGACTTCGCCAGCTTATCCCTCCACTCTCCTGTTCACGAGCATCGGGCTGTTTCCATTAATTAAAAAACTAATATTTACTTTACAATTTAGAAAAGCAAAAATCCAAGAATTGCCAGGGCAGTTTTGAATATATACAAATTTACATTTTTGTCCTCCAAAATGACCCACATAGTAAATATATTTTAATAAACTGAATAATGGGACAAATTACTAAGTAAAATGTGGGCAAAAGACTTAAATACCTCATGCAGAAAAACATCTAATTGACCAATAAATATATGAAAAGATGCTCAACTTCATTAATCTTTCAAATAAACATAAAATAAAACCATAGTGAGATACAACCCCACACCCCGCATGATGATGAAAATCTGAATGACTGACAGCACTACATGTTGGTGAGGACATGGAGAAACAGCTCTCCAAACTGCTGGCAAGAGCGCTGATTGGGGCAACCTCTTTGGAACACTGGCATTATCCATCAAAGTGGAGCACACATACAGTCTACAGCCCCACAGTTTCTCTAGTAGATAGATACAGCGCCAAAGGAAGTATATATGCATGTCCACCAAAGACACGTACAAGAATGTTTCTAGAAGCACTCATCATCATCTAGTGCTGGTGATGGATATCAATTCTGCCCCTGTGGCATACATATATTATACAACCTTCAGCACACCCATCACAGGAGGTAAGAGAGACTGGAACTCCCCTCTCCCCAAAGTGTGTATGACAAGGGTACTTCTGGGCACAGTGGGCTGTAGGGAGAACCTCCAATCCCCTTAGAAAAAGTTACTGTCTTTCTAGAATATCAACTTGGGCATCCAGTACTAAATATCCATGTGATATCAGACTGCTCTTTAAATGAAAAAAAAAAAGTTTTTTGGACTCTGGTAACTCGACTTGGACTAATCACAACCTTTGCTTATGACTCAGTGCCAACATTGTTCCTGCATGCCTGCTTATTTATGCACGCATGCATTTCATTCCCCATATACTCCAAATCTAAAACAGTAGGAACCACATATCCACGTGTTCCTCACCTAGCCCGGTCCCCTCCCTCCTCACTCCCCACTTCTGCCAGCAGTAACCATTATCCTAAAGCGTGTGTTCATCCCTCCTTTCTTTATTTTCCAGTGGTATCATCTATATGTGCATGCCTCATGTATTTTTGTCATTATTTTGAAGTTTAGATAACAGGTATTGTATTGTATAGAGTCTTGAAGGACTTACTTTTTTCTGTTCATTGTGCTACTAAGATTCACCTGTGTTATCACGTGCAATTCATTCATTTTCACTGCTGTAACGGATTGCATTTTGTAAAGATATCACAATTTAGTTATCCATTCTTCCTTTCGTGGGCTTTGGGGTTGTTTCAAAACCGTGCTGCTGTGAACACTCCTTCCTGTACTAACACTCATTGTGTCTCTCACAGCCATTGTGAAGACGCAGCTGTGCTTCTGGACGTGCATTTCTGGAAGGTGACGATGATAACAACGATAATGTGATAGTGATTGCTGATGTTTGTCCGATGTGCTACCTTTCACAAAGCACTTCTATCATGTGATCTAACCCAACAACTCTGGGCACAGGCTGGCCCATAAGCAAAGATTGTGATTAGTCCAGTGTTGGAAAGTGGCCAAATCCATGGTTCCTGGGTCTTGCTCAGTGCATGACTCTGTTCATTCTGATCCATGTTAGGGCCCCACACTTAATGAACATTTCTGCCACCATAAAGATGTCATGAAAAATGGGTAGGACATTTAATGTTAGTGGACAGCTGAGGGAACTGAAGCAGATACAGAAGCCATTGGAGAATGAGGCCTGGTACCACCCAAAGTTTCTTTTCCTCTTCTCCAGCCAAAGCTGAGAGGCTGCAGGGCTCATGTGAGACCCCAGGCTGCCAGGAAGGTAGGATTTCTCCTAGTACCATCCATCAGACACCCTTTCTCCCAGGATGACAGCGAGTTGCCCTTGGCCTTTCCCACCATCTGTCTCTGGTTCCCCCATCGCCTCTTCTCCTGGGAGGCCAGGCTTGGTGGCAAAATGCCAGCCCTTCTCGGCTCCCTATCCCATCACTGAATAATAAATACTAGCTAAGTGATGGGCTGGTGCCAGCGACCTCCTAGCAAATCTTCCCCCTGGACCTTGGATCAATAACACTTAGCTGCTCCTTTTCAGAATGGAAGCCAGGCAGCAGGCAACCCAGCCTGAGCCTGTGCCCTCAGGAAGATGCTGCCCACCCTCCCAGGCTCTTGCTGATCCCCAGCCCCCTAAGCATGTTCTCAAAGGACTGATCACCCCTCCTTCCCAGCTTGTGTCCCCATCTCCCATTAGAATGGGTTGCCCAGCTCCATCTCTTGGAAGAGACACTTGCATTTGGAGCTCTGGCTTGGGCAGACCATGGCAGCTAAGGGGAGAAAGCATTCTGGATCTTCTGGGAGTCATTGGCCATCTCAAAACCTTGAGCTGCTTGATTTAGGATTAGGGAGGGAGAGAGGGAAGGAGGAGGCATTTACACATAGACAGTCATTTCAAAAATCGTGGTTGTGCATCATGTCTAGTCTAAGCACTCAGGTCCAACTTGGTTCTGAGAATCACATTTTTTTTTACCTCAAAAGGTCATGTTGCAGAGTTGAAGGAATCAAAACAGCCAACACTCTCAACTCCCTTGGCTTATAACTCAATCCCCATAGTAACCCAACATCTCCACCCCAGAGATGAGGGCACTGAAGCACAGGTAGGTGAAGTGACTTGCCCAGGGTCACAAGGTATAGTCAGTGGAGTCAGAGATTGAGCCCAAGCCATCTAACTCTAGAGTGTGTGGTCTGGACCGCTATGTCAGCCATCTTCCACGACACTCCACCCCCGGGCAAGAATGAAGGGTCTGGAGGCAGATGCCCCTGACTCTGAACCCAGCAGCTGTTCACCAATGATGCAGTGGGCAAGCTGAGGAACCTCCCTACTGCTCTGAGCCTCCCCTTCCTTATGTGAAAAGTAGGAGTGACTCTTATCTCAGGGAGCTAAAACAAAATGTTTATGTAGAAATAAAACAAAAAGAGGTGCAGGGTAAGTGGTCACTAGGTATTACTTTCCTGATTGAGGAGCCAGAGTCCCTTAATCTTCTCTGCACAGAGAAGCCTTCCAATCTGCAGCAGGAAAGCCCTAGCCTACATTTGGGGTCTTAACATCACCTCCTGGTCTGGTATCACAGTCTCTCCTTCTCTGGTTGCTGTTTCCAGATTCTTCTCCTAATACCTTCTCAATATGCCAGCCCTCTTCAAGAGTATAGGGCTTTATGACTCCCCTCCAGTAGCCCTTCTGGCCCCTGCTACCCCATCCCCCTCCCTGGCCACAGCCCACTCCTGCCTGTGCAGACTTCTGAGGCCACTCTCTGCAGCTTATGCCCTTCTCAAGGAAGACTTGGCCACATCATCTGGGGCTCACTGCTCAGCTGATGGACAGCTCAGATCCTTGGCCAAATGAGCTCCTCAAAACAGCATTCCCCTTGCCCCAAGTTAAATGTTTCATTCAGTCATGGCAATGGCGTGCCTTGGTTACATAATACTGCCTCAGGAATCATCCCAAAGCTAACCACTTTGCACAACAGAAATCGTGTATCACCTCCTGGCTCCGGTAGAGTCGGGAATTTATGTAGGCACACGGAGGATGTCTCGTCTCTGCTCCATGACATCTGGAGCCTGAAGTGGAGCCCTTGAAGGCTGGGAGGCTGGAATCACCCGAAGGCTTGACTGCGGCGGAAGGAGCAGCTCATGGAGGTTCCCTCACCTGACTGACAGGGCAGGTCCTCTCCACGTGGGCCTCTCTCAGGGCTGCTTGAGTGTCATGTTCATTTTCTCAAGCTGCCATGACAAAGTGACACAGACCAGGGGCTTAAACCCTGAATGATTTTCTCACAGTCCTGGGGGCTAGAAGTCTGAGGTCAAGGAGTCAGCAGGATTGGATTCTTCTGCGGCCTCTCTCCTCAGCTGTAGATGGGGACTTCTCTCCGTGCCTTCACGAGCTCATCCCTCTGCCCTATCTCTTCTTTATAAGGACAGCAGCTGCATTGGACTAGGACCCAGCCCAATGACCTAATTTTACTTTATCTAGATTTCAAAAGACCCTGGCTCCCAATACAGTCACATCCTGAGGTGCTGAGATTAGAACTTTAACACATGGATTTTAGGGGACACAATCAAGCCCATCACAAGTGTCCTCATGAAGGGGCAGCCGGCCTCCCCCAGAATGAGTGATCCCAGAGACCAAGGGAGAAACAGCAACGTCTCCTCTGACCGAGGCTCAGGAGCCACATGTCACTGGTGTGATCTCCTCCTGGCCACACAGGTCAGCCCTGATCGGTACGGGAGGATGCTGCATCACTGTATCAATTCCAGAAAGCAAGGCTTTATGGGGGCCGGCTTGCAGGCTAGCCACTAGACAGGGACCATGCAGATGGGGACTCCATCCCACATTTACCACATGGCAGAGAAGAGTGCATGAGAACAACTCCCCCTGGAGAAAACTCAAAAGGCACAAAATCTCACCGCCCAAAACTCCTCGCCCTCAGCAGTCAGGAAAGTGACTCCACAGGAGGGTAGGGAAAAGGGGCTGGGAGCGTTCCTTTTAAATGATTACCTTGCTGGGAGTCAGTTTGGCTCCATTGCAGGGGTGTCCAGCCTTTTGGCGTCTCTGGGCCACACTGGACGAAGAGTTGTTTGGGCCACACAGGAAATACACTGCAACATCTAACCATAAAAAATCTCATAATGTTTTAAGTACATTTACGATTTTGTGTTGGGCCACATTTATAGCCATCCTGAGCCACATTCAGCCCACAGGCCATGGGTTGGACACCCCTGCTTGAGTCCTGGAGCTAGCATCCCAGTTGTGAAGAGAGGCTCAGTTCTGGCACTTTGTTGGTCTTTCCTACTATGAGTTGCGTGTACCCTGAGCGGCATCAGCCAGGCCTCCGGACAGAGTGGACACTGTGGTGGGGACACAGATGAATAAGATCCATGCTGTTGGCAGAGCTTATAATGTAGCACATGACACAGAACGAGTGGCAAAATGGCAACCCACAGGGGAGACCACGAGTTACATGCCCCAAGCACACTGGACTACATCACAGCCCGGAGGGGGAGGTTCCAGCCCTTCGTCCTGGGGAGGTGTGACCTAAAAGCACAGTCATGTCATTCCTTCCCCCTCATCTGGTTAATCTGCAGACAAACAGAATCACTGCCACCTAACATCTGCTTCTGTTGACCACAGGGTCAAAGATCTGTGTCTGGAGCCCTGGATAATCGGTGTTCATTTACTAAGTCTTCACTGAGTGTGTGGCTGTGGCAATATGGAATAAGCTTGAGATCAAGTTCCAGCATAACCTTGACTTGGAAGGAGCCACTCAGCTCTGATGACTGCTGGCCTCCCCAAGTGGACACAGACGTATTATGACCTGATGCTGGAGTCATAAAACAGTTCTCAAGCCCACCTTGGAGTCAGTAGCAGAGTAGCAGAGGGCTGCCAGCCCTCTAAGTAGCAGAGTCTACAGGGCTGACAGCCTTCCCTGCCTCCTGCACCAAGTAGTCCCAGGGCTTCACACCAACAGAGCCAATCCCCCCACCTGCTCCTCTATTGCCTTCCTTCTGAGCTTCAACTCACCAGGCCCACATTTTAGGGGAGAACAGCATGTCTTGCAATGGGTGCTTTGTTCCCCAGAATCTCTGGGCCTGATTGAAAGTTCCTATACACATACCCCCACTCCTACTAGAGAAGGGGAAGATTCCTCCAGCCCCAGATGGCCACATCTCTCATTCACCTCATCCATCATCCCGACAGGTGGGCCCCAGAGAGAAGCCACAAGCAGGACAGGGGTAATTAGGATCCATTAAGGAGATGAGGCTGAGCTGCAGGGGGATCATTCATTCCCCAGCCCCCTCTTCTAAATGGGGCCATCAGCCATGCTGAGTTTGCTTCCTAACCTCCTCTCCCCACCTCCCACCCCCGAGTTCCTGGGGAGGCTGAGGAAGTGGTGGGATAAATGAGCATCTTGAAGACAGAGAGGCCTGGATTTGAGGCAAGGGACCACAGGCTACAGAGGAGGCAGGGAGCCGAGAAGGAGAAACAGGACCTCCAACAGGATCCAATGAAAGGGCTTGTTCTTGAGCCAAGGCCTCAGCTTAGACACCCAAACTTTGCAACGCAGGCTGCTTTCGGTGGCCTCTCCACATGGCCCTGCCAGAGCCAGCCTTTGCAGCAGCAGAGAAGGTGGCGCCCAGGATACCTAAGTAGCTCTGGTGGCACTGTCTCCAGAAGGCCCTTGCCGAAAAGCAAGGGGCTCCTCAGGAGAGGGTTACAAATTAACCTCACAGCAGTCTCATCAAACACCTTCCTCCCGATTAATTTGTCAGACCGGCTGGCTCCCCGAGAGAACGGAAATGCTCAAAGCCAGACTTAGATTTCTTTTTCTGTTTTGCTCAGGTCAGAAAAATTAGGGTGGGAGGGGGGGCAGGCAATGGCAGATGGCCATGGGGTTGAATATAGACAAAAGGGATAAAGTGTGAGAAGCACCAACTAGAAGGAAATGAAGGCCCATGCTCCCCTTTCTCCTAAACCCAGGCCTAACTCAGCTGGAGAAAGAACAGGTGCAGTTAGTGGCCCCAGGATGCTGGGCCAGCCGTGGAGAGAACCCATGGCCATGCACGCTCTCTCACACCCTCTTCACAAGGTCATGACAGAGGAAGGGGGCTCCCAGTCTACAGACAGCGCCAGAGCCCTCAGAACCCCCAGCAATAGCCTGGTTGTCCTGTCCTGGCAGCTCCTTCCTCTGGGGCAGTGAAGATGAAGAGAAAAGTGTCCACAATCTAGATGCAAGTACATGGGACCAATAATCCCAGGGTCGTCCTTAACTGGCTCCCTCCTTGAGGTGGAAGTAACATTTATCTATATCTTCCCACCAGGAGATAGGTTCCAAGATGCGGAGTGATATACCCAGGGTCACACAGCTAGTAAGTAGCAGAGTCTGGACTAACCCAGCCCCCGTTTTTCAGTAGGAAGCCCAGTACTTTAGTATGTGAGACCTGTTCATACCGTCTAAACACCAGCGAGTCACCCATCCCTCAAAATCCAGAACCTCCTTGTGAGCCTGAATGCTTTACTCATTCATTCATCCATTCAGAAAATATTTCAGAGCTGATAAGAAATCAATTCTATGATCTCGACACCTACTTCCCACGCCCTTGGTGACGGTTCTCACCCAGTGGTAGGACAGCTCACTGGCCAAGCCCTAATTTAAGCTAGGCCACAGAGACACATGAGGACATGGCATTGCTGAGGTGACATCTGGTTTAGCAGGACCTTGGGGTGATACATTTTATGACTTGAACTCCCCCAGAAGAGGCCAGAGACAAAACTTTCCCCTTTGGTCATTTAGTTGAAACCTGTATCCCTTATACAAAAAAAGCAGGAAGCTGTATTTTAAATACAATTGATTGTTTTTGATGTAGGCACAGATACTGTCTGAAATGTTTGTTGAGTGTTTAGGAGTCTTGTTGTGGATACCTCGTTCCATAACGTCGGGCTAGGTCATGTCGGAGAGAAACTGGCAAACATTATGATTCAGGACCACAGACAGCAGCTCAGGCTACCTCTGCCTTCCAAGACCAGAATCCTGCTGCCCAGGATGCTCTGCAAAGCACTTCTCTTTCCAGAGTCCCTGACAGACCAGAACTGACTTGAATCTTGCAGCCTTTCGTTTGGCTGAGCCTCCTGCAGGATCCAAGCTCCCTTTGCCTTTCTTTTCTGGTTTTAGTCAAAGTAGCTCTTAAACCCACATGAGACCAGGAGATGGGAGAGGCCAATTACTAATGTGCTGAGAAAAAAATAAATTAAATAATTGCACTGAGGCTTGATATTAAATATAAGGGAGACTAATAATTCAAACAGGCAGAAACTTCTGAATCTACCACAGGGCTCCCCAAGGCAGAACAGCAATGAATGGCCACGCATTTGCATAATAGCTTTCTTGTTGTTCCCTTTGTGCTTTTGTTGCTTCGAGTGCCCCTATTATTTCCCTCACTCCTCTGTAAAGAGCCAGCCCCGGCAATCTGTAAAATGGTAATTTCCACCAGCACAGTGCTGTCGTATATTTATAAATTTGGGAATTTGAAAGGAGATAAAGCTCTTGATCAAGATAGCACCAGGAACCTCTCCTTCTGCCCCGTCAGGAAATGCGTCGAGGGGGTGTATCTCCAGGGTTGGCTCCACAGGTGTGCCACCTGTGCAGGTGCTCCCAATTGGAAGGGCCTTGTGGGTAGAAAGGCTCTCTGCTTGGTTTAAAGCTCTGTGAGCCCTGGCTAGAACTTCTCAATCATTTGGTAACTAGGAGAGCCACCTTTTCATTTAGCCCCTGGCCTTGCAAATTACATATGCGGCTCTCTCTCTGAGTCAGGCTTGGCCAGGATATGGCCTGACTCCAATGGCAAAGTGGACACCCTGCGACCTCCCAAGAGCCAATTTGTCACCAGAGCCAGTCCATCACACCATCTCTGCCTCTTCCTCATCCGGTGTTCACACAGCTCCCACAGCACCCTCAGTGACCATGACTCATAGAAGAGGGGGAAATCCTTTTAACCAGGACATGGTCTGATGCCAAAATTCCTGAACTCAGCTACAACCTATCCCAGCTCATTCATGATGAGATGCAACAGAGGGGAGCACAAAGATGTTTGTCTGGATGCAGCTCCTAATTGTTGAAGTCATTTCCTTTCTGCAGAGGCCTGAGTAATTTCCCTGGCCCATGGGTCTCTAATGGTCCTGTTAACGATGAATAGGACAGCCCTGCCTCTACTGCTCATTTCTGCTCTCTACCTCATTTTCCATTGCTGCAGATAAACGTCATTAGTCTATTCCAACAAGAAGCAGGAGCAGATTTCTCCAGGCTGTCCAAGGCATTAAGGATCCAAGCGTAGACAGAGAGAATCACAAACGAGACCCAATGCCACACATTCACATGCATACTCATGAGGAAAGGACTTGTGCCCACATTCCCGCTTTGAAGTCCATTGTTATCCCACCAGACTGTCTGCTCTGCTTTTCTGCCAACCTGTGCCTCGCTGTGGATAGGAAGCTTAAACAGAGACCTGACAGCCATGTTTCCCTGTTCACTCATCACTGTGCCCAATGTAGCAGGTACTGTTTGCCGCCCATGCAAATCCATTTCCCTCTTCTTCATGGCCAGTGGATCCTAATTCTGTTTACGTATTTACCCTTTTCTCTGAGGCCATCACCTTCGGACCGACAACTCATCTCTATCCTCCTCCCCCAAGAGGGTGAGATATGCATCTTCATTGGTCCATGGTGATCCCGTTCTTCTTCCATCTTTGTGTTGAGAAGGGTCATGTGACCTAGTCTTGACCAATGAGATGTGAAAGAAATGATAAGGTAGCTTCTACAAAAAAGGTTTTCAACTGATAAAAATTTACTCCTAGCAATAAATGCTCCCTTTTCTTCACCTAGGTCACATCGTGTCTGCATGAGATGCCTGGAACTATGACAGCTATCTTGGGATCACAGGGGACAAGACCAGAGGTTGAGGATGACAGCAAGCAAGGATGGAAAGAACCCAAGTCCTTAGTGACATGGTTGAGTAGATATTAACCAACCCGGAACCCCCCTACCTACTTTTAGGATTCTTGCTATGTTACTTAAAATTTTTCTTTATCACTTAATACATATTTATTTAGGTTTTCCATTCTTTGTAGCTGAATGCATCCTAAATAATAAACGAGTTTTTGCCTATAATAAATGTGCCTTATGGGTTTTCTCTGACTTAATGTGGACCTAGAGCATGCAGAGAGATGCCCTAGGAAGTGAGCTACTCAGGCTGCCAGTGAAAAAAGTGAGTGACCTCACAGAAAAAAATGTTTAGGTACCTTGGTGTTTTTGAGGTCCAGTTACCATTTTGTCCCTCCCTGTGATTTGGACAGGATTGAATACAGGAAACTAAGGCATCAAGGAGGAAAGTCTTGACCTTGTTTGCATCACAAACAAAAGAAACTCAATCTAGACCCCTATTTGAAACCAATCCCCCCCAAAAAAATGGGGCAGAAGAAGTTTGTCTTTGGTGCACCAAGATCCTTCTGTATAAATCTGTTCAACTTTTTGATGACAAGTTCATCCCAGGTAATTGTTCTCTGCCACATTTTCCATACTGTTTTATGCTGAACAAAAGGGCTTACCCATAAATAGGGATATCTTCATTTTAATTATTTTAAAGACTATATAGCCAAAAGAATAAATGTCTAATGGTTGAATTTCAGAACTTACCAACTCTAGAAGGCATGCTTTCAGACAGCAGTGTTCCTAAAATGCCATTCACTGTATCAGTAGCCACTGATGTCTCCTGCCTTACTCTGCTGTGACAAGTAAGCTTCTCTTCCCTGCATATTCTCTGCCCACTTCTTGCCCTAAGGCAGATTTTGGCTGACACCAATAGTGTATATTTTTGTTTGCCCTAATTACAAAGGTCTGAGCTGGTAAAAGGGAAAGAAAGGGAATAAGAAGGCCTGTGGGCATGGGTCTGGCAGTGACCCATCCCCTTTCTACCTTCCAGAAGCAAGAATAAACTAAAATTAAAAACCACTTTGACTAATGCAGTGGAGTGGCCACAACACTCTGGCTGCCCCAGCAGGGCAGAGACACTCCTAAATGTGGCAGCCTTCTGTCCCATTCCCCTGGCTTGGGGAAAGAAGGAGGCCTTTGGTTGCAGTCCTGTATGTTTTGCATTTCTACAGATCACTCATGGATGTGCTGTGAGAGTCCAGCCTCAAAAGACCTGGGAGAGGGGTTCACTGAGGGGGCATGACTGTTGCCAAGGAGACAGAAAAGGGTGAGGGAGAGGCACAGGCTCCTCTGAGTACAGTTAAGCCTTCATAGGGAGGGAGAGTGAGAGAGGGAAGTGGGGGAGAGAGGGAAATCTCAGGCAAGAGGCATATCCTTTCATCCACCACCCAGTCTGGCTGCAGCCCTTTCTCCTGCCTTCTGCTAAGCACGAGCCCCTGTGCGCAAGCTCTTCCTGGAAGAATGTCTACCCAGCTCACCTCAGCGGCCCTTCCCCAAAAGGGCATTCTGTCCTTCAGCCTGCATCCAGACTTGGGTCAGCTTGTGAAGCATATTTCAAAGATGGGGAGACTGAGGCCTCAGGCAGGGATTTACCCGGAGTGAGAGGAGCCTCCGGGAGGAACAGGGCTGCCTGCCGGGCTGGCAGGACCAACAGGCTGCTGTGCAGCTTGTCAGATGGTAGCTCTGAAGGGCTGTGGAGCAAACAGAGGGAAAGGGCCCCCATGCTAAGAGACCAGCCACCCTCAGTGACCACCTTGTCAACACACAGCTGAGAGGAGAGTATAAAACTGACCCTGTTCCACGTGCCCTGCAGGGCCCTCTCTGCAGTGCAGGGAGACCATCCCTCTGGAGAAGGTGCAGGGAGGTGAGGACAGGTGGATTGTTTTGTTTTGTTTTGATTTGATTTGTTTTGTTTGTATCTACAGGAAGCTGGGCTACGCCATTACTAACCCACCAGTGTACTCAACTCCTGCGGGCCTCTTGCCCTGGAGGTAAAGATACTGGGAAACTTCAGGGAGTCACAGTCCCTACTTCAGCTCCCCTGAACTAGGACCCTTTGGCCCCCTGCCTGGTCCCTATAGCATTCATGTGAGAGCTGTGGGCTTCCTGCCCTCCCTAATGTAAGGTGGCTGGTGGTTCCCAGTCTCTAGAAAAGCATCACCTAAAAGTACAAAGATCCTGGCTCACACACCTCTGGTCCTACAGCTTTTGAGAAACATCCGTGATGTTAGAAGAAAACCACACAGTCCCATAGAGTTTCTGTGACGATGGAAATGTTCTATATCCGACCTGTTCACTATGCAATCACCAGCCACACATGGCTACAGGTGGCTAGTGTGACTAAAGAACTGAATTTTTAACCTTGTTGAATTGCATGGAATGAAAATTTAAATTCCAAGAGCCATACATGACCCGTGGCTTCTCTATGGGACAGAGCAGGAATAGCTAAAGCCTTTCATAGCCAGGACCAGTGGATGGTGAATTATAGGGGAATGACATGCTCCCCTCTCAACAACCCCTTTCCAGAGAGGAAAATGCCCAAGGAAGACAGCTTCTCAGGGGAAGTCAGAAGTCCCTCTCCATCAAGTGCCCTTTTCCTACCGAAAGCTCCAAGCATCAGTGGGCTGTGCGAACCCAGAAGCATGGAGAAAAAGAAATGCCCACACGTACATATCAGCTCAACAAGCAGGAAGAAGGAGCTCAGGGCTGCAGAAACAAACTCAGCAGGTTGGCAGAAGGAGAGTCTGAAACCCTATTATTTTCCACTTAAGTCCTGCAGGGTTTGGATGCTGTGAAAAAGACAAAGGTAATTTTTGAATGCCAGTATGTATAGACTTAGGGGTGTATGTGAACTGAAACCTTGCTTGCCCTCTGTTTTGGAGGGGGGGCAGGGGCCTGCTGTGGGGCCATCTCACAGGTCAATCCTTCTGGTTTATTAGAGTGCCTGGACTGGGATCCAAGTCAGAGTTTTCTTCTCTCGCTCCACGTCAAGGTAGAGCGAGGCCCCAGCATACTCATCTGGGGACAGTTCTGTGGTCATGTGAGCACAGATACAGCCATTGGCTTCTCACATGTACTTAGCCCATCTTAGGTCATCGACAGGATTTTGGGAGATGGTTCCAGAAGAAAGGGCAGTGAGCACGAGGCACGGTTTCCAGGCAAGCAGAGCTGAGAGAAGGTACAACGGGCGCCACCACGGGGAAGAGTTGGGGAGCCAGACATCGTGACAGAGCTCACACTGCCTTCCCTACACCTGTGTCTGGTCATGTGTCCCGCCTTGAGGCGAGAGCCTTCCATCTGTGCCCACTCCCCAGGGAGAACCGGCAGGAGTCACCCCAGCCACCTCCTAGACACTTCCTTCTCCCTGACTCCTGGGTCAAACCAGTCGCCAAGCCCTGCTCACTCTGCCCACCAAATAAATGGCTCCAAGCCCCCCTTATCCAGGCTTGTACTCCCCCAGTGAGGACCCTGGCCATTTCTCACACTGGACCTGTGATCAGGTGTCTGACCTGTGATCAGACACCCCGCCTGTGTCTGATCCCCATCTCCCCTCTCTGTCCATCCTCCCTCACTTGCCAGAGGAACCAGCCTGAGCAAACCACATAGCGCCTCTCACTGACTTGCTAACTAGTGCTCCATGTAGTCTAGAGAACAACGCCAACACTCCTCTCAAAAGGCAAGTAAGGTCTCTAAGGAGCTGGCCAGTGTCTCTCTCCAGTCTCAGGTCGAGCATGTCTGCTCACACAGACCCACATCCAATCCATTGTACTTCTCCCATTCACTCTACGTGCTGTGTCTGCACACGCCATCCCCTCTGCATAGATGCCCTTCTCTTCCCAACAAACTCCCATCATCCTTCAGCAACCAGCTCGACCTTCCCCTCCTCTGCACCCCCACAAACCTTTAGCAAAGATTGTGTCCATTTGTTCTAAGGCCTGTCTTCCCTTTAAACAGGAAGCTCTGAGCTCCTCAGTGCCTAGGAGTAGGGCTTCTCAAGTCATTTCTCTTTCCCTCTTGCCCTCATATGCCTGGGATATAATGGATACTTGATGAGTGAGTGAACGAATGAATGAATGAATGGGAAGTAAGTTCATCAGACTAAAACCGCAGGATGGGACCTGTGTTTCTCAAGCCTTCATGTGCACATGAATGACCCAGGGATCGTATTAAAATACACAGTGGGTCTGGGTGGGCCCGAGAGTCTGCACACCCATCAAACTCCCAGGTGACGATGCTGCTGGGCAGTGGACTACACTTTCTGCAGTGAGACGTAGAGCTCCTGTAAGCAGAAACACACAAAACCTTGCCCATTGTTCAGCCATAAAGCAGAGCACATTTCAGCATTTCAAATGATGTGCTATTAATAATGCAGAAGTATGCTAAGTGAAAAGATGTCAAATAGAATCCCTTGTTGTTTAAACATAACTAGATTATAGAATGATGGAATCTATCAGATAGATGAAAGAAAAAGAAGGGGGCGAAGGGAGGGAAGGAAGTAAGGAAGAAAGAGAGGGAGGAAGGAAGGGAGGAGGAGAAAGGAAAAGGCATGTATTCAAGTGCCGATAGCGGTTATCTCTGGGGCATGGAATTGCAGGCATTTTATTTCCTTATAAATATTTGAATGTTCCCATTTTCTACAACAATCATGCACTGTTTTATAATATAAAAATTATTTTCATTTCTAAATGAACTCTCCCATTTGCCTGAGAATACAATTCCTCATTTACTGCACTCCCTGAGAACAAGGCAGAAGCTCCAGTCGGGGGGCCCCGGGTCTCCCATCAGGGACTGGTCCTTAGCCCTTTGAGAAGGGTCATTACAAGGTCAGGCAACCTCTGTGAGCAGCCCCCATCCCAGGAGGCTGCCACCCCCCCAAAATGATGTCCTGAGCACCTCCAACCACGTGAGTCACCCATGCTTGCCAGTGACTGCACAGCTTGTAGGGTACCAGTGACAGGACGAGAGGTGACCCTGGGCCCTGGGATGAGGCCAAACGCTGTAGCTAAAACCAGTGTGCGGGTTTACAGAGGGCACAGTGCCTGTCGCATCTCTGACTGACAGGCCCCTCAGGTTTGCATTCCTGCCACGTCCTCTGGCTTCTCCCCAGGCCTTTTCTTTCTGCACCACAGTGCTTCGCTCTCTCCCCATTAATAGTTTATTTTAAGTCTCCAAGACACTGTCCTTAGTGAGTCCTTCCTTCTTAGACCACAGGGACACAGGTCACCCTGATTATTTTAGTTTTTCAAATGGGAAAACAGGCAGAGCAGAGTAAGGACCCAGGGAGAGAGAGCTATTGAGGTCATGTTTTAACCCTAAAGGTGGGAGGTCTTTTTCTGGATGACAATGCTCTGACCTTATTTCCCTCTCTGCCTTCCTCCCATTCCTCTGGGAACAAGGGCCCGGCACCTGCTGTGAGGGTCTTGTAAGCAGAGGTGTAACGGAGGGGAGGAACATGCTCCCAAGAGCAGAGGGACTCTCCTGCCTGATCTAACCGTGGGCTCCATGAACACACAGCCTTTCCTTGTGAGTCTGGACCCAGGGAGGTGATAACCAAGGCCCATGGTCTCAGGACGGGTACCAGTGAGGGGAGGTCCCTACACAGAGTCCCTGTTACAAGCTATGGTAACAGATAGACCCACAGCACACAGTGGCTTGAAGAATAGGCAGCCTATTTCTCTCTCACGTAATAGTCTGGAGTGGGTTTTCAGGTTAAAGGCACAGCTCTGCTCGCCATGGTCACTCAGGACCCAGGTCAGCAGCTCCCCTGCCACCTTCAATACCTGGCTTTCAAGGTTTTTCTGGACATTGTCCCTGTAGTCAGCCAGAGGGAGAAAGGGAAGGCAGGGGCCCAGTGGGAGGTTTAGCCAGACCAGATCTGGAAGGAGTGCTCAGCATTTCTGTTCGTGTTCCACTACTAGACCTCAGTGCCATGGCCAAATCCAACAGCGGGGGAGGGAAACTGCCCTAGCTGGGTGCCCAGGAACAAGTGAAGGGCGCATTTTTATGGACATATAGCAGTTGCCACCACATTTTATTACCTAGAGTCACAATCCAAGCTTTCGGTTCACAACTGTTGAGCACCTATTTTGTGCCAGGTGCTAGAGACTCAAAGATAAGTCACTCAGTCCCTACCCATGGAGGCAGGAAGGTCCCTACACAGAGTCCCTAAGACCAGTGTCACAGGGTTTGGGGATGAAGAAAAGCAACCAACCCACTCCCTGGCACACTCGGCAGGTACAACACAGATAATAGGAAGGGGGATGAGTGTTCCCTAGGCGTGTAGACGGGAACTTGTGAAAATGTGCAGGTGCTGTATTTGGGCATGAATCTATGAGCAGAGAGCCCCAGACTGGGTGTGTATGTGTTTGAGCATGTGTGTGTGTGTGTGTGTGTGTGTGTGTGTGTGCACAGACACGCATGAGCATGTGGGTGTGTATGCAAGAAAAAGAGAGATCATTAAGCGATATTCAGGATTGCTCAACATCCTCACCTAACCTGAACATTTCCTCACTGTTTTTGAAGTCCAAAGGGCTGGGTTATCTTCATCTAGAAGTCTAAGTAGTTGCAAATGAACTTTCTGTCTCCCTTTAACATTTTCTCTTATTCTTAATTTCCTACCCAGAATGACTTGGGTACGTGTTACCAAGTTTAATAAATTGCACTCCCATAATCCTCTGACCCAATGTCTTAGCCTCTCATTGTCCCTCACTCTCCCTCCCAATGGCGAGAAAAGGCAGCTGTAGCTGAGTGGAGCACAGTGACCACAGGTCCCAGCGCAGGAAGAAATGTCTGGGCCCTTCAGGGAGCTGGTTCAGTGCTCTCTCGAGGACCCAGAAACACAGGGGTCCCCAAGAGAGGGCACCCCGCCCACCTGAAACCAGCATGGACTGAACGGTTTCCCACAAAGCAGGCAGGCAGACAACACAGGGTGAGTGTCTGTCCAGAAACAGAAGGTGCTGAGGTACAGGGGAAAAGTAGAAAAGCAAGTCTCAGGCAGATGAAGGATTTTGCACAGTTTAGTGAAGTCAGAGAGAGCCAGTATCCTCCTCGAAGACCGGATGACAGGCCTATGCTGGAGGAGTGGTCCACAGAGGGGGAACCAAGGCATCCATGAGCTCTCAGCATTTTTAGGCAGAGTCAGGATCCAAAGCATCTGGTTCCAAGGTAAGAGCGGAACACACTGAAAGACAACATGAGCATTTCCCAACAGCGGAACACACTGAAAGACAACATGAGCATTTCCCAACAGCAGGCACCTCGGAGAGATGCTAAGGTCACCTCTAGATGACCCCACTCTGTCCCCAGAGAAAGGAAGCCCTGTGTGGGCTCCAACTAGCAAAACCTCAAGTGTTCCCCCCCATACCTCCTGCAGGGAAAACCCTGCTGGTCGGTCTCTCCAGCTCATGGGCCTGCTCCGGCTTCCAGACTGAGGGGTGGAGAGCAAGGGGTCAGGGGCACAGCCACTCCCTGGGGATCAACCAGGTGGGGCCAACTGGTTGCTGCAGGACAAGGGAAACCCAGGGTCATATTAACTGTAACAGTAAAAGTAAGCACAGTGAGTCTCCCCACCTGCACAGAGCTGTTTAGCTAGAAGGACCCTTTCTTTCTACTGCTACCTGGGAGACTGTGCCTGGGTAGCTGGTCAGGAAGGGAGGAAGCTCCCCCAGCCGCATCCCTCATCTGCCCAGACTCAGGCCCACAAGGAACCATCTATTCTGGCACAGGAAGACTAGATCTGGCCCATGTTTCTATCACTGGCACTAAGGCCTCTGGTTGGCTGTGCCGTCCCCACTGCTGGTGAGCATGCAGGATGTTCCCATGATGCCCCTGCCTGGACAAAGGTACTGTCAGAGCTCCCTGGGGCTGGAGGGATCCTCGGGGACGTTCAACCTCTGCTCCTGCCTCTGGGAAGGACAGGGAGCTCCTGAGTCAATGCAGGCAGATGGGAACTTGTCCTATTTTTTTTCCAAAATATCCATAAGAAATGCCACCATCTGCTTAGATAGTCAGAGGTGTATGATGATCTGACAAGGCAGATAGGAAACCGCAATGACACTACACACTACTGAGACCAGCAACCTGAGGGAATGGGGAGGGTCTCTGCCATCAGAACAGAGCTTCCCAGTTTGCAAGGCACTTTCTGGGGAGCTTCACAGTTTTCAAGGGGATCGCCTGTGGAGCTTTGAAAAGAAGCACTCCTGTGGCAACATGGGCCTCACCCTCAAGACTCTGGATGAGTGGGTCTGGGATGCAGTCCGGGTGGGCATGGGTAGCTTTGAACAGCTCCACCAAGGATTTGGGTGACAGGCAGCATTACAAGGCCCTGGTCCCCGTCCTCTCATTACTTCCTTGAAGAAAGAAAGACTTCTGTGAAAGATAGAGGACAGGGACTGTTATTCCTATTTGTAGATGAGAAAACTGAGGCTTGGGCCACCTAAATGGCTCATCCGGAGTAACATAGCAAAGCGTAGATCTAAGAGCAAAATCCAGGTCTTCGGGCCACTGGTCCACACTTGCCCAATGCACCACACTGCCCACCAGAGGAGGATGGGGAAGATGCTAGAGAGCTCCTCTTGCTCAAAAATCCAGGAGGATGGAGCCTGTGAGTCAGTCACACCTTCCTTCGTCTAACACGTTCTTACAGTGTTCGGTCATGTCAAGCTTCCATATCACCAGAGGGAGAGAAGGCACGCTGAAGAAACGGAGGTCAACTTTCCAAACCAGGAGCAGTGTCCACGAAAGACCAGCCCCATCGAAGGCTGGTATGTGCTCCCTGAAGCTACTTACGGCCATTTGCAGAATTTCCTGATGATAAAAATCACCTGCGACACGTATTCGAACTGTAAGTTCTTTAAGAATATGTTTTAAAGAAAAAAGAAAAAACTCAGCCAGAATCTCCAGGAGAGGGGGATGGAGAAATGACAGCTTCCACAAGCGCCTTGGTGAGTCTCACTGTCACCGGAGTTTGGAGGAAATTGCTCCAGAGCAGAGTTTGTCGGACAAGACAAGGCACTTGTTCAGGTGTGACGAGACTCCAACGCAGCACTGTCCCCTTCACGGTGGCCCTCGATGCCTCTCTGGGTGACAAGAAGTTCCACCTGGAACACAGCTTCTCAACCTTGGTGTTACTGACATTTGCAGCAGACACTCTTTTGTTGTGGGGGCTGTCCCATGCATTGTAATATATTTAGCTCACTAGATGCCAGGAGCACCCCCAACCCCAAAATGTCTCTAGATGTCGCCCGATGGCCTGCAGGACAGTGTCCTCCAGTGGAGAGCCAGCCACTGGTCCAGTGGAAAGGGTGGAGGCCAGGGTAGGAGAGCCTGGTAGTCACAGGCCGGCTCTGCTGCAGACCTACTATGTGCACTGGGGCCGTACTTAGCACTCCTTGAAGCCTGGATTTGTCCCTCTGCGAAGGAGGGATGTTGCCTGTCTACAGTGATACTGTAAAGAGGGATTGTGATCCAGAATATGCAGTTCTGAAACACTGAGGAAAGGGCACCCAAAAGTGGAGGGAATTAGCCATGGCCCCCCAAAGCATCTAGGATTAATCTAATAAACCCCATAAAGGCCTTATTATGGACTGAATTGTGCCACCCCCAAATTCACATGTTGAAGCTCTGACCCCCAGTGTGTTAGAACGTGACTGTGTTTGAGATAGGGCACTTAAACGTGTGACGAAGTAAAAATGAAGCCATCAGTGTTGGCCCTAATCCAAATCAACAGACACAGAGAGACACCAGGGACGTGTGTGCACAGAGGCAAGCCCACATGAAGACACAGCAAGGAGCCAGCCATCCTCAAGCCAAGGAGAGAGGCCTCCAGAGAAACGAGCCCGGCCGACACCGTGACAATGGGCTTTCAGCCTCCAGAACCTCGAGATCACTCAAGTTCTATCATTAAAGCCACCCAGTCGGCGGCATTTGGTCACAGCAGCCCGAGGGAACTGATACAGGCCTCCTCCTTGATTCTCCCACCAAAGCGGACACTTGCCTGAACAACGATTCTAGCTTCTGCTCTTAACACTGACCACTGCCAGCATTTTGTGGGTCATCTCCACTGGACCTCTGCTTCCTCCACTCTTCCCTGGGAAGGGGCAGGATCAGATGGGAGCCACGCAGCCCCTCACAAGCAGATCCCAGGGCTTTCGGTGACCTTCTACATCCAGTGCATTCTCTCAATCTGCTCTCCAAAGCCCTTGTGGGGGAGCTTAACAACAGCACGCAGGGCTCCACCTCTAGCACAAACTCTTTGCTAAGCATAGGTTTTCAGCTCAGGGTAATAACACCCTACATGCCTGCACTGCAGTGATAAAAAGCCACCTAGAGGAAGGTGTGCTTTACGAGTGTTTAATCATCAGCATTCCAGCAGAGCCTGCTTATAAATTTGATTTTATGGAGAGGATCCCTGCAGACCAGGCTTTTCTAAATAGGTGAAGAGCCTTATACCGCCCAGATGCCCCTCAGCTGACACGAGACATATAAAAAGATAGAGCGTGTGCTAATAACATCTTTAACCCACATCGATTGTGCTGTGGGCCTGGCACAGGTATAAGGCTGCACCTACTTGCAACCCTGTGAAATTAATACCATTGTCATCTCCATTGTCGATAAGGAAACTGAGGCACAGAGCAGTTATACCAGGGCCTGAGGCTACTGAATGGCCAGACCAGGAGTCAAAGCCAAGGAGTGTGGACGTCTGGAAGGGAGGAACTGAGCCCAGCCCCCTCCCCCAGCCCCACCATCCCCCACACACACAAGGCCCAGCCCACGGACCTCATGTACTGCTGAGGCTGCCCAGGAGCTCCCACAGCAAGAAGAGCTACTGGTGTGCATAGAGCGTGAGCTGTGAGATCTGGGCGTTACCTACTTCTCTGGGCCTTAGTTTCTCTGATTGAAAATGGGAACACACCTCACATAATCACTTCAGGGAGAAATGGGACAGCATCTGTCATAAAACGCCCAGCATGGCACCAGGCGCTGGTGGTTCCTTGGTCAGTGTCGGTCCTCTTCCCTCTCCCTCCCCGTCTATGGAAGAGCTCGGCACCAGCTCCTAGGCAGGGAGAAATCCCACTGGCCAGCTGCTCAGTAAGAGACAATCGGTGTCTCCAGGTGCTCAAACCAGGCTGCCTGTCCCACCCAGCAAGGGGCTTATTATTCTCTGCAACGTATTTGGCCCACAACCTCCCTCCCACCCGTGTCTGAGAGTCTGTTGAGTGCCGGACTATTCCAGGCCGCTGTTCACATGGGCGAATGAGGCAAAGATGGGTCGCCGCCCTGGCAGAGAACACTCAATGGTTTCCTAACTCCCGTCCTGGTCTAAAGAGAATTTGAGGGGACTTGCTAACCACCCTCCGAATATCCCACCCTTGGTTTACAAAACACATTCTATTGTGTGGCCCGGAGGTAAGCCCTTAATCAGTCCCTACCACCTGGGAGTGAAAGGAGTTACCTGAGGAACACAGCACCTTCCCCCACCTCCCCATCCCCCAGCCCAAGTTCCACCAAGTAATAGGGAGCCCATTTGGCCATATCTGTCACATACTGGAGAGGGCATGAGACCAGAGCCTTCTGGGTCCTATTCTCCCCTCCCAGATGTGTGAGAGCCTGGGGGCAGTAGCCCTCTTATTGCTGGGAAGCAGACATTTAAGTTTTAGAAACCAGCCTTCTTTGGAAAACGCCATGCCTCACCCTGCTGTCTCCGGATGTCATGGAGACAGAGGAGTCGTTCCTTGCCTTGGGGAGAGAAAGAAATTGAATCTAGAGATATCACATGGATCATCTTCACAGCGTCTTCTATATTTTAAAAAAAGGAGAGGAAAAACCCCCACCAAAGAGGCAGCGGGTGAATTAATTGTTTTCCTGATTAACAAAACACAATTAAGCCCAAATGCTGCTGCCCGGGGGAAGGTTATTCATGTTTTTTTTCTGGGGACCATTCCGGGCACAAAGCAATGATGGCTTCATTCTGATCCCTGCAAGAGGGGTCCAGAGAGTAATAACACCGCAGACTCATCACAGCCACACACACTGTGGAATTCCTCTCCAGGGAGGCCTCAGCCAGAGGGACACAGACCGGCAAAGCAGGGAGAACAGTCCAGGGGCGGCCTATGAGCTGAGACAGGATGCGGGGACAGGAGGGGGTGGGCTGGTTGGTGGCTCTTGGAGGACTGGGACCCTAAACGTCCAATGGCCTAGAGCACTCCTGTGGAAACGGGCCTGTTGGTGAGTATTTGTTTAATTGCGGAGGTGGGAGGAGAGGACGGGGGCAAGAGACTGATGTGTCCTTACGAAACTGAAGCGCAATTCCCACGTTTGAAGGTAGTGGTAGTAGTAATAATGGCAATGACAATACCTCCCACTAACTGGGCACCTACTGTATGGCAGGGCCTCACTAAAAGCATCCACTTCCTCATTCCACTTCTCTAACAATCTTGCTCATTTTAATCATAAGCAAACCTAAGTTCATAGAAGTTGAGGAGCTCGTCCAAGGTCACATCCAGTAAGTAAATTTGCGCCCCAGTCTCTCGGACTCAAACTCCCACATGGTTGGCCAGAGTCTTAGGGGCCGTTTTCTCTTAAAGGCCACCAGCCTTGGGTAGCACTAACTCTCACCACGGCAGGGGGGAGGGTGGCTTGTTGTGCAGATGCTCCCCACCCTCGTGGCAGTCCCTGATGCTAAAGGTGCCCTTCCAGTCATGGATGCAGAGCTGGTGGGGTGAGAGCCAGGAGGAGAGATGGGGGACAGCCAAGGGCGCCAGAAGGCAAAGAAGCTAGTGAGCCAGGCAAGCAGACGGGGTTGGGTTTTTTCATCAGCAGGGATGCAGAACATGCCACCATCCTGCCACACACGCCCCTTCCAGCGCAGGCCCACCGGGGGAGGACCCAGTGGGCATTACTGTCCCCATGTGATCTCCACCAAGCCAGGGCTCACCTGTCCAAAGTCCTCAGCCACACAGAGACCTCCTAGAGCCATATTTGAGCAGGCACAGCCTCCGAGGGGGAAACTATGGACGCTCACATAGGCGAAGACTTAGAGCTAAGAACCCCAGACTCAGCTCCAGCTGCATTTCAAAGCTCCAAAAGCATCTTTAGCCACTTGATTTCATTGTAGCTCTTCTGATATTTTATGCATTAAATAACAACTACGTCTTAATGAAAGCTAGTTACATAAATTTGGGGAAACCAGGAACAAAAGCACTTTTTATAACACAAGACATCAGCTCCTTTATTGTCTCATTGCTCTTGGCATGAAAGCAAGTTACTGAGAGCCAGTACTTCAGAGGGATACATAATCCTGGCATTTTTCACCTTAGCTTCAGAAATGCTGACTCCAAAGATCACTTACCATCAACAAAGAGCAATCCCTCTCTGGTATCTTCCCCCCACCCCACTCTCCTTTGTTAGTAATTCAACATGCATCAACTCCTAAGGAGCACTGCTCACTTTTTTCATGCATGCTACAAAAATTACATGGACCACTAGTCTTGAGATTCATGCAAGTGCCACCTAGAAAGGCATGCAAGGCTCTGTACCACCTCTACCATAAGTCCAAGGAGATTGGGGGATTGGGGCAGGGGGGAGCAGTACAGACTTGTGACTAAAACTCATGGGCCAGCCCTGGACTGCTTAGGCTCAGACCCTGACTCCGCAATTACTGTTTGTGCTGGAACAGTATGAAAAGCATCCTACTCCGGCCTCAGTTTCCTCATCCACAAGATGGGCACAATGATGGCATTTACCTCCAAGAAGCATGGGATGTTGAGTAAGACAACCAGTGCAAAGCACGTGGCACAGAAACCACTCGATAAAAGTAGATTATCGTTATGAGATTTTTTGTTATGATAAAAAAATACTGACAATAATTGGGCTCATCAGTTAGGATGGAACACGTTAATTGTTATAATGAAATCCATGGCCATGGTCAGTGGTTGGGCATTGTCATGAATGTTGTAAGACTGGCGTCTGTGCCTAAGCCTCTTGTGACATCACTTGACGAGAGCCGCCTCAGTCTCTATGTCACTCTGGGCCCCACCCAGTCCCTCATCTCCGAAGTGGGTTCCACAGCATTGTCTCCGAGGCTCCCGCCAGCTCAGACACTGCGTGCGTGGGGCAGGCAGAGGTGGGTGAGGGAGACGGTGCAGGGAGTATCTACACGGTCTGCACCTTCTTAGCAGAGGGGAAAACTCTACTTGTAACTGATCACCTTACCCCGCTGGGAAACTTTCCTCTGATCCCCATTCTTCCCTCTTCCATGAGGCTGCCCCAGTGTTCCTTGGGGGGATTTGAGATGCTGGGATGAGAACCCCACCGTCCCCTCACGCACGCACATGCACACATGCACACACGCACACACTCCTCCTCTCGTGCCTGATGCCTCAGTTGCACAGGGCAGGATGATTTCACTCTCCTCCGGGGGCAGAGTGTGCTGCAGCTGGTGCACCCAGTGCACGAGGCTGGTAACCCTCCTGCAAATTGTCAGCACATGGAGAACAGCTGGATTCCTGGCAGGGAGAAGAGGAAGCAGATCTCCTCCTCCGCACATCCACCCCTCTTGGACCAGTTCTCTTACTCAGCTTTCTCTAACCCAGACAATTAGGCCAAGTTCAGGCTGATGCCCAGGCCCCACTGGACTGGAGGCAGGGAGAATGAGGCACAAGGGCCCCTGGCCTGGGAAGCCCCCGTTCAGCCTCGTCTCCTTGACACAGAAGAAAATCCAAAGATGTTCTCAGCCACGGGAAGACACAAAAGAAGGTGGCTGTCTGCAGCTCAGGGAAAGAGCTGGCACCGAGAATTAGCTGGCATTTTGACCTTAGACTTCCTGGGCTCCAGAGCTATGAGAAATAAATGTCTATTGTTTAAGACACCAAAAAAAATATTTACCCCAAGAAAATAAAAAGCCATGAGCTGCTGGCTCAGGCAGGCAGACCCAAGGGACTGCACTTGGTGGCTGAGTTGAACGCTGGCTCGCTGTCATGTCAACCAGCCTTTCTGAGCCTCGGTTTCCCTCGTTGGGCTTCACACCCACTGCTCAGGCCCTCCCACTGGGTGATAGGGGCTGAGACAATCTAAGTGTAAAGATGGTTTAGAGAACCAATGCTCAGTCTCAAGATGCGGGGAGTAGAACCTGCCATTTCAAAGCAGTAATACCTGGGGCTAACCTGCCACACTCGGTTACAAAATTGATGGCAAGACAGGCATCCTGCTACCCCATCCCCTCCCTCGCAGGGAGCTCCACCTGCCCCATCACTCCCCTGGGGCTCCTTCAGGTGGAGCCCCAGACCTTACCTTCCCCACCACACATGCCACACCTCTCATTAGCATCTCCTTCCACTGCAGGACCTCCCAGACCTGCGTTTGCTGAATCTCCTCTCCCCAGGGGCTCCACAGAGGCTGAGGCAGGGGACTCTCCTGCACAAGGTGGTCCATCATTCCCTGGCTTATCAAACAAACACTGTTGGTTTCCTTGTGTCCACCGCAGCCTCTGGGATCCCAGGGCCCCCACCATTTCCCATCCAGCAAACAGCGAGAGTCGGCGGCTGGGGGCCTGACTCTGGGGCCGCCACGTGGTCTGGAATAAATCAGTTCACTCCTCTCTGCTTCGGTAAAATACAGACGATAATCTCTGCCCTGCCTGATTTCAAGGGATGTTTTGAGAAGCAGAATGAAGGCATGTTGAGTGGAAAGCATTATCTACACATAAGCTGTTTAGGAAGGTTTAGTAACTCTTTTCTCTTGTATGACTTGGTGTGTGATGATTCTGGAGGAAGACAAAGACCTCGTTAACTATTCTACTGGAGTAAGTTAATAAACCAGAAAAAAAGTAATAGGGGGACTGGGGAATAAAAACAAAACAAAACTCCCCCTGGAATTTAGGGACCCAGATCAGTTTCTAGAGCCTCCCGCCTCCTCTGGACCAAGTTCTTGCCCTCATGAACGTTACCGTTACAGGAGAGATGGCAGCAGGCCAGGGCCGGCATGATGCCCAGACAGCTCTGTAGCAGTGCACCCTCCTCCCTGTCCCGGACCTCTGCCCACAGGCCTAGGAGTTCATAAAAAGAAAGGAAACAAGAATATATCAAGTCAGTCCTCTCTCCCCAGGTCCAAGTATCCCCTGGGGGTCCAGGTGGTTATTAAATCCTACACTTTTCTGAGTCGGGAACCACATGTCTGACCAGCTGAAAGGAACTTTCAGGGAAGACATGATGCTGAGCCACGGTCACTGTCATCGCTGACTGAACAGCTCCCGCGTGCCACGAACTTGACCTGTTTTCCTGATCAGCTTTACAACATCCTTATAAGGCTGATGGTATTATTAGTTAGAGCAGGTGCTTCTCAAACTTAAATATGTGCCAGGAGCACCTGGGGGGCTTTTGAGACCCAGACTGCGGAGCCCTGGGGTACTTGGTCTGGGGTAGGGCCCAAGAATTGGTGCTTCTAACAAATTACCAGGTGGTGCTGATGGTGTTGCTTGAGAGACCACGTGTGGACAGCCACTGAGTGAGGTGTTCAGAAGACATGCTGCTCAAGTGAAGTCAGACGCCCAGGGTCACCTGCCCACAGCCAGACACTTCAGCAGGAGCTGCGCTGAGATTCAAGCCCAGGTCAGCCGATGCCCAATCTTGCACCAGATCTTTGCTGTCTCGTTGTCTGCTGGGGCTGAACTCCATGTGGATGAAGAGCGCAGTGCAGGCCTTGAAGTCATCTAGTGTCTAAAGCTTTCTGCAGAAGGCCTGAGGTCGTGGCAAGGAAGGAAAAGGACCAATGTGTGAAACCTGGTAGAAGGCTTATGCCCACTTAGGCCAAACTGTACAGGCAAGAATGGTGTGCAGAAGCCACCCTGGATGCCTTATTTCCGTGCCCAATTCCACCACCAGCTGGATGTGGTCCTATGGAAACCGTGTCTAAGATCCCAAGTGGTCAACCCATAATCTGCTGTGAGGTGGACCTCTAAAACCCACGCCAATACCACGGGACAGGATCCAAGCTGGAATGAAGTCCATCCAGCTGGTGGCTGTGGCCCCGTTTCCTCATCTAGTAAAGAGGAGAGTGATTCCTGTCATTTCGAGTTCCCAGAGAAACTGTGTAAATAAGGAGCACTTAAAAATAAATACCCGGCACTCACAGCTCTGTCGCGAGGGGTGTTCTTATGAAGATGAGCCGCCATCACTATGTGATATGCATGCGGAACGCTCTGTGAATGGGAAGTTTGCAAAGCACTTTCCAAAAGTGCTCCTTGTTGTTAATATTGGCATGAGCTTTCAAAGATTCCTGGATGAAAGGATCTCCTGTAGATTTTAACTCGATTCTCTCTCTTGAAAACTAGATTAAAAGAAAATAAAACAATTCTGGTTAAGGGTTCTCCCACTTCAATACGTGCCGGTTCCAGCGCCCCTATGCCTGTCACCACCAAACACCATGTCAAGCATTCATTGAAAGCAAATTGGACTTTTAAAAATAGTGAGACATCTGCGTACACTGTTGTTTTATCTTGACAATTAGGCGAATTGGTTTCTAAACAAAATGCAAAGTCATCACAGGAGGATTTATAGTCAACATAAGACGCAGAGTGCAAAGCAGGCCTGGACAGGTCAGCTGCACCTTGTGCATCGTCCGGCGGGCCCACAGACAAGCGCCAGGAGGGACGACGTGACAGCAGCACTCTTGCTCTGTCCTCACCGCAGTCACAGTCCCTGTGACTCTGTGTGAGGTGATTCCTGGTTCTCAGAATGCGGCCTGTAGACGGTGGGATCCTGTCCCCTTTGTACTTCCTGGAACCCTGCCAGTCTCACCTAGCAGGGCGGCATCTGCTCCCTCTACCTGTGCAGGACACCAGCCTGCTACCACACCCTGAGGGGCAGGTACCGCAGCTCCCTTCATCCTGCCCCAGATAAGCTTGCAAACCTCCAAGTGCCGTTTTCAGAGCTAATCACACAGAGAGGAGGGGAAGGACCATTATGCCCTTTGGTGATCCCTATCTATAAGCACCTGATGAATAAATGTCTTTGACATGTATTGTCCCTTAAAGGTTCATATTCTCTTACACAGAGGCGTGCTTTTTAACATCAGAGAGATTTGCATCACCCATCCTATTCCCCTTTTTTGCCACGGCTGCCAGACACCTCAAAACTCGGTTTAGTATTTCATTGCAGTCACTTAAGCAGCCTAGATATTTAGTATTAATATTTCTGCTCCTTCTATCTGGTTTTGAGCTGTTATTTTGTGTCTTACTGAATGCATGCCAGGGATGGAGCTTCCATCCCTCCATTTCAGCGGGGATGGAAGGGATTTCACAGTGTTTACGGGAGCTGGAGGGGGCCCAGACTCATTAACGAGCTGAACCGTAGACCAATATTCCTAATCGGGATTCTTGTGGTGTTAGAACAATCCCAAAAGGGAAGTGAGAAGAGAATTTTGATACTATTTATTGAGTGCCTTCTCTGTCCCAGTCACCTTAAATATCTTATTTCATTTAATCGTTCCTCGACAACCCTATGAAATTGGTCCTCATAACCCTTAGTTGCAGCATCTGTAACCTGGAAACAAGTTTCTTATTCAAGTTCTTATGTTTAGTTAGCAGAGCTGAGATTAGATACAAGATATATCTGACTTCAGAGCACCCTTCAGGCCACTGCTAGCCTGTACCACACTTTGCATACATCAGAGCAAGGCACCTGTCTGGGGGGGACACAGCCTTACAGTGGCAGGGGCACTGACATCTTGTGAGTAGTGCACAAGGGACAGACAGACTGGGCAGTTCTAGAGGCCCTGCAACTTCATTCTCTGAAGCAGCCCTGAGACAGGCAGAGGCTGCTAATTCTTACCAAGGTCCTGCTCTCTCTCTCAGGGGGATGACAGGGAACCACGTTCCCAGTCCTTGTGCACTAGATCACTCCTGCTGAATGACAGGAGGGCAGGAATTATGTATGTCACTCCCCAGCTTGGTCCGTAAACCCCCTAAGCTCTTTCTCTGTCGCCCTGGCTGAATGGAACACTTTGAAGACCGAGGAAGGATAGAGTCATGAGTTATGAGTCTTCAGTCCCTGAATGACTCTGTGGAGTGGAGCCCATTTCATCTCCTTCAAACCAGGTGGAGTGTGATGGGAATAAAAAATACAATTTCATTGTGTTTATGCCCCTGAAATTTGGGGGTTACTTATTATGGTACTTGACTTACCCTAATATAAGCTCAAACTATCTTGCTTCTTTTTAACGGGCCTGCCTGAAAAGACTCAGATGACCTATGGTTAAAATCCGAGTTCAAGACAATGGAGACTGTGGGGAGATGATTCTGCTTCATCCTTTCTCTATGTAAACTCCCCCCAAATCACCATCCTTGATGTCCAACCTTCAAGCAGATTTCAAGTGAATCTCACTTTCTGTCCAAAGCTTCAGTCCTACTTATGAGTCATAGAAGTCTAGGGTGTTCGAGCTGAAAGTCACCTCTTTCAGATTGTGATGATAAGATTTTGAAAATTAAAAAAACGAAGGCCAAGATGGATGGCTTGCTTAGGTCTCAGAGCCAAGGCTACAACCCAAGGCTGGTGACTGAGTTCAGGGTCTTTTCTTCCCTGAGTGGACGGAAGCCATGCTCCAACAGCTGAACAGATGGAGGTGGGTGCCCCTGTAGAAACCGCAACCCCCTCCCCACCCAAGGAAAGCAGCAAGTGTTCACATGGAGGCTGCTTTGTGGATGGAGGCCTCTGGCGCCCTCCACTGGTCAGACTTGCTATGTCCTCCACTGTCCCCCCCATGCAAATGACAAGATTTGGAATAGTGATGGAGCTATGACACCAATGCTTATCTAGGGGTCCATGGCCGCAATCAGTGTCTAGGTTAACACCCCTTTGAGACTGTGAGCTATTTCCTGGCACATCCCCACGTTTCCCAGTCCATGGATCCTGCCTCCCATAGAAATGTAATGTCACTTCAGGCAGGGACACTTGAACTGACCTCTCTTTCACCAAGCTCAACTCCCAGAGCACAGCATCCTCTCCTTCTGGCTCACGGATGCTGTGGAAAGAAACAATGTCTTCCCTCTAAGATCCCTACCTCCTTTTTTAAAAAGCTTAGTCTCCAGATCACAATGAAATTAGCATATGTCCTCTCCGATTGTGTTTGCAGCAGCATCAGAATAGGAAAGGAAGGATTCCATGAGAAAAAGAGATAATGAAAGCTTCCATCTAAAAGACACTGGAGTGGAAAATGAAGAGCAGGACTGAGGACCAGTGGGCTTATTCCAGCCTCTCTGCATGTAGCTTTGAACAAAAGCTTGCTGGGGACAGAACGGGGTCTGGCAGTGGCCAGCGCACTGAACGGAGAACCAGAGAATAATTGTAATGCATTCTCTGTTCAAAAGGCAATTTTCTCAGAGACAGGGAGAAGCCTCTGTCTGACACTAAGCCTCCATTTCCCCAGCTCTATAAAGTAAATGACTAAATAACCACGGAAAGCCAGAAATAACATTTCATCTCACCAGTTCACTTTGCAAAGGGAGAAAGAGGACTTGCCTGTCTGAAATCACGCAGCCAAGTGGCAGAGGCCGGCTGCAGCTCCAGCCCCGGCCCTCAGCCCGGAGCTCAGCCCTGCCTCCTCTTCCTTGCATGATAAGTGTGGCTCTCTGCCTGCCCAGATGCAGTCCTGTCCATTAACAGAGGGACAGACTGAGCAACGTGTTGGAGTACTTTAGCCATAAGACTTTTGGAATCAGGAGTTCCCGCGTGCGTTGAATACAAAGTAAGACTGATTCTGGAGGTCTTGAATGAACCTGGAATTGTGGGTCGGGGACTCCGGATTGTAGACAAGTCTACAATGAATGTCCTTTGTGGGTAAGGGGCCTGGCCTACCTGCTTTCTAAGTTTATCAGGAAGATTTGATGAAATAATACATACAATCCAAATTTTACTTTTACATTATTTCTAGAGAGGAGAGTCGTAAAGTCACTTTCACCCAATTCTGCTATTTTGTTTTAGAATCATTTCAGAAAGGCAGAACTCAGAGAAGGGAAATGAAATGAACTTCAGAACTCTGTTCCCTAAGCCAGCCTGGCCCCTGTGTTCTTGCCAAAGGTGTGGGAGCCACACAGGAAGGGGAAGACTTTCAGACTCCCCAGGACTTTCTTGGGCCATGAAAGGAGCCCCAGTGCTTGACCACAAGGCAGAGCTGGGCCACGCCTCTCTTTGCCTGAGATTCAGCCATGTATTTCACCCAGAGCCTCCTCCCATGTGGATTCTTACTCTAAATGGCAGGCATTTGATTAACCCCTTCGCAGAGGCTCTAAGCTCGACTGTCAAGAACTGGTCACAGAACTCTTGCTTCAGAACCACCTGGGGAGTGTTTTGCAGTTTCCAAGGCTTTACACTAGACTCACTGAGTCAGATCTCCAGCAGGAGAGCCCGAGAAGTTATTTATGTACATTTACTTATTCATCCTAAACGAATACCTTCCCATGCATGTAAAATAAGGTGAAATGAAACCCAAATCCCCAACCACCACCTGCAGGGCCCCGAGGGAACCACCACCCTCTCCTCTCACCTCTCACCTCAGCCTCCAACCACCCCTGCGGACACACAGGCCAGCTTTGTGTTCCTGTCTTAGAGCCTTTGTACTTGTCCTTCTGCTGCAGCAATTCGCTCCCCCCTCTTCTCACGGCTGCCTCCTCCTCATTATGTATAAAACAATTGTTGATTGAAGTATCATCGCCTGCATTAACTAGGTCCCAGGCATTTCCCTTCCAGATGCCTGCTTTGGCCACCCCATCTCATACTGCCCCCTGCCCACCGAGTCCTCGAAGGTAGCATCTTTGCTTTGTTCTCGTCGGTGTCCCCAGCAACGAGGACAACGTCCAACGTGCCGCAGGTACTCAATACATATGGCGGAATGGCTGAATGAATGGCATGGCTCTCTCTTGTTCCGAGATTCTCTTATGTATTACCTATCTCCCCCACTCGAAGAAGAGCAGACACCTGTCTGTCTTGTTCCCACCATAACCTCAGAGCCTAGACTAGTATCTGACCCCATAGTAGGTACTCAATAAAGAGTTGTCAACTGAATGGATGTGCAAAGTAATTCTTAAAACTCCTTGAGCCGAAACCACCACTGGGCTGAGCACAAGTTAACAGTTTCAATCAACAAACATATTTCCAATCATACTGATGAAGGACTCAAGAGCTGGAAAATTTGACTCGTAGGTAATAGTCTATAAGCTCAGTAATTAATGCATGTGATAAGCTACTGTTCTGAGAACTGAAGGTATGACCCCCCCCCCCGGACTCCAGGAGACCATCAGCAGGTCCACCTTTGTGCCCCAGGAGGACTGCAGGCAATCAAGATGGAACCTGAGCCATTGTGCTCCAGGGAGAGACGTCTGCTGTCCAGGACACACAGAAAGAATCACTGGTCAACAGAGGAAAGAATGCTGCAGCTTTTCATGGGCTTGACCTTTTCCCTGGGTTCCAAACCCCTACCTACACTTTTCTTCTCCCTACAAAAAGGAGCTGTTCAAGATGGAGTGTAAAACAGTCTGTGAAGGTACATAACCCGCCATCTTCTCAGATCACCGACTATCTGAATAAAGCACCTGTAAAGATTCAATCCCTGTCTCTGCTCATTGGTTCTGGTGGTGACAGGCAGCATGAATGCTGGCATTTCTGGTTTTAATATTTTTTTCTAAATTATTTTTTTAAGATTTTATTTTATTTTTAGAAAGAGGAGAAGGGAGGGAGAAAGAGAGGGAGAGAGACATTGATATGTGAGAGAAACATTGATTGGTTGCCTCTTGCATGCCCCCCAACCAGGGACCCAGCCCACAACCTTGACATGTGTCCTGAACTGGGAATCGAACCTATAACCTTTCAGTTCACAGGCCAGCACTCAACCCACTGAGCCACACCAGCCAGGGTGTTGAAGATATAAAACATGTACCTCCCTCTCAACTTGCACACAGATCCATGGAGGTGATAGAAGCATGAACAAATTAGTGCAAATGCCTCAATAAGGAGTAAAGAAGATGCTTTGGGGGTACAAAACGAGAAGCCCCTCTCCCCACCACCGTCCAATGCAGGCAACCAGGCAGTGCTCAGAGAGGATGCAATGTTTGACTCTGGCCTTTAAGTAAAAACTGAAATAAAGACAAAGTAGAAGAGGAAGGAGGAGATGCTGAAAAACTGATTCAGAGAAAGTGGTTTGGAAAGAGTTCAGTCAGTGCGGTGGGGGGAGGTGATGAGGCTGGATGAGAGAGGCAAGCCCAGGCCGTGCTGAGTTTATTCTGATCTGTATGTCAACGGTTCCCAGACCATGCAAGTGGGCCACTTGAAATTAAGCCTCTTTATAAACAAACTATATCAACATCAAATATTCATGCATACAGAATAAATAAAACTTCCAAGTCCCCAAATAGGAAGTCTGTAGTTCTACTCCAGAAGCGTGAGGCAGAGATTGGCAATCATAATTTGAAGGGCACGTAGTTTCATTATGTTTCACTGGTCATCATCTGAAAAGTATATTTTTAAGTTGACTGATTAGAAAATGTGAGAAATGTGTGACTAGCCCTGGCTGGGTGGCTCACTCGGTTGGAGCATCATCCCATACACCAGAAGGTTGTGGGTTCGATTCCTGGTTGGGGTGCATATGGGTTTGGAGGGTCAATTGATTGCTGTTTCTCTCTTAACATCAGTGTTTCTCTCCCCTCCTCTCTCTCCCACTTCTTCTCTATCTAAAACCAATAAATATATCCTCAGCTGAGGATTAAAAAGAAGAAATATCTAACTGAATTATATAACCAAGACTTTTTAAACAAACTTGTTTTTTTAAATGACACATGTGGCTACTAATATACTCACAGGTAGGGGAACGCACAGGAGTTACCGAGCCCCAGGTCTCCGGGGATCCCTCTGCAAACAGGGGATCACTGCTGAAGGTCGTAGCAGGCCCTAGAATGAAAGCGAGCAGGAGCTTATGTTGATGGATCTGGGGGTTAGGAAGTGCACATGCGGATTGGAGAAGGCGGAGACTGGAGTAGAGAGATCACGGATCTCACACCTCTTCTCTCTCCGCATCCTCCCCCTCACCTCACTCTGAAATTACAAACCAGTGATGTCCCGAAGGAAGGTGAACCAACTGTGTTTCCATGCTGACTTTCAACCAACGGTCCTGACCACCAGAATGGGAGAAACCCTCCAGTAACCACACGTAGTCCTGCAGGCCGGACCCCACACCCTTCAAGCAACTAACATTTTGGTGAGTTTCCATAGACGTTCTCCTGCCTATTATGATTACATTGCCATGTATCATGTTTCCCCACTCTCTACACTATTAACACTGCTGCGTCACAAAACGTTCTTGTAAAAACACAATTTTTAGTTGTCACGCAATATTCCCCACTAAAAACATTCCACAATTTCCCATTCTCCCCCTGTTGGGCACTTCGCTGGTCTCCCATATCTCACTGTGCTATGCAGCGCTGTGGTACACACCCTTGCACATCTCTGGCCACACCTCTGATTATTCCCTCGGGGCAGATTCCTAGAAGTGCGATCGCTGGAATGTTTGCCATTTTTATGGGTTTCACATCGAGCCCCCCTGCCTGTGTTCTAGGGGCAAAGATAAATACCTATGAAGGGATGCCCATGAAAAAAGGGGGGCTTTATAAGTGAGTGCTGGCTGAAATCCCAAAGGGGAGAAGACACTTCGCAAAGGCTCATCTGGGTGACAAGCAAGTCTATTTATTTATTTGTCGCATTCACCTGACCCCTTCTGTCTGAAGGGGACTGACCTAGAACGTGTGAAAATATCAGAGGGGTAGAAGAGGCTACCAATAGTGCAGGGATTCAGTTACTCAAGACCCAAGAGGAAAAGTTATTTGAAAAGATAATGGAGAACTTTCCTAATCTAGCAAAGGAAATAGACTTCCAGGAAGTCCAGAAAGCTCAGAGAATCCCAAAGAAGTTGGATCCAAGGAATCTTGGGTCCACATGCCAAGGAACCACACACCAAGGCACATCAGAATTACATTAGCCAAGATTAAAGATAAGGAAAGAATCTTAAAAGCAGCAACATAAAAGAAGATAGTTACTTACAAAAGAGTTCCCATAAGACTATCAGCTGATTTCTCCACAGAAACCTTATAGGCAAGAAGGAGCTAGAAAGAGGTATTCCAAGTCATGAAAAGCAATGACCTACAACCTAGATTACTCTATCCAGCAAAGCTATCATCTAGAATACAAGGGCAGATAAAGATCTTCCCAGACAAGAAAAAAATGAAGGAGTTCATCATCACCGAACCATTATTATATGAAATGTTAAAGGGATTTATCTAAGAAAAGGAAGATGATCAAAACTATAAACAGTAAGACGACAACAGACTCACAACTATCAACAACTGAACCTAAAAAAACAAAAACTAAGTGAACACCTAGAATAGGAACAGAATCACAGAAATGGAGATCACAGGGAGGGTTATCAGTGCGGAAGAGGAGAGGGGAGTATGGAGGGAAATGTACAGGGAATAAGAAGCATAACTGGTAGGCACAAAGTGGACAGGAAGAGGGTAGGAATAGTATGGGAAATGGAGAAGCCAAAGAACTTATATGTATGACCCACAGACATGAATGGTGGGGGGGAATGCTGAAGGGGGGGTGTGCAGGGTGAATGGGGATAAAGGGGAGGCAAAAAATGGGACAACTGTAATAATATAATCAATAAAGTATATTTAAAAAATAAAAAACTTAAAAAGGCCCAGGAAAATGAAGAAACAAGAAGGGCAAGGGGGGACCCCTCTGTCAGACCCCTGCCTCCAGGATACCAGATGAACAAAGACTCCTGCTCACACCTGGATTTCCAATACACAGCGAACCATTTCTTTTAGTGTCAATGTGCCCTATGCAATATTTGGGACATGCTCACAATTTTTTTAAAAAATCATAGTTGATCTTAAATTCTAACTTAACAGGCATGCTGGGTTTTTCTTTGTTAATTTGACAATACTGCCTGCTGCACCATTACAGCAGACCAGCTGTAGTTTGGGGGCGAACTTGAACTGAGACAGCGCACACTCGGTGCTCAGGAAATTGGGAGCACTGGGTGAAGGAAGAGAGGGCTGCAGCTTCTTACCAATAAGGGGATTGATTAGGGGAGCTCAGTTCAAAGACTGCCACCCTCAAAGAAGCCACAGGAAGATCCAGAGGTACTGAAGTGGTTCCGATGAAGCCTCTTTGGGGCACAGGGTTCGGGTGTGCTGGGATCACCAGGGAAAGAGACCGTGGTGAAGGAAGGCTGGTCCCATTGCAACGGGTCCAGGTGGCACATGAGGGAGGTCACTGAAAACATGCTGATACTGCAGCCCCTGAAAAATAGTTCTCTCCCTGACCTCACCTCTGCCAGCAAACTGCTTTCTGTAAAGGAAGAGACGCTCTTCTGTCTTCGCACACACCCTGAGCACCTTCCGCTGGTCGTGCCTCAGCAGTCCCTCTCACAATATGCTCTAAATTAATAGCTTCAGGGAGATAATGGTTTATGAGGCAGAAGTTTGTATGCAACCAGGGACCATGTTCTGCTCCTTATTATACAGCTATATTTTTTCTGCAGTTAGATTAGGAGCAAACAAGGTTAAATGCACACACGGACACACAGGCAAATAGGTCTCAATTTTCTGCTCCACAACCCGCTGTCTCAAACTCCCTTCTTGGCTTTGTTGTGGCTGTTTCTCTGCCTTCCACTTTTCTCCTTATCCTGCATTCCCCGTTCCTTTCTCCTGCTCATTATGCTTCCGCCTTATTTGTTTTCTCTTCTCTTTTCCTTTGTTTCTGTGTTTGCTTGGATTTCTAATCATTCATTCTTTGTTTTTCCTTTGAAGCAGAAGAACAGCCCGATGAAAAATAAATCTAAAATTACTGATGGTTAGAACGGTGCATCTGAAATCATTTGCGAACAAAGAAACTGAGGCACTTAAAGGTGAAGGGACTTTGTCAACATAACAGTTTCTAGCACTTAAGATTGGGGTCCAATCTCCCCTCTGCAAATTCGGCTTCCTTTCCACTGTATCTGAGGCAGGAGACAGTCAGGGAGGAGGAAACTCTGGAGATGCCTCAGGGCGAAGACAAAGGACACCGATACAGGACAGAGACCCAGTTCTAAGACCGGTTGTTCCCGCTTTCTGGAAAGGCACTGAATCATGGTGAATCATGAATGCACCTGTGCAGACGATGCTACGTGAGCCCTGATTCATTCCCATTGTGGCCCCCTCTTTCCTGAGGTCAACCAAGGAAAATCATGGGAGACCACATGTGCAATAGCTTTAAAGTAATGTAACTACTTGTACATGCACCATAAAACCCCGCCAAGACTAAGAAGGAAATATACACCCTGTAAGAACGGAATCCCTCCAGCCACTGGGGTCAACCTCTGCGCAGAGCTGGCCCCCTCCCATGTCCTGTGGAGTGTACTATTTCTCAATCAGTCTGCTCTCCCTCTTTCTGCTGTGGGCTCTCTGTGTGTTCAGTTCAATTCTTTGTCTGCCATCACCAAGAACCTGGTTACCTGTGCTCACCTGCGACAGGTGCACCTGGAATTTTTGAGATATAAAGCACTGCAAGACATGGTCCCTTGCCTTCCTAGATGCTTCTGTAAAAACAAGACAAGGAAGAGCCTTTTTTTTTCTTTAATTTTTATTTTTATTTTAATGATTGTTTAAGTACAGTTTTCTCCCCTTTACTCCCAATCAAGCCCACCCATCCCCCTCCCATCTTCCCTCCCATTACCACCCTCCCCCTAGTTTTTATCCATGTGTCTTTTAACTTTGTTCCTGCAAACCCTAGGGAAGAGCCTTTTTTAAAATTGGATTTATTAAGGTTTCAGTGGTTAATAAAGTCATACAGGTTTAAGCATACAGTTCTATAACACATCGTCTGCACATTGTATTGTGTCTTCACCCCAAGCCATGTTTCTTTCCATCACCACTTATCCCCCCTTTACCCGCTCTGCCCCTCCCCACCCCCATTTCCCTCTGGTATGATCATACTGTTATCTGTCTATGAGAGTTTTTTTGTTTTTGTTTTGCTTAATCTCTTCACCTTTTCCACCCAGCCCCTTGCCCCCACCCTTCTGATAGCTATGAATCTGTTTCTATTTTGTTTGTTAGTTTTTCATGTTGAAAAAAATGTACAAATTCTTGTGTGTATGAAAGAAGATACACCAAAACATTCACGTAATTTTCTCTGTATGATTGGATTATGAATAATATGATTTTCCTCTTTTTTATTTATCTATTTTTTAAATTATCATAAGATCATATGTTAATTTCATTAGAAGGAAAAAAGCACATAAACATTATTATAAAAGTCATTTTTAGAAGATTAAGGTAGGCCCTACGAAGAGATGGGTGTAGGGTTTCGAAAGGGTCTGGCTGCCTCTGCCCCAAATCCAAGGACCTCTGTCCAGAGGAAAAGGAAGAAGCCCCGTGGTTCCAGAGCTGGACTCTGCTCAGACATTGCCTCTGAGCAGAGCCACCTCTCCAGGAGGCAGTGGAGGGCATTCCCAGGAGCCCCGCCTGTGGCCTGGAAAGGCTGCCTCAGGACTGGAGGTGAAAAGACCCAAGGCCTGCCTTACCCCCAGCCACAGGCCCTGTGCAACCTGACCACTCCCCAGAGCTGCTTCGCATGCCCCTGAGCCAGGGAGAAAGGGTGGGGAGGGCCAGACCCAGCAGTCCTGGAGCACTGACACACCCGGTCCTACACGTTGGCCCAGTGCCTGAGCCCTTTGGAGGGTGCTATCACCTCCCAGAACTATCACATGAGGATCTGCCTGGCCTGACCAGGGCCAGTGGCTCCCTGGGCCCAGAGGGGACCTTTCCTTCCTGTAGGACCTTTAGGTTCCAAAGCCAACAATTATGTTCCCAGAGCAACAGAAGACAGGTGGGGGGCCTGGAGCTCAGGGCCCAGTTCAATTGGACTCTGAGTCATTTGCCTGTTCTAGGCTCCCAGAATATTAAAATGTCCTTTATATTTACAACAGGGACAATAATCCGCCTTAGGTTTTGAAACCAAATTGGAGTAGAGCCGATTCTGCTCTCTCGTCAGATGTTAATCTGACTCATGGATAATGAAGGAAGGAGAAGGGAACCAGAGGGGAAAGCAGGTTGGTCTGTGAGTCAGAGGATTTGCAAGGGGAGGGGAGACTCCGAATTAAAATTAAATATGAGGAGGTGGAGAATCAACTGTGGAAAGGCTGGCCTTAAAGTGACACAAGAGTTGATGCAGAGAGAGAGAGAGAGAGAGAGGGAGGGAGGGAGGGGACAGAATGACAGCCAGGCTGGCTCGGGCAGAAGAGAACGAGAAGAGACAGAGCAACAGTTCTGCCAAGGATGTCTGACATCAGACTGCAGCGTCCCCTCCAGAATTAATCTAGGGACAGTGCTGGGGAGGGGTGTGAGATGACAATCGTGGGTTTTCCATGACCTTTTTAAAAATTTTAGTTTAGTTTATCAGTCTGGGCTCTTCTGTGTGGGGGGTGGGGAGGAAGATCGATAAAAAGCATTTAGAGTTTAAGGGGGAAAGCAAGGCAAAGAATGTAGAGGGGAATCTTCTGTGTGTGGCTTAAGAGAAAGTTCAGATTAGGTCGCTTTTGCCCACTTCTTGAATTAAAAGATTAAACCAAAAAATGCTGTCTTTCTCTTTTTATCCAAAAAAATGGAAAATACAAGAAAAAGATCTATTCCCAAAGTTTCAGTTTGCACATGGCATGCCCCTGCCAATCAGCACCATGGGCATCTCTTTGCTACTCCATTTTGGGGACAGTACAAGCTCTTTCAGGTGGTTGAGACCCCCCCTTCCACAGCAAGGTTTGAGCGCAACACATGGCATCTATTCTAAATCAAACCATCCCAAACATTCCCTCCAAATTCAGTGAAAACTCATCCAGCTGTTTTCATGTGATGTGGGGGGAGGGGGATGAGGAAGTGCTGTAATTTATATATATATATGTAAAACTTGTCCCCTCATCAAATGATTGTAAGTATAAGAAAGTGAATCCTTGGACTTCCAGCCAAGATGGAGGCATAGGTAGATATGCCCCTTCTCACATAACCAAAAGAAGGACAACAACAAATTTAAAAAAAAAAACAGAAATGCCAGAAAATTGAACTAATGGAAGTCCAACAACCAAGGAGTTAAAGAAGAAACATTCATCCAGACTGGTAGGAGGGGTGGAGACAGGCAGCCAGGGTGGAGAGGACTAGCAGCAAGGCAGTGGCTGGAGGACCAGCAAGGTGGTAGCTGGCAGACAGGGCAGTCCCACATTTGCGTGAGGATAAGCTGAGAGGAACAACTGGGGAGTGAGAGAGACCATGCAACTCAGGGTTCCAGCGAGGGGAAATAAAGCCTCAAAACCTCTGGCTGTAAAAATCTGTGGGAGTTGAAGCAGTGGAAGAAACTCCCAGACTCACAGGAGAGTTTGCTGTAGAGACCTACAGGGTCCCAGAATGTACCCAAGCCCATCCACCCAGGAATCAGCTCCAGAAGGGCCCAATTTGCGTGTGGGTGACAGAAGAAGTGACAAAGTGGGGCAAGAGCCAAGCAAGCAGTGTTGTTTCCTCTCAGACCCCTACCCTACAGACAGTGCCACAACACATGGACATGGGTTGTCCTGCCCTGGCCAATACCTAAGGCCCTGCCCCTTACAATGTAACAGATTTGTGGAGGCAAAGAAATATGGCCCAAATGAAAGAACAGATCAAAGATCCAGAAAAACAACTAAGTAATGATGAAATAGCCAACCTATCAGGTGCAGAATTCAAAACACTGGTAATCAGGATGCTCACAAAAATGGTCGAGTTCGCAAATAGAGGAAAAAGTGAAGGCTATACAAAGTGAAATAAAGGAAAATGCACAGGGAACCAACAATGATGGGAAGGAAACTGGTACTCAAATCAACAATTTGGAGCAGAAGGAAGAAAGAAACACTCAACCAGAACACAATGAAGAAACAAGAATTTAAAAAAATGAGGAGACTTAGGAACCTCTGGAATAACTTTAAATGTTACAACATCTGAATCATAGGGGTGCCAGAAGAAGAATATGGAGAGTAAGAGATTGAAAACTTATTTCAAAAAATAATGAAGGAGAACTTCCCCAATCTGGCAAAGGAAATAGACTTCCAGGAAGTCCAGGAAGCTCAGAGAGTCCCAAAGCAGTTGGACTCAAGGAAGCATACACCAAGGCACATCAGAATTACATTAGCCAAGATGAAAGATAAGGAGATAATCTTAAAGGCAGCAAGAGAAAAGGAGACAGCTATCTACAAAGGAATTCCCATAAGACTATCAACTGATTTCTCAAAAGGAATCTTACAGGCAAGAATGGGTTGGAAAGAAGTATGCCAAGGCATAAAAGGCAAGGACCTACCCAAGATTACTCTATCCAGCAAAGCTATCATTTAGAATGGAAGGGCAGATAAAGTGCTTCCCAGATAAGGTCAAGTTCAAGGAGCTCATCATCACCAAGCCCTTATTATATGAAATGTTAAAGGGACTTATCTGAGAAAAAGAAGAATATCAAACTATGAAGAGTAAAATGACAACAAACTCACAACTATCAACAACTGAACCTAAAACAAACAAACAAAAAAAACCTAAGCAAATAACTAGAACAGGAAGAGAATCACAGAAATGGAGATCACATGGATGGTTATCAGTGGGGAGGAAGAGAGGAGAGAATGGGGGAAAGGTACAGGGAATAAGAAGCATAAAATAGACAGGGGCAGGTTAAGGATAGTAGAGGAAATGGAGAAACTAAAGAACTTACATGTACGACCCATGGACATGAACTAAGCGGGGGATTGATGGAGGGAGAGGGGTTCAGGACAGAGAGGAATAAAGGGCAGAAAAAAATGGGACTGCTGTAACAGCGTAATCAATAAAATATACTTAAAAAAAAAGAAAATGAATCCTCGTACACTGAGCTTCAACCAGCAACCCCATCACTCCCACCCACGTGATGCCTCCTCCACCTCCCAGATAACTGCCGCCATGTCCCCAAGAGAGGCTGGGTCTCTTGACTCTTCCTTTTGTCTTAGTTCAAGCTATGATAACAAAGTACTATAGACTGGGTGACTTGTAAACAACAGAAATGTATTTGTCTTAATCCTGGAGCCTAGCAGGGGAAGAACAGGCAGGCAGCATGGCTGAGTCCCTGTGTGGGCCCTCTTCCTGGCTGCAGACTGACATCTTCTTGTGTTCTCACAAGGTGGAAGGGGTGAGGGATCCTCTGGGGCCCCTTTGCTAAGGGCACTAATTCCATTCATAAGGGTACCACCCTCACAACCTAATCACCTTCTAAAGGCCCCCTCCTTCTAATATTATCACATGGGGGTGAGGATTTCAGCATATGAATCTGAGGGGGAAACATTCAGTCCATTGCAACCTTAGATAAATATAACATTTTCCAGATTTCTGGCAATTCTGGTCAACTATGGTTCACTTGTGTCCCTTTTAAAATATGGTCCTTATAACCTAAAAGAAAATTGGTCTTCCTCCCTCCTTCTTTCCTTCCGCCAATCCACCCTGCACACTGACATGAGAGTAATCATCACAAAACACACCCCCCACAAGCTACTCTCCTGCTGGACAAAACCCTTCACTGGCTTCCCACTAACTACAAGAAAAATACTCCGTAGTAACCCCCTAGCTGCCGCCATATCTCTGATTACTCCAGTAGCCTCCTAATTGGATCCCTGGTCCTTTTCTTGCCCTTCCCATTTCACGATCCATTTTCCACAGCTGGAACAATAATTGTATAACCTCCATTAAATAATGTCTCCTGTTCAAGACTCATTAATGAATTCCCTTTGTACTTGAAATAAAACCCAAATGCCTCCTCAGATCCTACAAGTCCTACATGGTGGGCCCCTGCTGCTTCTCAGTTTCCGGCAACCCCCTCCCCCTCAATACTCCAGCCTCAGCCCCTCTTCCGGTCCTCACACAGGTCAGCCTTTTCCTGCCACAAGCTCTTCACACATACTGTTCCCCTGCCTGGAATGCTCCTCCCTCACCTCACACGGCTGGCTCCTTCTCTTTGTCTTCTCATTGTTTAAGGGTCAGTGTGGATGCTGCCTCCTCGAAGAGGCCTTCTCTGACCATGAGATGGCAAGTAATGCCCCTCCCCAACACACACACACACACACAGTGTCCAGTTTCAACCCATTGTCATTTTTCACTGTAGCACTGTATCAAACTTGTAATTTGGGGTTGTCTTCTTCCTTTGTCTATTTATTGATTACTAAACCCTCTCACTGGGAGAATGTAGCTTCCACAAGAAGAGAAACCATGATGGTTTGTTTATAAGTGTATACTCAGTATCTAGTTAATGTCTTGTACATACAGGATGCCCAATAAATATTTATTGGATCAGTGAGGGTCACTAATACCCTTATCTCCTATCATCCTTCTGCTCCTACTCATTCCCTAAGATCCAGTCAAGGATCCAGTATAAAGTCATCCCTCACTTCAATGAACAGAGGTTATCATCCCGTGTGCATGAAGAAAGCAGCCATTGGATGCCCACTCTGCACCAGGCACGATGACAAGGTTAAGTTCACAGATATCCCTTGACTTCCAGGGCTCCACAGCCTAGTAGAGGAGATGTGCACATCCAGAGATTGTTAACACAAAATATAGAATAGATGCAGATGACACTGAGACATATGGGACATCCGGTGGAGCAAGACAAGGTGGGCGCTCGCTAAGTTTACATCAATGATGGCATAGGACCAGGAAGCAGGCACTTTGCTGCCCGGCTGCCCCTAGCTATCAGTGCCCTGAATTTCCATTACGTGTTTGCCTCTTGGTGTTCCTGGCTGAAAGTGAGGACAGGGATTTGGTCAGATATAGCCTTAGGCCCCCAGGACCTGCCAACCATCCATTCCAAAGGAGGAATACCAGGGGAATAAACTCCCTGGACTTGCACTTTGCCTTAGGCAGTGGGCCCAGCTGCTCTCTGATCTTTGTATTCACACACACAAAAAAATCCTCCTCATTGAAAAAAAAGGGGGGTTCTTCCCTGGGGAGAACCCAGCTATTCATCGAGTGCCACCTGAGGTCACCCAGCCCTAGATTTTTCCTTTATGGCCAACTCCATTTCACCCGCAGCTGATGTCCCATCCAAGCCTTCAGAACTGTTAAGAAATGAGGGGCAATAAATTCCCATCCACGCGCCCAGCCCTGGCTCACTGCCCCCGTCACTGCCTCTGCCTCCACACCTCAGAAGAGAGACTTAGACCCCAGATGAGGCCAAACTTCAATTAGGCCCTGCTGGCAAATTAGTCACGCAGGGTGACATTTTCCAATCACAGCACATTAGCATGCCCCCTAATTATGCAATTGTGGAGCTAACATGTGTGAAAGCAAACAAGACCAGGGCTCTTGGCACCTGCGTGCATGTGTGTTCACTTGTGCACAGACACACCTATGCACACACATGTACATGCAGCACACATGGGCCCTGAGACAACACGGTCCACCTCTCCTCTGACACTGTTTAAAAGTTGACTTTGCACTTTGCTTAGATGGAGAGGAATAAAAAACACAGGAAGGAAACCCATAAAAATCAGGGAGCATTTCTAAGAATGTCACAGATGGAGAGAATTCCACAAAACAATGGCTGTAGTGCTGAATATTAAAACCATCCGGGATGAACCTTCCACGAAACTGATTCAGGCCTAGCAGCCGAGTGAGACAGGATGGGTTCACCTTGCCACTGCCCTGCTCTGGGACTCTGGGACCCATGGATCCTGCAGCCTCCTCCCTCGCCTGAGATTTGGAAACACCTACTTCTCACTCGTTCACTCAACAGAGATTCGTTGAGTGTCTTCCCGTGCCAGGCTCTGCCCAGAGCCCCGAAGACAGGGGAGAACAAGGAAGTGTAAGTGCCCCTGTATGCACCTGTACCAAGGCCGATGCTCTTACAGCTCTGGCACAAGGGATGCCAGGTGTCCTGGTGGGAGCATTTGTTACCCAATGCCCAGCAGGTGGCCGCTGTCTAATGAGGGGCTTGGGGTTCTTCCAGGTTAAATGGGAAGCTCTTCCAAGGCCAACGGTCTGTTTTTAGCAGGCTTCTCTGCTGGACACCCCTAATAATTGAGTTTTGGATACATTTGGTGTCACTGGGAGGGAATGAAGTTTTAGAAAGTGTAAAAAAATTAGGTGTAAAAATGAATCAATATAGACATTTCCATGTTAAAGGTAAGGGAACTAAAGGGAGGATAAATAATTTGCACATTATACTGTATCATATATATAATACATATAAATGTGTGCATTCATGAATGTATATTCATTATATATGCATGTTGTATGTGTATATGTCTGTTTCTGTGTGTTTGTACTTATATGTGTGTATGTATGTGCCATGCATCCATAAGCTAGTTCCATATCCTGTTCATCTCCGGGTTCCTTTAAAGGATAAATACGTATGTAAACTCCCCAGCATCGGGCCTAGCAGATGGTGGGCGTGCAGTTAGCATTCTCCATCACCACTCTGGCCACCTTTGCTTTATGGCCATCGGAGTTGATGACAAGCATGGCTCCTCCACACTGTTCCATCCAGTGTTGCATCTCTGAAGGATACGCCCATGCTTGCAGATCTCCTGGAATGAAGCCCCACCCCACCCCTGCATAACACCACCACCTGACCCAGCCTGGGGATGCCACCTGCCTCTGTTACAGCAGGACCCACTGTGTCCTCTGCTGGGGGTGCCATGGCCACTGATAAGGCAGAGACAGCCACCCTCTTACCTGTGGATCCGGCAGTGCCTTGTTTTGAGCACGTGAAATACAGTCACTCATTTGGATTTACTCCGCGGCATGTCCTCCTTCTTCCCCTCTGATGTCCCTGTTTACGAACACTCCAACAGGGCCCGAGCACTCGCAGCGGCTCTGCCTGCTACGGAGCTGGCTCGGGCTCTGGAGCCATGTGGCATTAATCTCCTGTCTGCCCACTCTCCAGTGCTGGCCCCGGTTATGGGCCCGAGGTAGGACTGCTGGGCCAGTGTTTGTTTGACTGATTGCTCTCCCCCCTTCTGAGCTGCCTCAGAACAAAATACCCCAGACAGAGCCCAGCCCCCTCCCCATGGCACGCTGCCAGTCATGAAGACATTACTGGAATGACTCCTCATTTTTTTTTAATGTCACTCCTTGTCGCCATAGATTGATCTGCCAGTTAAATATTTAGACATGATCATCCGCCTTTGTCATAAAGCACCATTTGACTTTGAGTGATGTGCAGGGAGGCGCTGAGGCTGTAGCTAGTCCCCGCCTGGCACAGGGGAGAGAGGGAAGCAGTGACAATAGGAGAAAGCCACCCCTGGGTGAGCACATCTCTGCCAAAAGGCCACCAACCCAACTTTAGTAAGTTCAGCATACCCAACCTCCAGAGCTTGGTAAGGGGTGGGAAGGGAGAACCAGTTTCTGTCCTTTGGTGGCCAAGTTCATGAGTTTAGCTCAGTCAGACCCACAGCCCTCTGTCAGTCTGCCCCAGCCATCCCACTTATCAAATGGTTTTCATATCAGTTAGCTCATGTAATTTTCACAGTATCTCTACGGAAGCTACCAGGGCACCGATACCCATCCTCTTACTCACAACGACTTCCCTAGGATAGGAATTATTGCCCAAAACTATAAGCGAGGAAGCCAAGGCTCACAGAATTCAGTCAGAATTCAGGCAGCCCAAGGTCACCCAGAGGAAAGGAGGGGTCTGTGACCAGGACTCAGCTCTCCCAGCTCCCAAAGATGAGTTCTTTTCACCAGGTATACACAGAAGGTAACCACCAACATGGACCCTCTAAACTCACGTTTGATCATCTCAGCCCCCAAACCCTTTCTTCCTCCATAACTTCTTCAGAGGCTCAAGATCTTTCCTAGGAAATTTGGCTTGCTTCCTGATCACGGATGGAGGTCAAAGGCTGAAAAGACCCAACTCCTCAGCTCCCAGCTTGAACATTTAAACAGCAAGGTACTTGGAGCAGTGATCATTGAAGCCCTGGGACCCTGCTTTGCAATGACCATAACAAAGTGAACATCAGAAGAGGGAGGGGCGTTAGGAACTCTCTGAGGGCAGCCTAGAAGGGCCTTAGGCAAGCGAGGGCAAAGCGATCTCACAGTGAACCACACAGGACGACACGCTACAGAGGCTACCAGAGGCTACCGAATGCTCCCAAGCCCACAGCGCCTCAGGCACACTGTTTGCTGTGAAGGCAAAAAACAAAAAATAGTTTGCAAAGAAACCTTTGCCTTCATTCCCCTCTCGGAATCAAGCAGGTGCTCTTTTATCTAAGCAGTCAACAGAGTAAGGGAGGGGATGGGAGGGAGACACGGAAACAGAAGGGAGAGGAGGTTAGAATCTTCAGAGAAGGCTGAGACGAGGATTGTATGGAAAGCAAAGAGTCCAAAAAGAGAAGCAACTACCGCTGAGAGGGCCCACGGTCTCTGCAGGGAACACCCAGAGGGCAGGAGTGGCGGCTTACTCCTATTCTCACACTCTCCAATGGGAAAACTGAGGCTTCGAGAGAATTAGAGGTACCTTACAAAGGGTCACCCACTTGTCAGTAGCAAGAATTCAGATTTTCTAACTCCCGGTCCAGCACTCGCATTTGTTTCTGGAAAAACCAGCTCAGGGGCTACCATCTTGGAGGCACCCTTTAGAAGTCCCCCAAAATACCTCTCTGAGAACAAGAGGGAAGGCCACACTCCTCAATTATAAAAGCATTTTATCAAAGAAAAATCTAGAGAAAAAGGAGAATGGGAAAGAGTAGGAAAAGGGAAAGGATACCAGATGTACCCTAAAAAGACCCTCTAAAAGGCCTTTCCTATGTATATGCAGACCTCCCAATCTGCACCTGGGAAAGAGACAGCAATATTTGTCTTTTAGGGTATCCCAGATAACATGCTTGGCCAAATTCATACATCCTTAGGCTGGGCTTATATTAAAATGATGGAGCAATGAAGCTATAATATGCTGCGAGGAGACCAGAGTGACATTCCTAGAAAGCAGAATTCAGCCATCCCAACACTACTGTAGGTTCCACTGACTTCTTCCTCAGACAATCTAAAGGAAACAGGACAGCTTGCTCATACTGGCCCCTTGTTCACGGGCAAAGCCCCTCAGATGCACAGCTCCTCACTTAATCTTACCCACCAAGTCAGAATAAATTGAACTCCATATATCGCCTCTCAAAAGGACTGGCCAGATTTTACCAAGTTCAAAAGTGGACTCAGAGTAACGCGTACATGGTCCGACTAGGTTGAGTCCAGATATTCAAGCATCCCCCTTCCAGAACAAGCAAGTCATAGGTAACCTTCAAGGAATGCAACAAATCCCTTTCCCATTGCATTAAATGATCCCCAAGAGCAGAAAGGAGGTTCACCTACCTTGCTCCTGGGACAAAATATACCCCTATTCCATGCTTCAATTCACCTGATGGGGAAGAGTCATCCCTTCTGCCTACTCTGAGCTGCATCTCCACCCCATGAAAGCTCATCCTGGATCGGTCCAAGCTACCCTCCACCCTAAATGAGCCACAGTGCCCAGTGGGGCAGGATATAAAGTGACATACATCAGGGACACTTTCCTGTGCTGCAGTTGGGTGGCTGAGTGTATTAGGTGAGGACAAAGGGGAATTATTGACATAAGTAACTACAAAGTCCATGAGTATAACTTACCTGAAGCTTAGCTAGATTCAGCATTCAATATTACCATCAGTGTGTCTCATCGGTGTGCGTTTGTGTGGGCATGTGCCTCCCCGATCCTGCCATCTCTCAGCTCTGCTGCTCTCCATGCATTGACTTCAGCTTCTCCCTACTCAGATGATCTTCTTCCATGGGGTGGAGAGGGGCTCCAGGGGACTCCATGCTTACACAGCTGCCAGTGGGGGCAGGTAGGGAGGATGGGTCCCCTCTCCCAGCCCACACATCACCCTCGCTTGAGCCACATGCATGTTCGTTGGCCCAACCGATGCATCCATGATGGGGATGCAGGTTCTGTAATTCGCAGCCTCCACCCCAATGACAAAATAGGAGAGGGGCTGTTTCACAAAAAAAAATGCAATGCCGAGCCAGGAAAAAAACAGAGACAAATATAATAGATCCCCACATATGAAGAGAGCCTGGCCATTATTGCTTCATGAGATTGGTTTGAGAAAAAAAAACAGAATCAGAAAGCATTCTCTACACAATGTTTTACACCCTAGATTCAATAAACACAGAATAGGAAGCCAAACTTCAGCCTCTTGTCCTGGCTCATATTTTCCAAACCAGATTTTTCCAGAGAACACCTGCCCTTGGAGTAAGTAGGAGCTTGCCGAACCACTAATGAAATGGTAGTTTCCTGTTTGACTCTGGCCCCTGTGAATATCCTTCCTTGGTCAGGAACCTTGCAGGAGAGGGCAGTGAGGAATACTATTCAGAGACAATGTCCCATCCAAATCCCTGACACTCTGCAACCCTCAGCAGTGCCTGGCCACCTGTGACCAGTCCCCTCCCGAACCTGCACTTGTGAAGGTCAAAGAGAAGAGATCACAGAGGAAGACAGATTAAAGCGCGGTGTGCAGTCAGAGAGGCTGGCACCTGCTCCCACCTGGGAGGCAGACTTCAGAAGGTGCTGAACAGAGAAGTAGAGCTCTTCCTGCCACACCCACCGCCACATCAGCTCCCTGGAAGGCTCCGCACTGGCAGAGCCTCGCAGACCACAGCTGATGAGGTTGGTGAGAATGGACAATTGAGTTAGATGACTCGGGAACAAGTGCCTGTTCTATCACTTACACGTGGGTGACCTTGGGCAAGTTACTCAACACCTGCGATCCCATTTCCTCATCTGTAAAATAGAAATGTCGGTTGTTAACCTATTTCACAGAGTTGTCTTAAGGAGTAAATGAGATAATGTCTCGAAAATGCTTAGAATGGTGCCTGAAACATAGTAAGCACTCAAAAAGCGCTAGGGACGTTGTTGGCGTTAGCAGCCAAGTATGTGTGAGTCTATAAACTGAAGAGAAATTGTCTTGGTCGTGTATGCACTACTTTTCAAGTGGACTGTGCTCTTTTAAGGAATTAACTACAAACTCACTGAAAACTGTTCCTGGATTCAGTGTTCCTCATAGTAATTATATATTTTTCTCAACCAGTCAGCGCTCCCATGCTGAGTCCCCAGTTTTTATCATAGCAATCTGCATACCCAGGAGAGGCTGAGAAGCACTGATACCCATCACACTGTTATCTTTACAGTGACTTAGGGCCCACGGAAGTTATAACTCAGACACAAAGTGCAGTCCTTGATCTCTAGCATCTTCAAAGAACGATGTTCTTCCTCTGTTGCCCTTTGCTACGGTTGCTTACAAAGAAATTAAGTGGAATTCATGGCATCAGCAAGCATTAAATATCCTCATCCGTCCTGCTTACCCTAGGACTTTTGCTCACCTGGATTTTGCTCTCCTGCCCATGATGGATGGCCAGGAGCCACACTGTCAGACTGACTTCCAATCCAGAAATAGCTCTGCCATTTAGATGCCATGGGGATAACATTAATACCAGACACAAAGGCTAAATAAAAAGCCTTTAGCGACTGAATGGCCCTTAGATTTCAGCGTTATTGATCCAGGGGAGCCTGCTAAGTTATTATGGCTACAGTTCTGCTCAGACAAAACTGTGATCCTGAGAGAAGTTAGCAGAAGTCACAGTCACCTTTAACTACAAAGCATAGCCGAAGGGCCGTGGGGGCAGCTAGCTGCCCCATCTCTGCCGCCGTACTCCGTGGGCCGCACTTGTTCCCCCACATTCACAGCCGGCCTGGGAACCGCCCCATGGCTCAGTTTCCTTCGACCAATAAGAGCTCAAAACGCACGACACATCTAACCTTGGTTTCTCATCTCACAGAGAGTCTCCAAGGTGGCACAGATAGTATTACACTTCTGCATAAAAATAAAGAAAAGTCAAGCGATTTGCTCAATATCAAGTGACTGACAGCTGGGACAAGAATGGCAGTCACCCCTCAAGTATGGAAGCCCCCAGGTTGGCTCCTGGGCCCTGCCTCCACCCCTTTGCATCATCCCCCAAGCCCTCCAGGACAGGGGACACAGACTGCATGTGGCACTGATAGTGGCTGTCACCTAGAATCATTCATGCCTCTTTCCCTTAATAGTCCCCCCACACTCCAGGTGGGAACTGAGTTCAGCATGCTCTCTCAGACTTAGGATCAAGTGAAAGGCTTGGGGTGGACACCAGTAAGCACTGCCCGGCACTGGCTGGGGCTTGGGGGCAGAAGGGCTGAATCTGCATGGGCCCTCCGTTCTCAGTGCATCTTGCATGGAGGCATGCAGGGGCCGGCTACAGATTAACACAGGAGGGAGCCCACACCCTGAGGCTCCCCTTTATGGCACAAGCATGACAGTAGCCTTAAAAGTAAGACAAAAACTATTCAAGTTTGGGTGCCCAATGCTCTCAGCTTGCATACCAGCTATTTACAGGGATCGCTGGGAATGCAGGCTGCCCACCTGGAGAATATGGAGAATGAGGAAGTTGAGCGCACACCACTCCTCCTGCTGGATGGAGTGGTGGGAAGAGACCCTGGCCCTGCTGGCTTGGTACCAAGCTCCCTGAAGTCACCCTGGGGACATTCAGGGAGAAATACTACTTGCTCTCCACACTCGGATTTTTGGGATCTGCCTATTGTAGGGAAAGTATACGAGAGAAAGAAGATACAAAGGGCCTTCTTGGGCTCCAGTGAGCTTCTCTGTCTTTCTCCCCAGAAGTTCTCCAATCAGCTGTGTGTTTTAAGCCTCGCAATTCACCATCAACACAATGTAAAGAAACCACAGTGGGCAAAATACAAGGTGTGGTGACTCACCCACCCTGATTCCCTTTTCTCTGGGAGATGTCCTAAGATATGGTGATTTAACCCTACACCCTGGCCATAGCTAATGGATCCATCTGTAGATCCCTGAGTAAATCGGGGTCAACCACACTTTCTTCCAACTGGGAAATACCTTCTGGAGCAGTCAGATCCTGGGCTTGGAAACAAGAGTACTAAACTGGACCTCAGCAGGGACCAGGAAAGAGGTCCATGTCCTCCTGCTGTGGGGTCTCCAGACAGTCCCCAGTTATTCCATTTTCTGAGTCTTAGCTGTTTAACATGTCTCAGTGATCCCTGATATTCCCCAGTATCCCTCAAGAACCAAATTCCCCTTCTGCTTAAACAGGCCAGAATTAATTTCTGCTAGTTGAAAACAAACAAAAAATAAATCTCTTAATTAGTGGGCATACAATAGCTCTTTTCAAACTCTTCTGTATTCTCATATGTTAACTATTCTCAAAAAGAAAAATTGATCCTTTTCTTAAGTTTCTGGAACAAACATTTTTGAAAAAAATAATCACAGGCCTTTTACAATGAGTAGAGAGCCATGATTTTCTATAATTTCCATTCATGTAAAAGATACATTAGAGGAGCAGAGCTGCCTGGGAAAGGTTTGTCATAAGCTCAAAAGCTCAGCCTCTAAGGACTGTCTCCCTCTGTGTGCAGTAAGAGTGCTCTGTGTCTCAGGGACAGAGCACACGGCTCTAGGTTGGGAGAGCCCGAATTCAAATCCAAGCACCCCCTCCTCACTTGACCTTCGAGAGGCAGTCTGGGGCAAGGGTGTGGTTGCCACTTCTCAGCTCTAAGGTTTTGGGCATCCTCCCTGGCTGGCTCTAACGCATCCAGTATCTTCGTCTGCACGTACACAAAGGCCTGGCATTGTCACCTGCTGGGTGGGAATGGGAGCTGGGAGCCACTGTTCACATTTGACCCTGACTCAACAAGAACCTTGAATGAGCTACTCACACTCTCTGAGCCTCGTCATCCTCATCTTTAAAAGAAGGGGGAATAGCCACCTGCCTCGCTGGGTTGTTTGATAATTAAATAAGACTTAAAATGTGAAGCACTTAGAAAGTTTCCTGTCAATAAGTGAGTGCTCCAAGAAGTTTGCCTGCTATTATCATTATATTTCACTCCGGCACCACTCGAAAAGAGATAGTTAGCTAGAAAGAAAGAGAAAGAGGAAAGACATTCTAGAAGCCAAACTCGGAGAAATTTTTTGAAAAATGCTTTCTTTTTGTGAAGGAGCTGTTATTACCCTCTAGAACTAATTAGAGAAGTGAGGAAACACTTAACACTTTGCCTCTTCCGATAAATCCTAAGTAGGGTTATTAGGTGGATCAGCAGGGGAAGAGTTAGAAGTGGTTTTCTGAAAAACTATCCACCAGGCTAAGGGCATTTTCGACCCTTGAAACACCCAAAGAAAGTTAAGTGTTCTCCTTGTAGCTGAGTAGGGAGACCACGATGAGGTGAAAGTGGTAATTAATGGCCTAAGAGGAGGAGATGAAAAGCTACTTAATTTGAAGGCAGACATTTTTATTTCTCTTAATATTTCTCCATATTGTTTTCCCCTAGTTTTAGCCTATAGTTAAGTAGTAGTTCTATTGACAAGAGTTATGAGTTTGTAGGAAAATGTACATATCTGTTTCATTCTGATAATTCACGTGCTGCATAATGCCAACTCTTTGAGGAAGCTGTACCATGCACCTGGTGAAGGATAATACTTCAGCTATTATATCATTTAATTCATTTCATGGTTATTTCACTTCATTAGTTTATTTAATACAAACAATGCTGTGAGACAGATAATGCTATGCTCATTTTACAGGGAAGTAGTGATATAAGAACCCGGTTCACTTTGTACTAGTAGGGCAGTAATTATAAGAGTTAACATTTCATTGAGAGCTTTCCCTGTGCTAAGCATAGTAGAAGGCATTTTTTCAAATATAATCCCTTTCATTTTTATAACAACCTATTGTTATTTATTCTCAAGTTTTTTTATAAAAGAGGAAAGTAAGGCTTAGAGGGTTTCAATAATTTATCAACAGAGAGGTGGAGGCTGGATTTGAACTTGACTCTTGCATGACTTGATGCCAGTGCTGAAACAGAACAAGATCCAAGTCCCGATCCTGAGCAGGGCCTCTTATCCCCAGTTCCTCTGTGCCTTCTAGGTCCCTGCAAGAACAATCTGCTATATACTCTGGGTGTTCAAAATGCTATTCTCCAAGATGGCAAATAAAGCTGTTTTCAAAACCCGAACATTTCAGAATGTTTTGTGCGTTGCTCATTCTGTTGCTCAGAGGACTTTGCAAGACCCCACACGGAGTCTGGGCAGTGATTATGCAAAATTGAGGGTACTTAGCAAGAAGCCCAGTGCTTCCACAGGCATCAGTTCCACCAACAGGCTCAATGGGGTGTGTACACCATTTACTTCACCTGTCTGGCAGCTGCAGCTGGAGCCAATCAGAGACCAGAAGGGATGTGGGTCCCAAGCAAAAGAGCTAAGACCAGTCTTCTCAGTTAACCAAAGCCTCCCACTGTGGAAGCATGAGGTTTATTATGCTTGGAAATGAAGACCATAACAATAACAACACTAATAATGCCAGTCTAGAATCTCAAGCCCACTGTGGAAAACAGAATGGAATTTCCTCAAAAAACTGAAAATGGAAATTCCTTATGGCCCAGCGATTCCTCTGTTTGGTATATACCCTAAGAATTCTGAAACACCAATTCAAAAGAACTTATGCATCCCTGTGTTCACAGCAGTGCTATTTATGATAGCCAAGTGCTGGAAAGAGCCTAAGTGCCCATCAGTAGATGAATGAATTAAAAAACTGTGGTACATTTATACAATGGAATATTACACAATGGAAAGAAAGAAGGAGCTCCTACCCTTTTGCAACAGCGTGGATGGAGCTGGAGAGCATTATGCTAAGTGCAGCAAACCAGGTGGTGAAAGACAAATGCCATATGACCTCACATATAACTGAAACCTAGAACCTAATGGACAAAATAAACTAACAGGAAAAATAGAACCAGAGGCATGGAAACATGGAACAGACTGACAGCTGTAGGAGGGGTGGAGGGAGAGGGGAAGGATGGAAGGAAGGAGAAGGGACTAGTCAAAGAACATGTATGAATGACTCATGGACATGGATAATGGAGAGGGAATTGACTGTGGGAGAGAGGGGTGGGCTGGGTGGAGGGGGGAAGGGGGAAAGATTGGGACAATTGTAATAGAATAAATAAATGAATGAATGAATGATAAATAAATAAATAAATAAATAAAGGCAGGCTCAGGCTTAAGCACTCACTAGCATCATTTGTATTTTCTCTTAACCCTGCCCATGAGTATGTACCCTGTTGTCTCTATGCCTGACCTAGTTTCATGTGGCCTTCCATGAAGACAGCATGTTTCACCACCTTAATGGCACACACATTTAAATAGAAAATGGGGAAATCAGGAGGAAGCACACAGGTTGTGACCTGACAGCAGGTGTGGGTGCTGTCAGTGGGCATTGGTGTGGGCTCTGAGCCTCTGAGGGCCGCAGCAGCAGCTACCTGCCACTCTGGCTGCCTCCTGATGGGAACAGGCACATCTGAGAACAGGCTGCAAGGGTGCAAAGGAAGGGACTCGAGCACTGCGCTGGCTCTAAGGGGAGGCTTCAGGGCAAAAGGGGAAGGGTTTACAGGAACAAGTACAAAGGACCCATGGACAAAAACTAGCGGCAGGTGGAAATGGGAGGGAGGTGGGGAGGGTTGGGTGGGTGGGCTGGGATGGGAGTAAAAGATAGAAAATTGTACTTGAACAACAATTAAAATAAAATTTAAAAATTTTTTTAATAAAGAAGAGGCCTTGTGTTGGAGACCTCATTCCCTCAGGGTCCCGAATGCTAGGTCCCTGGCAAGAACTGTACCTCATCAGTGGGATGCAGAGGCTGTTTTTCTTTAAACTTCTCACCTGTTTGGCAAAAAAAAATTGAGCCAAAAAGCCAAGGGCCAAATGTCAACTGCATCTTAGGCTGTTAGCGATGGCCCAGTAAAATTCTCAGAGCAAGGAATTGAACCTGAAAAACACTTTCTAGCTCCTTTTCTGTCCCTTACACAAGGAGGCATAAGCCAAGTAGTGCACCTGAAAATGTAACTGAGGAATGTAATAGGGGAAGCATGACTTTCAGGACTGGCGCCCTGTGGACTCACAGGACACTGGGGTTCAGAGTTGGTGTTTCTCTAGGGTCCTGAAAAGCCACCACATGCCAACACAGCATGCCCAGAAGTAGGAGCAAAGCATCATCTGGGGGGAAGCATCATACAGAGCTCTCCCCAGCACTCCAACACACGTACGCCCACTCACTCTCGCCCCCTCCCCCCGGGGCCTCTTGTAAGTCTGAAAACAGACTTACAAGGCTGCTGCCAGCAGAGAGCTGCTCAGCTGTCAGCCTTGCCTCTGCCCCAGTTCTCAAAGGGGCTCCCAGTTTCCAGGGCCATAAGGCAGGGTTCGATTCACGGAATGTATAAGAAGTCTGATGATGGTCCAATGCTGTGTGGAATTCCCGGGATACAAAGGACAGGTCTGACCCCTGAGAAGCCCCCAGCTAGAGCAGTCCCCAGCCAGAGCAGCTAATGGGGAGGTGGACATGACTCATGAACAACTTTCAAACTGGCCACAGTTGACTTGTCTGCCCCGAGCAGGTCAGACCTCCTCAGGAAGCCAAGGTTGTAGGTTCATGCTCACGAAGAAGCTCTTCAGGTTGGTGCCAACTCAGTGAGCTTCCCCAACAGTTCACTTAGCCCCCACTCACATGTGAGCAAGAAAATGGGAAGGTTGATGCTTCACATCTGCCCCCAAAGCAGGTCCTTAAGTTGACACTGAAGCAAAAAACATGTATTAAAAAGAGAAAAGGTGTAAATCGTTTTAAAACCATTGAACTAATTCAGATCGATGAACCTCTACTGGCATCAAAACATGACTGCGTGAAATGATTAGGTTGGAGCAGACTGGTCTCTACGTGATTCTCCCTGTTTCTCGAAAGAAACAAAGGACCAGTACTGAACCATCCTGCTTACTCTTACCCCCCACCCCCACAAACGACATTCCCAAAAGGACCCTCCTTCCTCTGGCCTCCACGTCAGCTGCAGACGTCAAACTTCTTGTGGAACACGCTGAGATTGCTCTGAAGATGGAGGCTGTGGCTTGGCCCAGACTGGAAAGAAAGGGATGATGGATGTGCCGTGTGTGTATTTCCCCCAGAGGGGTGGGGGAGCCTGGAGCCCTCCCCAGGGCAGAGGTGGCAGGTAGAGCAGAGTGTTCAGGAAAGGCAGGTGATCAACAGAATTGACAGACAGGCCACCCATCCTCAGGAAGCAGATTTCCTTCCCTGCAGCTTTGAGCCCGACCTCACCCAGAACTCCCGCTGCCTGACTCAAAACCTCACATAGTCAAAGGAGGCATGTCATGCCACCTGGGTGCCTCACCTGCCACCACCTTCTTCCAAATTTGGTCAACAGCCTTCTACTCCATCGTCAGCTTTGCAAGGACAGCTTTACCTGAGACTGTCAGGGCGGGACCACTTTCCTCCGGGGGCGGCGGGCGGGGGGGAGGCGTTGTGTTTCACTGCTGCAGCAAACCCAGGAGATGGTAGGGCCTTTTGGTAGGTTATTACCCTAAGCTGGCTGAAGAGGGGGTTGAGGCAAAAGAAGGTAAAAAATAATTTTAAAATAAAATGAAAACAACTTTCCAGATTCAGGTTCAGGACTAGAGCCCAGGTCCCCAGACCTCTGACCCTTTGTGCTTCCCTGGCCAGCGTGCACAGCCCACTCACTGAGGTGACCTTTCATTCCATTCCTTCTGTCCTCCTCTTGCTGAGCCTCCAGGATGGCTCCAGGTGTGAGCATGCACCCCTGCGCCAGTGCCCAACTCTCTGTGGAGGCCTCAAGGCTTTGCTCAAGCTTTCACGGAACTTGCAGATGCACTATGGGGTGTGCCGTGTGTGAACAAAGCAGGACAGAAACTAGCATTAGATATAGGACTGTGGGAAGAAGCCCAGTACCTGGGGTACAGTATAGTTCTGACCCTGAAAATGGGGGTCAGCCCTTTGCACGGCAGTGGAGAGGGGTCTGGGGCAGAGCGGGTGGCGTAGGAGCAGTCGGTGGTCCAGACACACCCTACCTCTTAGCCCAGAAGGGCCTCCCCTCTCTCCTGGGGTGGTTTCCGGAAGTATTTGGCTTACAGCTTCCTCTTTGATTTTAGCACCTTATTCTCCCAAGATCCTTAACTGGATGAGCTTACCAAGTGAGTGGCTCCAGGAGGGAAGAGATGAATGTCATTTGTGTTGGGGACAGAGAGGGTCATCACAAGGGGGAAAGGACAGGAAAGGAAGGTGGGAGATTGGTTGAGAGACCACCCTGTGCTGGAGCTGAGCAGGGCCAGGTTTGGGCAGTAGTTTCACCTGACACTCAAGGTCGGGGATGGCTCTCTCCTTCTCCCAGGAAGGACAAGCAGGGGCCCAGGCAGGCCCCCCAGCCCGGAAAAACCAGAACATCTGTCAGGAGACCAGGCAGAAACTCAGCCCCAGAGGAACATGCCCGGCCAATGGTGGCACAGGGGTTCAGTCATAGAGGAGAGGAGAGGGTCCGCTCATGCACTCGGGACAGGAAGTCACATCAGGCTGACATGCTTGCATCTCTAACCCTCTGGCCCAGGCTCCTTTGGTCCCGCTGACCAGCCTCTGCCAACACCTTCCCCACGTGCATCCCTCTGGCCTTCCCTGAGGTCCCAGCAGCCAGCCTCCTCCTGCACAGCCCAGCATCCTCCAGCATCTCCCTGCTGAGAACACCTCTGGCTGCAGGAGCCTGTTCTGCTAGCTCCTTCTGAGGCAGGTGGACATGCCAGGTGGACGTGCCAGGTGCTTAGGTTTTCTGAGTGGCCCTCATCTGAGGGATAAAATACCCTACTTTTTTGCCACCAGGGATACAATTACAAAGCATGTGCCCTTGGCCTCTCAGAAGGTCCCAGGTAATCACTGTGAGCCACCGCTGCCCACAGGGAGTACCTACCGATCAATTCACTCTCTGTTGTCCCCTCTCCCTCACAGTGCATCCAGGGACCACGTCCCAAACAAACGACTTGTATCAAAATACTCTTCTCAGGTTGGTTTTGGAGGAAATCCAAACTAAGACACCTGTATGGATTGAACTGTGTCCCCCCAAAAGATACATTGAAGCCCAATCCCCAGAACCTCAGAATGTGAGCTATTTGAAAATAGGCCATTAGAGATGTAATTAATTAAGATTTGGTCATATGGGAGTCGGCAGGTCCTTGGTCCAATATGAGTGGTGTACTTATAAGAAGAGGAAAGAGGCGCCGAGGGAGTAAACAGTCATGTGACCATGGAAGGGGGGTTGGGGTGGTGCATCTATAAGCCAAGGAACGCCGACAAACACCAGAGGCTGGTACAGGTGAGGAAAGATCTTCCCCTGCAAGGTTCAGAGGCAGCGCCACCCTGCCAGTGCCTTGACCTCAGGTGTCTAGTCTGCAGAACTGTGAGACATGACATGTCTGCTGTTTAAGCCACCCAGCCTGTGGCCCTTTGTTACAGCAGTTACAACAGCACCCAGTGACAGAGCTCGTGGGGAAGCTACTCCTGAGTGTGGAGTCGCTGGCTCTTCCTGTGAAGCTCAGAGGGGCACGTGGCCCTCCTGAGATGGCCACCTCCACCTCAGCAGTCGCATCACTCAGCCTGGGGACACAAGCTACTGGGCTTGCACAGGGCTCTGGCAGGCAGACGGCTGCATCCATGGGCGCCGGGGACTCTGAGCACGGTCTGTTCCCACCTCCATCCCCCTTAAACCTAATACCACAATCCCTTCCTGATATTAAAAACTGACAAGGAATTGTGCCACCGGCACTAGCATTTTAATATTGAAAGGTTGTGAAATCTAATAAGAGCTACGGGGAAGTTGATGGGGGTGGGGTTATTTTCCCCCCTTTTGAGCTTCAGTAGAACTGGGATTCAATAAGCAAATGTGACAGAATGTGTAATTTCCCCTTGATCCTCGGCGGCCAGGCATTTCCTGTTTAATAACCTTAAACCAGCGCAGCCCCGCCCCCTGAGGGCCATGTCCCCTGAGTGTCTCTCTTTTCCATCTTATCAGAGTAGTCCTTCATTTGAACACAGCGCAGACTGGCACTTCGGTGGCACCTTATCGCCGCTTGAAGACACAAAGGGGACATGCTGAAATGTTATTTTTCCCCTTTGTGGAAAGGTGTTAATGAGATCTTCCTGCCATCGCCCTGCCTGTGACTACAGGAGACCCCTGATCCCAGCCCTTCCTGATCAAATCCCAGTTTTAAAACTCGGCCATAAAAGAGGGCGTGTCTGGCCCACGCCCTGCCCAGGAGAGAGAAGGTCAAAGTAGAAAATTTCCAGCAAGGAAATGACAAACAGCGGAAGGAGCCCACATCTGACCTGGGAGGGTGGGCTCGCAGTGTGGAGTGTCCGTGTGAGGTGCACATGCGACAATGGCGGCAAGTGCTCCCACCTAAGCAGGAAGGGGGGCAGGGGAGAGCTCTCCAGAGGGGTCTGGACAGGCTGACAAGCACGGAGTGAGTGACACTCCAGGGAGGTGTCCCAGCCTGCCATGGCCACCAGCCCCCAGCCTCTGAGAGGGGTCCCAGCTCAGGAGACCGAGAAGGGCACTTTCTGATGAACTGATCCCTTGCAGGGACAGGATGAATCCCTAGTTCCTCTTTCAGTTTTCTGGAGTGAGCCGAGAGAGCTTGGCTAGTCCTCAAAACAGAGACTTGCAGCCTACGTCATTAACCATCTGCTACGGGCTGAGTTGTGTCTCCCCCAGCCCAAATTCCTGTGTTGAAATCCGCACGCCCACCGTGACTATATTTGGAGACAGGGCCTGTAAGGACGACATGAGGTCCAATGTGGTCGAATAATCCAATGTAACAGGTGCCCTTGTAGGAAGAGGGGGAGACCCCATGGACGTGCGCACCAAGGAGAGGTCACGGGAGGACACGGGGAGCAGGCAGCCATCTACGAACCAAGAAGAGAGGCCTCAGGAAAAACCAAACTTGACCTTGGACTTCTAGCCTCCAGAAGTGTGACAAAATAAAATCCTGTTGTTCAAGCCAACCAGTGTGTGGTATTTCCTTATGGCAGCCCTAGCAAACTAAAACACCATCCTTCGTTCTTACTCGGATCTCCTCACAAAAGCCCAGAAAGTTACTCGTCCAACATCACAGAGCTCACTCACGGTAGAATCAGAACTGAAACCCGGGGCCCTGCTCCCAGTTCCGTGCCAAGTCTGCTACTCCAGCTTCGCCACGAGAGAACAAAGGACTTGCATCCGAAAGTCGGCGCTGCCCATTAAACATGCACCCACACTCCCAAAAGCAAGTCAATTTTTAATAAAGGAGTAAAAATTCCCTGATCTCCGCTGCCCTGAGGCAGGAATGATAGTGCTTCACCTTCTCCTGTTGTACTGACCGCCGTCGTGAAGACTTGGTATTTACTTGGATAAGCGATAATCTCCCCAGAATGGCAGCCAGGCTCAGAGGGTCACCTGACTGATAACATTTGCAGTTGCTATGTTACTTCAGCTCCTAATGCAACGTCATTTGTTACTCTGAGTTTAGAACTGCCTGAAAAGTGAAAAGAGGCGGACAGGGAAGCACAGTGGCATGGGGTGGGCACAACCAGCTTCCCAGCCAATCACACTCGGGCCCCGTGAGCGTCCACGGTAGGGTCCCCTAGTCTGATGGACAGCAAGCTTCCCCCACACTTTCTCTACTGGATTCCTTGTCCTGGGCCACAAGGAAAAGGATGCCAATGTGGACAAGGAGGCCCGGAGGCTGCCCCAAGTAGATGTTACAAGGAGAGAGGCAGACCAGAGAGCACTCACTAAGGACAATTGCATATTTCACATCAGTAGCCAAATGCAGAAACCGTGTGTATCATGGGTAACAGCTGTAGATTTGGAGCCCAAAGGCCTGGATTTGAATGCAGGCTTTACTAAGAGTAGCTGTTTGCCTTGGGGAGCTGTTGACATGTCTCAGATCTTTGGTAGTCTCACCTAGAACGAGGGTACAGAATGAGACAATGCACAGCCGAGCTTTTGGCAGTGACTGGCATGTGGTGGGTTCAATACAAATAGTATTTGGTTGTGCCTGCAGGTGTGCCTTGGGTATGGGGTCAGCTTTCAGCTCCCTGTGGCTGGGAGAAAAAGGCTCGGAAGGTCTAGCTATGACAGGTGAAGGCAAGAGAGAGAATCAGAGAAGGACAGAAGGCAAGTAAACAGACAACACCAGGCCACATCCCGGAAGGCCCAGTGCAGGCTACCTGCGGCAGGCCCGGGTCACCCTGCTTTCTCTCTTCCATCAAGTCATGGGAGCCTCTTTTGCAGAAGAGAGTTTTCTATTAAGAGAATAATTGCTGGCAGAGACAAAGCCAAGTGTGAGAAGTTTGTGAAAAAGAGGCAAGATCAGGGCTGGGAGGGGCAGCGGCAGGCTGAGTTCTCCTCTGGGCCTCTTTGACTCCACACCGGGTGCAATCTCAGCAGAGACCTCCTTTGGCCACGTCTTCCCGTCACCCTGTCCTATAAATAGACCTGAGAAGCAGGGAAGGGAGATCTGAGGGTAGGGCTGGGGCTTGGAGAACCTTCCTGATCCCCCACCCCACCTCTGGCAGAAAAGGATTTGTACCAATAACATGAACTGGCCCATGTACAGCAAAACAGCGCTGTGCGATTCTGATGGAGTGGACTACACGGAGCTTGCCTGTAGGAATCTCATTCATCCACACTGTTCTGCACAGCCTGTGGGGCGTCTGCCTGGACCTATGTCTGTCACAGTATTTGGGAACAAGTTCAAGGAAAAGACCCTCCTTCAAGCAAGGTGCTTTGTTATTTATGAAGTAATTTACTTAAAAATGCTTCGGTATAAACAAGACGGGATGTGTGTGAAACTATCTCTGAGCACACTTCAGAGGTGGTGAGCACTGAGGTGCTGTAAAATTAACACTCCGGGGCCGTCTGCCAGTGCAGACAGGCCCTAATCAGGAACCATCCCTTCAGAGTTAATTATTAGCATTTAAAATATCAGTGTCAAAAATCTGCCAAGTCTTGCCCTGGCTGGTGTGGCTCAGTTGGTTGGAGCATCGTCCCATAACCAAAAGGTGGTGGGTTTGATCCCCAGCCAGGGCCCAGATTTCAGGTTCCATCTCAGGTCGGGACACATAGGGGAGGCAACCAGTCAATGCTTCTCTCTCCCTTCTCCTCTCCCTTCCTCTCTCTCTAAAAGCAATGAAAAAAAGTCCTTAGGTGAAAATAAGAAAAAAAAAATTTTTAAACATCAGTGTCAAAAAGCTACAAGTGATCTTGTCACCTGAAGATTGCTGTAGGTGGACGAGCCCGACACCCACCGAAGTGCCCAAGTCTGGAACAATGGCTGGGGCGCCAGGAAACAGCCGGTCTGGTCACAGCAACCAGAGCAGTACTCCGGGGGGCACGCAGCCAATGCAGGCTGCAGTCTAGCCGCCGGCTGGGCAGAATGCTGCCCTAACACAGCAGTGCTCCTTTGTCTGGGTTTCCACGAAGGGTCATATTCCTCCTATAAGGCTTCTGCCCACACCGACCTGGGGAGAGGGGCTCTAATCACACCCAGGAGGCCTGGGTCACGTGCTGGGAAGACCTGGGGAGCCAGAGATGCTGTAGAGCAGGGGTGTCCAAACTTTTGGTGTCTCTGGCCCACACCGGAAGAAGAAGAGCTGTCTTGGACATTACATTAAATACACAAACACTAGTGAAAACTGATGAGAAAAAAAGAGGTTTTAAGTAAATTTACAATTTTGTGTTGGGCCATATTCATAGCCAACCTGGGTCATATGTGGCCAATGGGCCATAGATTAGACACCCCTGCTAGGGTGCGGTTATCAGGGACAAGCCCAGGAATCAGCCCGGCTGCTTTAAATCCCACCCGCACTGGGCTTATTGTGTAACCTCTCTGTGCTTCAGTTAATATAGGTAAAGGGCTTAGAATTCTACTCAGCAAACAGTAAATGCATTATTATTATTATCACCCCACGGAGGAGGGTTGAGCACCAGGTCATCCAAGCTCCAAGACATCAGGTTTTATTATGATAATAATAACTACTTTTTAATGCGAACCTGAATCACTACAAGCACACTCTGCCCTCTTCTTTACATCACAGTCTAGGGCCTTGGACCCTCGCAACAACTTTTTGGGGTAGCCATTATTATTCCCATTTTACATTTTATGTTCCCCTGGACAATGAGGATAAAGATTGGAAAGGTCAAGTAACTTGCTCTCTGCCACATAGCCTCCTAAAGCAGGGAACCAGGACAGAAATGGAGTCCCATGTGACCCAGAGCCCACCTTTCCCTAGCAATGCCACGCTGCTTTGTGGGAGCCGTCTGGGTCCCCATGTTGACCTTTCTACCAGGCTGGGAACTCACGGACAACAGCCAGTTGACCCCCTTGGCGATTCTATTTCTCACTTTGCCTTAACAAATGAGCATTGAGATTTATGTGTCAGTCTCTTAGGACCAGGGTTGAGACAGTGGTTCACGGTCTTAGCTGCACATTGGATTCACCTTTTAATATCCCAACGCTAAAGCCACACGCTGGACCTATTAAACCTAAATCCGTGACCCAAGCATCTGTATTTTCTACATGAAGCTCCCCACGAAGCAGCAAGTCTGCATCTAACAATCTCCCATAAAGTTAAGCACCTGCTCCTACAACATGTGGGCTCTGAGTCCAGGCACCAGGGCTAGGCACACACAGTTGACAATGGTGTCTGCCTCAGGAAAACTGGGGGTGAACACTGGGTTCAAAACCAAGTCTTTGCTTCCCTCCTTGCAGAGAAAAGAATGACCCCTGGGGGGACTGGGCTTTCCCTTCACACCCTCACATCCCCCTCAGCACCAGCACCAAGTGCTGCCCCTCTAGGAGCTCAGGTCGGGCCTCCCCGCCAGTCTCCCCAGCTCGGCCTCGGACAATACATTTCAATCTGGACGTTTGGTTATGATTCGCAAAACGAAGGATAAGGCTTCGCCTGGGATAGAATGAGTTGAATAAAATTTTATGGGTCTCTCAGGGAAGACAAGGTGGAGGGCTGGGGGCAGAAGGAGAAGGGGAGAGGGAGGGCAGATGGGTAACAGCTCCTGGGTCTCTCTCTGGGGGCAGATTGAAAGGCTAAAGCGGCATCCTCTGGAGATGTAGGCAATCAGCAATATTAGCATACAAACTGCCTCCTCCAGAAGTCAGCTCCTGGCAGCCAAGGACCCATCAGGGGCAGCGGGCTCTTATCCCTGCAATAAATACTTATGAAAGCTTGCTGATGCCAAACCGTTTGGGAGGTCTTTGGGGAGAAGAGAGTTGCCTGGAGTGGGAGGAGGGGGCGAGGGGAGGCTCAGGATTCCAAAAGGGTAACAGAGAGGGCAATGGGCTGAGGGTAGAGGACAGATGGACAGTCACCGTGGAGGACTTGGTCCAGAAGCAAAGCCACCCCTTCCCCCACCCCTTCCTCCGTGCTGTAGGACACAGAGCCTGACACTGCCTCCCAGTGAGTGCATCATCTGCTTCTGTAAAGTGCAAAGAAAAAAGCCACTGCCCAAAACGAGACTCTTACTAGTGCTCCACACCTCCAACAACTGGCGACCCAGACAGCTGGCCTCACGGCTTCCTCTACTTGAACTTCAACAGGTTTCTTCCCGCATGTACCCCCACTCCCCTTCTCTTAAAGCACTGACTCTGAAACACTTACCGCTGTAAACTCTTTCTCTGCTCCTTTGAGATGGAAGTCTTCCCGGCACTTTTACAACCCAGGAACATTTTTGCAGGGCCTGGGAGGCATCCCTTTGAAATATAATCATCTAAGGGGGGAGCAGCTCCTCTCCCTGTCTCTGTGGGAGCATAGGAGCCTACCTACTGTAAAATAAGTGACAATTAGTGACAATGAGCAAACACAGATGTCCTGATCACATTAACCAACCTCCCCCCAGCGTCCTCCAGTGCTTTTCCACTAGTTCAGCCCAGCGCCTGATAACTCTCCTGCCTTTCGGTTCCACAGAGTGGGATTCACTCTCTCTCCCCTATTGTGACAATCACAAATAAAGTCCTCCTTGCCTGTTTAACTCTGCAACTTTTTCTCTTTTCTTACACAAAGAAAGAACTCCAAACAATAGGCAGACCAGAGACCTCTGAGCCCTAGGAATCGTGGGCCAGCCTGTTAATCTCCACAGACCACCTTTGGGGAAATGGGATTGGCCAAGGATGTCCCTTCGGTAAAGGGGACGAATCCTGGAACACCAGCCCCGAGAGACCGTCTCATCCAAACCCACCTTCCCACCCAGTAGAAAGCTGAAGCTCAGAGCCACAGACCAGCTACATGATGTACAGGATCCAGTGCAGAATGAAAAATATAGGGCTCCTTGTGCCAAAACAGGAATAATACCAACTCCCTCTTTTATACTCTCTTTCTCAGCTTTCTTGATGTTTTTGTGTGTTATTTAATGCCATGCTCCCCAGGGCACGAGATACTCACTGGATAAATAGTGACACTCCCAGTGAGTGTGTCACTGCACCCTCACTCAGGCCCTCCCAGGAGCAGAGGACAGCAGAGGGCCCTGGGCTGGAGGAGGCAGCTGCGCATCTCTCCTGGAAGGAAAGGAGGTGAGGATGTAGCAAGAGAGGGGACCGTGCACGAGCCAAGGCTCCCCACCCACAGCGCACGCCACTGTGCTATGGACCTCACTCAGGAAACACAAATTCAAAGGGAAATTTTAAGAATTTCATGAGAGCCACCACACCGATTAAACTCAGAACACAGGCCCCTGTGCTAGTGCATCAGTCACACGCCCACGACACAGGCCCTGCGGAGACCTTTTGTAGTTTGCTCCTGTCAGCAGAGTGCAGACTAGAAGCAGGCCTCCGCCTCCCAGGGCCTCTCTGTCAGCTCCTTCCCACCACAGCAGGCAGTGCCTGGCACAGCCCTGCACAAGCCAACGCTCGCCCCCATGCCAGGCCTGGAGAGTGCCTTCTTTGGAATGACTTCCTCAAAAGTTTCTGAGTACCCGTTTGGTACTTAGGACTAGTTGGGCCAGCTGTGCAGTGTGGTGAGGACCCCGAGCCTGAACCAGGACTGACACAGGATCCCTGCCCCACTGGAGGTCCAGGACGCATGCCTCCGGTTATCATGTGATCAGCCAGACCCCAGTTCCAAGGGCCTCGCAGGAGGGAGGCCTGGCAAGCGAACCACTCCTCTCACACAATAATCTCACATGACTGTGTGAGACTAGGAAGCAGGACGGTCCTGATTTGGGGTGGACTCGCCCTCAGATGGGCACAGGATGAGGTCAGGGCTGTTGGTAACCCACCAGCACACCTTGGGCGAGAGCTGCATGGGGGTGCCTGTGGGTCTCCACTCTGCCCCAGTGGACAGGGTGGCAGTGGGCATCCTTTACCACGTGTGGCCCCTGGATGAGGTCAGTGGGGGGACCTGAGATGATCCCTTCACCTTTGCAGGCCCCACACCATGTGTGAGGCAGTCCTCAGCCAAGGCCTTAGCTATCCCCTCCCAGGGTTTTCAAGAATCCAACGCTCCCTAAGGCATGTGCTGATATCACGCTCTGTGGGTCAGTCTGAAGCCGTACCAGTCAGGATGGACACTGCAAGAATGGGAATGTGGCCAGGGGCAAAGCAGGGATGTCATCAACAGTAGCGGTTGTCACCACACCAGAGCCTCCACTTTAACCCCACAAATCCCACCACGTGGACCTAACCCTCTGCTCTTTTTAACACTGATTTCATGAGACTGATTTTCAGATGCAGCTTTTAGATTTGGTCACATGACTTCATTACCATGTACTCCTCAGTCAGTTATTATAAACTGTCTTTGTCCTTGGTGAGGCTGGAGTTTTGTACAATGCATGCAGGAGTCCAATGGGATAAAACACAGATACCTAGTTTGTGAAGATGTTTAATGAGAGAGGTTTAATAATGATTAAAATAGCAGATTTTATGCAATACTTTCTACATTCCAGCCACTGTGGTGTCCTTCATATATAGATTATCTCGTTTAATGTCTTCAACAACCCTACAGGGAAGGTACCAATGACACCTCTGTTGTAGAAAAGAAAATGAAGAGAAGTTGAGTGGCTGGTTCAAGATCACACAGTGAAGAGCTAAAACCTAGATAGGAACCCAGGCAGCCCGAGCCCTACCACCTTCTCACACAACGCTCTGTGCTCCTGGCCCCCAGGCTGAACGAGTCTCTCCCACCAGAATCAAAACATACCTTCTCGGCATATCATCTTAGGCTACTTCTGCTGAGAGGCGCAGCAACATCAAAAAGATCCATTGTTTAATTAAACTCACCCAACAGTAGACCATTGGTCTATTGCTGGCATTTTATAGATGTGTTATTACCGCTCTATTCCACAACGTCTTATAGCAACTGTTTTATGGGACTAATCCCCACGTGGCCTGGATTTTCCAGCGTAATCTTGATTTCAATATTGTGACCTATTTTTCACATAAGCCACAAAATATTAGCAAAATTATATTTACATCCAAAATAGATTCCCCGCTCTGCTTCTTGCATGTGAAAGGGCCTCAAATTCCTCTGTCAGATTTCCTTTGTCAAATTTCCTTGGGCTCAGAAAACGCTCGGTGTAGATGGAGGAGTTTTAAGTTCACTTCCTACTCCTGGCTGATTTTATTTCCACGTGAGCAAAGCCACTGCGCATGTGGTGTGACCGCCACAGCTGAGAAACAGCAGCTCCCAGTCCCAGGCTCTGGCGTGTAATTAGCTCCACGCACCTATGGACTGCCACCGTCACCACCCAGGCAACTCTTGTTCACATGGACTTCGGGTGGTAGTGCTACCATTTTCCAGAAGCCTGACTTCCTCCCCCGGAGAGCAGATAGCACACTGTCACGGAGCACTGAAGCAAGTCCTCGCCCCTCCTGTGTCATGCTGCTGTGTGTGACGCTGCGCCCTGTGCCACCTGGCCAGGTCACATAGATTGAAGGTCTAATTGGTGCCAGGGACACATGTGCCCAGACACTTTGTGGGTCCTGGAACTCACGGACTGCATACACGGTCACCCAGCCACCCATCCCAAACCCATGTGCTTACACAGCCCTCCTCTGCACCATGCTCAAGAAACATGAAAAATATCCTTGACCAAGGGCCATAGAAGCCAGTGGCTCCAAATGATCGATCCTCATTTGAAGGCAGGTAGAAGGGAGAGATTTGCATTTTCTTCTATCAATCTCCGCCACAGGTAACCCCATGGCCATAGAGACTTACCTGATGACCCCAGCTTCCTGAATGCTTTCTCACTCTGTTAGATGGAGTGTGGTGCTCAGACATGAGCGTCACAGCTGTGTGGCCCGGGGTACCAGGCTCCGTCACCCACTCTCCAATAACTCATATGTATTTTGGTATATATGAAATTACTTAGTTCTGCCTTTGAAGCATCAGGGAGGTAACATTAAAATATACCAGCACATGTCAAGGTATTAAATAAAAATCAAAGGCTGTCTATGCTGCAGTTAGAGGAAAAGAAAAGACAGACAGGGCCCTTGTCCTCCAGAACACAGGCTCAGAGCCTGGAGAAGAGAAGGTGGAGGGCAGACAAATGCTCTGGGGAGACGACAGATTGGGGCAAGCCCGACTTTATTTGGCCACCACTGATCCATCACACAAGTTCAAGCAGGTCCGTCTTCTACACTCCAGTTGACCTGTATGGCCCCGTGAAGTGGAGCAAGACCGCTACAAGCTGTCAGCAGTGAGCTGGCAGTGATGAAGGCAAGACCAGAAGGTGAGCAGCAACTCAGAGAGCCATAACAAGATGTCACAGCGAAGTCCGTGTGGCAGAGTAGAGTTCAGGGCCTGACTGTGGTCACACACCAAGAGAGCAAAACCAGAGATGCCAAGTCCAGTAAGGAGGTGAGAGTCAAAGCCGGCATATCTAATATCAGATTGGCAGGAGGAATGGTAGGTATTGAGAATGAATGGAAAGGCAGGTAAGTACGCTCCAGTAGAATAACCATTTTGGAGGGTAGGCTCTCTTACCCCCTCCTAAGCAACCATTTTAATGTGTTAACATGCTACCTTTTATTTGTGTCTGAAATTACAAATCTGTATATATATATTCCTGAAAAATGCATACTGTGGTTTCTTTGTGTATGTGTTTTTCACTTACATGACTATTATTGTGCTATAGATTTCAGTCCCCTTTTCTTAACTCTTTTCAATCAGCACTGTGTTTTAAAGATCTCCTGCACACCCGTGCGGCTACCCAGTCCTCTGTCTCTCGCCACTGCACAGCAGCCCAAGGCGAGCATCCGCCACCCAGGGCTACCCACTCCCCAGTGATGGTAACCCAGCTTGCCTCCAGCCCTGCACCAGCACGAAACAACGAACCTTTGAGCTGCATCACACATGCCACTATGGGCCTATGAAAGAATGTCTATGAGATACGTGCCCAGGAGCGAAATCACTGAGTCATATGGGGGAAATACATTCCTAATTTAAGTAAATAGGGTGAGATGGCTAGTCAGAATGGCTGTACAGTCTATGCGCCTACCAGCCAGGCAAGGCAGTTCCTACACCCAAGCGTTCTCTTTTGAGGGTCTGGGTCTCTGCCTCTTTCAACTCGTGTCTTTCAGTCAACTAATCTCAGTCAGACAGAAGCCGAAGAGAGAGCAATTCCCAACTTCTTCCCCAGCTGACCACATAAGTATTCCAAGAGACAATGCATGCTCGTCCATAGCTGTGAGAATCTTCTAGCTCCTACCTAAATATTCCCTCTGTATTGCTATTATTTCAGAGCACAAAGTAACCAAGGCATATTTCTGGCCTGCCCCAAGCCCAGTGACCTACTGGTTCCAATTGCCAGTATCAACAGATGGCCATAATAAAGTGACTCTACAAAGATCTATACTGTTTTAAGTACGGCTTTGTTAGTCCAGTAAAATTCTGTGCCAACACACTATATTTTATAAAGGCATTTCACTCAGTGTATTTGCTGTCTTTCGTATAGAGGGTTATCTTCTCATGTCCTTCCTATTCCACCTTTGATATTTTCCTTTTATTATTCTACCCTCTTCTAGTTAAATATATGTATTTATAGGTACGTGTGTACATGAATAATTGCAATATATATAGATTTGACTGACGACCTTAAGGCATAAAACTGTGTCTTCTATTTCAAGTCCTGGGCCACATAGATCTTTCCTTACCTCTTTTTACTGTACATCTCTCTGATTACCTGTGTTTTGTCACATATAATGCGCACTCATGTTTTGTGTGCATTATACACAGGATTATTATACCCATGGTATGTGATCATATAGCCATGTACATTGTGCATCCTTATTTTTCCCTCAAAAATTTGGGCAAAAAATTATACACTACACACATGTGCAAAATACGGTTCATCCCCTGCTGCCTAAAAGTGACCGCCCTGCCTAAACCAGCCCATGCTCTCCCTTCCTCTTCATGTCTTTATCACAAATGAATTTGTTGCAGAGGCTTGTAGCTGGTCCCCAAAAGCCGCTCACCCCATTTTCATGGTAATGGAACTTCAGCTAGCATGTGAAAGGCCAGGTGAAGTCTGTTGCCTAGCTGTTTTGCAGGTGGATGTGACCCTATGAAAAATTGTTACCAATGGGATGTGTATAGCTTCTAGATCACGTGTTTAAAATGAAGGTGCCTGCCTTGACCAGTGTGGCTCAGTTGGTTGGACATTGTCCCACAAAGCAAAGTGTCGCAGGTTTGATTCCCAGTCAGGGCACGATAAAATAAAATGAAGTCTCCTGGGTAACCCTTCCTTTGCCCGCCTCACACTGGTGGGGAGGGGGATGTGATGAAGCGAGCCGAGCGCCATGTTGGATCGTGAGAAGGACATGGCATCCTGAGGATGATGGACAACCCACAGGGAAGGATCTCTGGTCTCCAACTATTGTTGCGCCACCCCAGAAGCCTGGGAAGATTACCGAGCCTTTCAGATGGGAAAAATAAATTTTTCTCATATGTAAGCCTTTCAGGTTATATATTAGCCTAACTAACATGTATGTAACAGGGGCCAGAAAATTTTATTTTTCAATTATAATTTATATTAAATATTATTTTGTATTAGTTTTAAGCATATAGCAAGGTGGTTAAACTATCATATGTATTACAAAGTGTCCCCCCCATCTTAAAGTACATGGCTAGCATCATACATAGTCATTACAATATTATTGGCTGCAATTTACATCTCCATGACTATTCTGTGACTCCTAATTTGTCTTCTTAATCCCTTCACCTTGTTCACCTGCCCCCAAAACCTGCTCCCCTCTGGCAACCATCAGTCTGGTCTCTGTGTCTATGAACCTGTTTCTATTTTGTTTGTTCATTTATTTCAGCAAACTTTTCCTGTAGAGGGCCAGACAGTAAATAGTTTAGACTTTGTAGGACATACTAGCTCTGCTGCAACTATGCTCCTCTGCCTCTGGAGCCCCCAAGCAGCCAGAGATAACAAATGGGAGTGGCTCTGTTCCAATAAAGCTTTACAAGAACAGGCATGCTTTACCTCGGATTTGGCCCACAGACTACAGTTTGCCACCCCTGGTATGCAGTATTAGTTGCATGCGTTTAGACTGTATGTAAGTGGAATCATACCGTATATATTCTTCTGCTACTTGCTTTCTTTAAATCAACATTATGTTTTTGAGATTTATGCTTGTTATCCATGTAGATTTAGTTCAGGTATTTCCATTACCAGAAACTATGGGCATTGAATGAATGTTTCAAGTTTATTCATTCATTCTTCAGTTGATGCTCATTCTCACCAACAAGGTTGCAACCCGAATTCATGGAAGTGCTTCCTGCTGCATGCGCGGGTTTCTCTGGAATTTGTCCCTAGGGATGAAATGACTATAGCCACAAGGGGAGGGCAGTGTCACCTTTACTATTCGTTTCCAAACTTTCTCTCCACAACTGCACCAGTGAACCCCCGTCAGTGTCTGATGGGTTCCCTTCCACCACATTCCCATTGATGCTTGCTGTTAGCAGACTTCCTAAATTTTGTCAGTCTACTGTGTCAGACTGTATTTCCCTGTAACTTCAATTTGCATTTGCCTGTGTAACCCACCCTTTTCCCCCCTCACGCTGGCAGGAAGGGGGCTGTGATGAAGAGAGCGGGCACCGCTGGAGATGTTGGATCATGAAAAAGATGTGTTTACTAATTAGGTTGAGCGTCGTCTTACGTATTCAGTGGTCATTAATTTTTTCAGATTTTATTTATTTATTTTTAGAGAGAGGGGAAGAGAGGGAAAGAAACATCAACGTGTGGTTGCCTCTCATGTGCCCCCTACTGGGGACCTAGCCCAAAATCCAAGCATGTGCTCTGACTAGGAATTGAACCAATGACGCTTTGGTTGGCAGGCCAGTGCTCAGTTCACTGAGCCACACCAGCCAGGGCTTCAGTGGTCATTTAGATTTCCTTTCTGGAAAACTCCTGGTCATATCCTTTGCCTCTTTTTCGGTTACATAATTTGTATTTTTCATATTGATTGTAGAGGTTTTCTCATATTCTATTTACTGATTATTTAAATTTGCTTTTCTAAGCTTTACAAACATATTTGCCAAGTCTGTAACTTGACTCTTATATTTTGATACATGAATATTTTTAATTTAATGTAGTCAAATCTATCAAACTTCTTATTTTGGTTATGTCTTTGGAATCTTGTTTAAGAACTTTTTCTTACTTCCAAGGTCATGAAGCTATTTCCTTACACTTTCCCCCACTACTTTGAAGATTTCCTTTTCACATTAAGGCCTTGAAACATCCTGAAATCTATTTTAGTGTAGGTTTGAAACAGAGACAGAATTTTCTTCCATTATGGATTACCCAGTGTCTCGATGCCGTTTTTAAAATAGCCTATGCATTTCTAACAGGCTTTCCATGCACCTTATCACATATCAAATTCCCACATATTTGTAATTTTATTTCTGGGATCTCTTTTCTGTTCCCTTTATCTCTCTTTCCCTGCCAATACAGACCACCCTAATCATCAGAGCTTTATAATAAGCCTTGACTTCTGATCAATCTTCCCAATTCTTGTTCTTCTTTCTCGGAATTATCTTGGCTCTCCCTGGTCCTTCCTTTGCTCTCCCACATAAATTTTAAAACCAGCTTACCAGTTGCTACAAAAAAGTTGTTGCGATGTTGCCTTGAACCGCATTTAATTGATGGATCCGCCAGGAGATAACTGACATCTTTACAGCATTGAGTCTTCCCAGCCACTCCATCTCTTGCGTTCCCACAGTATCAGATGATAATGACTTCAGGCAGATTTACGGCCAATTGAAATGCTGTAACCAAAGATTACTGATTCATGCCTCTGTGTCAAACCAGAGAAAAGTTTCCGTTGCCTTGCTGCAAGATTCTGTCCTTGGTCCTGTCCTTTCAAGAATCTGTCAATCAGTTAGTCAGATGACGCTAACCTGGTGGAGGGAGCGCATGCCATAAATAATCAAAATTCAGAATGACCTCACCTCTGGAATGTATGGCTGAAGCCAAGAAGATGAGATTTAACAAGTATAAATGCAGAGGCCAGCAGCAATCTCTGAAATTCACTCGTATGAATGCAGGATGGTTGCAGAGGGAGAAGCGATTTGGCAGCAATTTATGTGAAAAGGATTTAAGAGCACAAGAGAGGGAGTTAGGTAGTCAATGATCACAAACCTAAATGAGGCGATAATATGATATGACTATTTAAAGAGCTAACACAAATGCATTAAGGTCAAATATCCAGTTCATGTGAATGATGGCTCCCGGTGCTCTGATATTATCTAATTACATCAGGGCACTGCTTCCTGTTTGGGGACCACGCCCCCTTATCTCAGAGCATCTAAAGAATAAGCAAGATGGTGAGAGATGTGGGAAGCTTCTCATCCATGGACAAAGAGGTATCCATGCTGTCATGGTAAAGTGACAAATTAAAAAGCCACAGTTATCCAAACTCCGAAGGAGAAAGCTCTCTAATTGACCTTGAGGGTGTCCCCAACAATGGAGTGGACAGGTGTGCAAAAGGCAGTGAATTTCCTGCTGCTAGAGTCATACCAACAGACACTTGGTGGCCATTTCCCCGACAAGGTGTCGACAGGATGGCTGTACTTGGGACTTTTCACTTCCCCTTCGTTGTCAGTGACCATGGCTTTAACGTCACTCTCTCATTTCTGCCTAGTCCCACCACACCTCTTCAATCACAGACGTGGAGAAGACACAATAGGCAGGTAAGCAAGTGCAGGAACACAGAGTCATTATTAAATCCAGTTTTTCCCAGGTTAGGAAGAATTTTATTATCTTTTTTATTTAAAAGAATGCATTCATGAACTATTTCAAACATACCAAAAAGAATCACAAAGAATAATAAAACAAATACCCATGTGTCCACCACAGAGAATTAATCATTGCCAACCTTTTCTATATTGCTTAATATTTTTTACGAGAAATAAAACATTCCAGGTATAAAGTCCTCACTCCAGCCCTGTCCCACTTCCCATGAGTGGTTTCCTTGTCTGTGTTTCCTCGTCTGTGTGTTTGAGTCTTACTACATGTTTCTGTAAAAGTATATTGTACTGTTATATTTTTTCAAATTTATAGAAATGTTTCATGCTACTTATTCTATAACTTGCTTAATTAGAAAACCATTACAGACAAAGCTGCGACAACCAACTTTGTACACGCCTCCTTGGCTCCAGGTCACTGTCTTCCGCGTGTACACACTTGGAAGTGGAATGGCTGAGTCACAGAGTCTGCGTGTCTTAAATTTTACGAAATCCTTCCAGATCGGCTCTACCCACCTGCATTGTAAGAGACTTCCCATTATTCTACATTCTTGCCACTACTTGGTATTACCAAACTTTTCAAATTCTTTGCTAAACCGGTAGCTATGAAATGGTATCTCATTGTGTGATGTTTTGTGCTTTCTGGACGCTAGTAAGATTGGACATTCCCATACGTTTGCTACTCAGGATTCCTCATCCGGGAGTTGCTTCATCTTCATCCTTTGGTGACTGTCAGTGACTTGTTCATGTCTTTCCCACTGATCGGCGAAATTCTTCATATATTGTGGATATTTACCCTCGATGGGTTTTACATGGTGAGGAAGAGAGTAAAGAAATAAAATGGAGTCATTAGAGTCAAACTACTAGATTACTAATACTGCGTAGGTTCAGATATGAGGAAACAATTCTATTCTTGTTTTAACTAGCCTGGGAAGTTAAAATTTCTAATGCTCCCATCCTGTGTCAATGACTGGATATATACCAGACCTCCAGATAACTCTCTAACTATCCCATGAACCACTCATGTGTCCAGACTACCTGACATCCAGACCACCAGGTGTGACCAGACCTCGTGGCACCCATTCTCCAGGACAAGCGGCATCTGTCATCCAGACCACCTGGAGTCTGACTGATAACTGTCCTGGACCAACCCTAGGGCTGGGACTAAGCAGGGCTGATCATTCTCAAGAATGTGCTTTTTACCATAAGAACTCTTAACTTTTCTTTCTTCTTGGGAATAATTCTTAGACAAGCCTAAGGCCCATAAATAAATCTTTCTCATTTATTTCTAGCCAAAGCCCGCAGACGCTTTCTGAGTTCGTTGGACAAGAGGCAAATGTCCTCTTGCATCTGTGACTCATTTTCTTTCTAGCTCGGCTCTGATTCCGTTCTCACTCCACCCCAAGCTTTTCTCCCCAAGTCACCTGTAGTATTTGCCATCATTTATAAGGTGTGATTTACCAAGCAAGTCCTCTGGCAGGTTGCTTGTTTTTATCTTTGGCGTGAAGCTTGTAGTTCTGGTAACTTCCATAGGGGGTGCTTGTGTTTACGGTATGAGAATTCAAAATACTACCAAAGGGTTTTTTCCCCATACCAACCAATTCTAACTCTTTGCACCAATGGGTGTCCTACAGTTCAGTTCAATTCTGGCCCTAACTACTCGGCTTTAGCTTCAGACTCCACAGGTTTAAAGGTTCCATCCTACAAGGCTGCCCTAACTCCAGACATTGGCCACACACGGGGAGCCCACCAACTACGGACTGGAGCCTCCAGTGACACCCCACCCTTTAGATAATTCACTACAACACTCACAGGACTCAGGAAAGCACTTTACTTACAATTACTGTTTATGATAAAGGCTACAACTCAGAAAGAGCTGAATGGAAGCCACACAGAGGGCATGGGATGGTGGGAGAGGAGCTTTCCAAGCCCTCTGCGGGCTCATCGGCCTGCAGCACCTCAAAATGTTCACTAACCCAGTAGCTCCCCAAAGCCTGTCCTTTAGGAGTTTCTATGGAGGTTCCATTTTATAAGCGTGATTGATTAAATCATTGGCAGTTGGTGATTAAGAATCTCCAAATTTCTTCCCCTCCCAGAAGATTGGGGGATGGGGCTGAAAATTCCAACCTTCACACATGGTTAGTTTTCTGGGGACCATCCCCATCCTAGAGCTCTATCGAAGGGCCCACCAAGAGTCACTTCATTACCATAAAGCCAGATATTGTTGAATAACAAAAGATAGCCCTATCACTATCACTCAGAAAAGGGTTTGGGGAGCTCTGTGCCAAGATCTCAGAGCAAAAGCCCCAGTATTTCTCATTAGACCACAGTCATTAATGAGAGAGATGAAGTCAAGTTTATAACCAGGTCAATTTTCATCTATTTAATTTTTATTAAGATATTACATTCCTCGTTTCATTATTAATGAGTAGTTATGTAACAAATTAAGAGCAACACACCAAGGCACAAGCCATAGATATTACTGAGAGGCTCAAGAAAAGCAATCATGGTTTTCCCAGTCCCTCCAGTTCTCTCTTGCATGTGGATGAACCTTGATTTATGCCAGCCTTCCCTGGCTTCAGCTCCATGGACAGAGCGCCTGCCTGAGGTTGCTGTTAGCACTAACTACATTAAGATTTCAGGCCCCCAAGGCCAAGGGGAGGAAGGGAAGGAAGGAGGCAAAACTGAGAATTATTAGTTATGGTTCTCTGCTTTCTCACCTGGCTAGGAATGCCTCTGTACCGAAAGTCATATAAAGCTGGTCAGGACCATGCTCGCTCATGAGTCCCCTCCTCTGTCCATCAGAGAGGTTACTATTGGCAACCAGGCTGCAAGTTCATTCATTCAACCTAGTTCTGCCAGTAGCCGTCACAACCACAACCGGGTTCAGACTTCAGACAGACCTCACTTCTGTCATATTTTTCTTAGAGTGAATGTTTCCTAAGCACTCACTCTCTGAATGTTTAAACTTATAATTTGAATAGAGCAAAATACTAGTTTAATGCCCAAGAAGTATGGTATCCCTTCTGCAACATGTCCTACTCCCAAACCAGACGGAGATGTCCACTAAGGTACCCAGCCTCCTGTAAAACAGTCCACCCATCTGAGGTCCCCATGGACAGTCCTCCCAGTTTCCCCTGTGATGCACACCCCACCACTTAGCTTACTTAGCTTACTCCCGGAGACCCAGAAAGGGGAGGAGCCAAAGCAACACTTCTTTTGTATCTTATCTATCCATGAATAACCATGAGTTAGAGACACAGCATGATAAATACCTAATAGATGTCATCAACTGGGACCTTGTGATGACTCTGACTCGCCTGACTTTGATGAAAACAAATAAACAAACCAAAGCACTTAGACCCACCATAGCTATGGGTGGATTCTAAATGCCACTCTCAAAAAGTGTGCTATTAACTTAAAGAAGAATGAGCAAAACCAGGGGAGCAAATTTCCATCACTCACAGCACGAATCAGAGTACGAGCCCTATTGCTCCTGGTGGGGAGTATGGTAGCCTTTACTAAACACTTGGAATTAGGGCATCAGAGGCATGGTGCCCCGCTCTTTGGATTTCCCCACTGGCCCATGTGAAGGAGGCCTTCCACCTGTCCCCCACGGAAAGAGGGGCACAATGGGCTGGATCCAAGTCTGAGCCCACCGCAGAGCCCTGTTCCCTTGGCAGCCAGTCACTGAATGGAAAGGCAGTGGGGATGTATGAATCTGCTCTCCAGTCCACTGGGAATGGGCAAAGGTGGGCAGACCAGCCTCACCCTTGCACGCAGCTGGTTGGCTAAGCCCATGGGTTCTGAGTCAAATCTTTGACAAGCATTACCTTTATCTACAAAGTGGAAATGAGCCATCTTTCTCAAATGCCAGACTGTAAGGGAAACTTACCATTACCACCCTCTGTTCTCCAGCTCCTTAGCCTGGGCATGTGCTGCACCCTTCTGTGAGCCCAAATCCTACTGCCCCTCACTCCTGGAGACCCAGGAGCAAGTTTAAATTGTTCACCACTCTTTGGTCCCGTTTGTTCAGGAATCACTGTCCTGCACCCCAGGGGTCTGATGACTAGAACTATTCAGCAGGACTCAGACACTGTCACTCAGCAGCAGGTGGTCCTAAGACACAGAACCAGGGCCAGGGAGGGCAGGAGCCTCCTGAAACTGCCCAGGATTGTCCCCTCCCTGCTACTCTGTCATTGTGCATTGGGTATCTTGTGTGACAGGCTGCTTTGTCATTTTTTGTGGCTCTGCATATGTGCTGTGTTTTATGTTATCCAGACATTTTAAAAGGTCTATGTCCTTGGGATATTATTCGACATTAAAAAGGGAGGGTATTCTGGCACCTGCTTCAACATGGATGAACCTTGAAGACATTCTGCTAAATGAAATAAGCCAGTTGCAAAAAGACAAATACTGAAACACTCCACTTAAATGAGGTACCTGGAGCAGTTGGATTCACAGAAATGGGAAGTAGAATAGCGATTGCCAAGGGCAGGGGGGCAGCAGAGAGGGGGAGTGGTTGTTTAACAGGTACAGAGTTTCAGTTTTGCAAGATGAAAGTCCTGAGACTGGTTATATAATAACGGAACTGCACTTAACACTGCTGAGCCACACACTTAGAAATAAGATGGTAAATTTTATGTTTGTGTATTTTACTATAACTTTTTTAAAGGGCTCATGTCTTCTGTTGCTTTTGTACATTCCCCAGTAATGCCCAGCAGCACGCACACAAACGGTGCCCCAGCCTTCATCAGATGTTTTGTATCGGTCACTGCAGGCATTTGCACAACCACTGTCTTATTTAATCCTCACAGTAACATCACAAGATAAGCATTTTTAGCCAAATAAACAGATAAAGCAAGGAAGGCTCATCAGCATTATGTGACTGCACACAGCTAGTTGGGAACAAAACTAGGGGGAACCCAGGTCTCCAACTGCAATTGAGCATTAATTCCTCAGTTGCTCCTTAGTTTATTAACCTAGAAATCCAGAACTGAATCGCTCAGGCTCAGACTCCCAGGAAGTGCTCCAGAAGCTTCTCCAACATCAACAGCTGACATATTCATGTCAGCCAAGGCTTGGAAAGTGACTTCGTGCACTCAAGCAAGTATGAGTGTGTGTGTATGCATGTGTGTGTGTCTGTGAATATTGCCAGAAAAGAAAAGTAGCACCGCATGTGTAGGAAACAAAAACCCTCAGACTCTCAGACCCCGAAGAAAGTGCAATGCTCCTCAAACACAGGCACCACCAAACCAGAGGGAAGCCAACCTCAGACTTGGTTGCCATGGGCAACATAATACGATTCATCCTCCGTGTCCTTGGCATGTATGTGGCTTGCTGTCCAAGGACCATGGACACAGGGCAAGAGGACATTCCTTCCTCAAGGAGCCCATCCAGTCCCTTCCTTCTAGCTCCAAAGTGACTCTCAGGATAAACTCTAAGGAAGTAGAGGGGAGAGACTGAAAGGCAAGAGGGAAATGGTGAATGGGGGCCAACAGATCACGCTAGGGTGGGCGGGAGTGTATGTGGCTCTGAAAACTCGTGGAAGGGAATCTTCTAAGGCAAACTTTCTGATGGAAAGCTACTATTGCTGACACAAGAAGGTCCTACAAGCCAGCAATCCCTCTCCTAGGTAGCTACCTGAAAAACTCTAAAACATTTATTTGCAAAGATATATACGCCCTTATGTTCATTGCAGCATTAGCCATGGTGGCCAAGCCATGGAGACAGACAAAGTATCCTTTGATAGAGGACTAGATAAAAATGTGGTACATTTATACAATGGAACACTACTCAGCCATAGGAAAGCATGAAATCCTGCCATTTGCAACAACATCGATGGACCTTGGGAATGTTATGCTAATGAAATAAGTCAGTCAGAAAAGGCTAAGAACCATATGACTTCACTCAAGTGGGGGATATAAAACTGAAACTCATAGACACAAAAATGTGGTGGTTGCCAGAGGCAAGGGGATGGGGGAGTGGATAACAAAGGGTAAAAGGGACCAAATGTATAGTGATAGAAGATGATTTGACTTTGGGTGGTGGGCACACAATAGGATACACAATCATGTATCATAGAAATGGACACTTGAAAACTTTGTGATCTTATTAACCAATGTCATCCAAAAAAATTTCATTTAAAAAGAAGATCATATAGTCATGCTTTGGGAGCTCAAGGAGAAAATTCTAAAAATCATTGTTAATGGGCTTTTGCTCCGGCCTGCGGAGCAGTCAAGGAGGGTCCCGAGCCTACCTGCAACGGATGAATAGGGGTGGGAGCAAGAGGCGCGAAGAACGGCAGCAAGACAAAAGATTCTGATCAAGCTGCAAACTTTTATTTAAACGGCGGGGGTTTATATAGGGGCGGGAAAAGGGAAGCTGCTCTGATAGGCTGCTCCGTGCGTGTTCACCTCCTGCCCTTGCTAGTGATTGGTCAGTCAGGTGCGTGATCAGTACCTTGATTGGTCAGTCAGGTGCATGATCAGTACCTTGATTGGCAGCTGGTTCGCGTGCTCTGCAGATGCCCCCAGGGGGCAATGCTGGAGGCTCAGACCGCGATATGCTGTCTTGCTGACAGCATCAGCGAACTAAGGCCCCAACAGGCTTTATTTTAGCATCTTACTTTTCTCTTAACAAACCATTTGACTCACTGCCCACACCTTCTCCTGTGGGGTTCCATCCTCCCCACAGACAAGGAATCACTGACCTCTTGCACCCTGAGAGAACACCATGGAAGTGACCCACAGAGGGGCAAGGAGACAGCCCTGTAGAATGACAGAAGAACAGTGTTCAACCTGTGCTGGAGTCTTCTAGACCTTCTCCAGAGCCTACCTTAGATGGGGAAGAGTAAAACAAAACCTCAAGCTTTTCACTTTCCAGTAAAATTCACTGTCTTATGCCTTCTCTTACTCAAGAGTTCAAAAATGCAAAATTAGTCCCTAGATTCACCTGTAAGGTACCGACACTAAGCTTGGGTAGGCAGAGTTGATACACAGGAAATACTGTCCTGGTAACTGTGTTCTAATGAGCTGTATCAGTAAGGATCCAGCCAGTGACCTTAGATAAGTCACTTCACCTCGCTGATCCTCAGCTTCTCCACACATTGGACAGCAGGTGGAATGGGGGGGGATAAGTATCCTCCCTCCCCAAGTTGTAGGAGATCACAGGCCTATGCAAAAGCTGTCAGAAAAGCCAGAGCGGGTCCTGACTCCTGCTTCTGAGCCCACTTCGTCCCCACCCCTGCCTCTCCAGGATCCCAGAGCAATGTGTGTGACATAGTGTCAGATGGAGAGCAGAGAGAAGGGAGTAGGTGGAAGGGCACAAATCAAATAATGACCAACAGAGAGGCCAACATAAATGAGTTCTGCAAATGCTCGAACACACTCAGTGTTTGTGAGTCCACAGGAGATGTGATGCGTGTGCACGTGCCACCTGCGAATACCAGCTCGAAGCCGGCACTTCCATCTGTGCCTGCATCCTCTCAGTTTCCTGTCCTTCGCAATGCATCCTGGTGCCCAGTCGACAATAACACCACCTTTGAAGCCGATGGGACAGGCCTCAGAGGGCAGCTTTGGAGCCAGGGGCAGGACAGGACAGCTCTGCAAAGGGCGAACAGAAGCCCGTCTGGTGGGATCCGTGGTCCTTTGCGTTTCAGGGCGGGCAGTGCAGGAAGCTCGGCCTTACTGCAGACACTCCTGGGGCTATAATATGTCCCTTCTGTTTCACTGCACTCCATTAAGGAGACAGCCAATGGTATGGGGATTGACTATGGGACTGGGGGGTGGGCTGGGCGAAGGAGGGCAAAAGGAGAAAAAGCAGGACAACTATAATACAATAAACAAGAAAAAAGTTTAAAAACTACAAAAAAATGGTTTTAAATGGCTATTATTCCACCCAGAAGTTTTGCAGCAGAATGAGCAGGAGGAGGCCTTGTGCCACATCATAAAGGGCCCCCCAAGCAATGCCAGGTGCGCACAACCCTGCAGAGCCGACTGAGGCAGCTCTGCAGGGGGCCATTGGAATTTAGGTCCGCCAGTTGGTCACTTCCATTCATCTGTCAAATAAGACTCCTACACAAGCCTGTGTTATCTAATTAGGCACTGCCTTCTAGACAACAGGGACATCAGAGCCCCTCACTCTACAGGATGGAAGAGATGTTCTTATGTCATTTAATCACTTCTTATCCCTGTATCTAGCTTCTGTAGGATCAGAGTGACTTGGGAACAGTAAGCCTCAGGCTACCTACCAGGTGGCATATTTAGCAATAATCTAAAACTGCAATTTTCAACCAGTGCACTGAAACAACTCTTAAAACATGCAATACCTATTTAGTCAGGGGCACTGACCTCTTTTCCCTTAGATTGTCAAATTAAAAAATGACAACAGCCAACACAACAGTAGCTGTTCCATGTGAATGCCTGGTCTTGAACCATAAATGTATAGGTCATCTACTAGGGTTGCATCTAATTGGTCATGTCACATGATAAGGTTGCCTCTGACTGGTTAATTCTTGGTTCAAGAAATTCTTATATGCAAGCATAGGCACCTGGATTTTTAAAAAGTCACTTTGGGGCAAAAAGCATAGGTAATTACTATTATTCTTTTTTTAAAAAAAAATCAAAATTATACCTATTTTTTTGTCAGATCAGCAAAAACATATCTTTTTTGGTGTGCCACAAAATTTTCATAATTAATTTATGTGTGCCATGAGATGAAAAAGGCTGAAAATCGCTGATCTAGAAGAAAAGTAGGTAACACTTCTCCCCTCAAAAAAATATCCATTATTACCTGGAAATCATAATAATGGCGCCCAACACTTGACTCTGCACCAGGCCTTCCCCACCCACTTTTCTCTTCATGTATCAACTACTTCGTCTTCACTCCAGCCTCAGTGAGGACTGCCCGTTCCAGAGGTGAAGAAACGGCCCAGGAATGTTTATATCTTAGATTTTCAGAGAGGATTCTGTGATCAAGCCCATGAGATCTAAAGGAATAAACAGCCAAGGGTGAAGTTCCAAGCCCCTCGCTAAGGCTGGTGTATTATTTGAGGGGACATGCATGGAGCAAAATGGGGATCTGATTATTCCTGGGCCTCTCCTGCATGGATGCCGTGTTGGCCAGAGCTGGCCCTGCATGCCCCACCCTCTCCGAGGTTACAGAACTATAGCACTCATGGGAGCCTGGGTTCAAGGACAGCTGTGTGCCCTGTGGCCCTAACATAAGGCTGACTCCCTATGAAGAGCCTGTTTCTAGGTCTGCACACGTGATTCTTCCTCAGCTTGAACTGGAAGCCAGCTCTTTGGGCTTCCATTGTTCTGTGTTTGTTAAGCTAAAACAGCTGGCTGCTATCTGGGGCGCAGTAGCATACCATACATCCGGGGAGGGTCATGCCAGCTCCTCACCTCCAAGCCAAAGGCCAACGGCCTTGTCAGTGCAGTGGTTGATCAGGCCCAGTAGTCACCGCATATCCAAAGAGGAGAGTTGTATTTCTAGTGTCAGGGCCTGGGGCGTTAATATAGCCCTGCTGCCCGCAGCCCATGAACATATTAAGATTTGGTTTTCAGCTGGAGGTGTGCTGACAGCAGCCCCAGGGCTTGTGTTGCTGGTTTCTTTTTTTAAGGTACAGCACCAAAGGCCTGCTGTCCCAGCCCTGCCTGGCTGACTGGCCAGCCCTGGGATTGAAAGGGACATGCAGGGAGAAGGCCAGGTCCATCATGATTGGGCCCCTTGGGAACACAGGCTCTCAAACTAACCAGGACATCTTTAAAAATCACCCTGGTGTTTGTTTAAATGTGCACTGCCTGACGCCGTCCTCAGAGATTAGAATTCAGTTGGTCTGGAGCGGGGCCAGAGAATTTGCATGGTAATAAACATCCCAGGTGATTCTGCTGCAGAGCGCCTGGGGACTCTGGAGGCAGCTCCCGCACTCCTCGGACGTGATCCACGCGCAGGCAGCATCTGCGTCGCCAATTCAAAAGCTCTGGTTCCCCTGCAGACCAACTCAGTCTGTAGCCACATTTTAGCAAGATCGCTGGGTGATTTGTAGGCACACTGCAGTTTAAAAAGAACAGCTCTTCTCTCTCTCTCCCTTCCTCTCTCTCTAAAATCAGTCAAATTTTTTTCATTAAAATTAATTAATTAATTAATTGATTAATAAAAGCGAGCCCTGGTATCATTCCGTGAACAGAAGGGTTGCAGGTTCCATCCCTGGCTGGGGCACATATGAGAGGCAACTGATCAATGTTTCTCCCTCTCTCTCTCTCCCATCAATCATATCCCTGGATGAGTATTAAAAAAAACATACACAGCCTCTTCTGTTGCCCACAGCCCCTGCCCCCACTGACTGGTCTCCCTAAAGAAGAAAGAGCCTATTACTCTCCCACGAAACTAGTGGATGGGGATGGCATGGAGATTTAACTCGTATGCTTCAATGGGTATCAAACAGGGTGACCACTGGTGAGCCTTTCTCCATGTCTGTGATTCACAAATATCTGCTGCCCTGTGTTCTACCAGTCTACCCACCTCCATTTATCTCTCCATATTTTAACTCTGCATCTCAAGATGAACCTGAACTTTGGTTTGCTCATTAACCAGAGACATGAAAACAAGGAGGAAACTGACAACTGCCAGGAGAAAGAGGGTGGGAGCGGGGAAGGGGAGTAACGGAAAGCAGGGCAAGGGACTAGTCAAAGAACATGTATGAATGACCCGTGGGCATGGACGACGGTGTGGGGAATGACTGTGGGAGTGGGGTGTGGGATGGGCAGAGGAGGGCAAAGGGGTAAAAATTGGGACAACTATAACTGGAATAAACCAGAATTAAAAAAAGAAACTTGAATTTTGATGAGTACTTGCCATATGCCAATTGCCTAAGTATATTATCTCATTTCATTTAATCTTTTAAAAATATATTTTATTGAGGCCCTGGCTGGCGTAGCTCAGTGGATTGAGCGCGGGCTGTGAACCAAAGCATCGCAGGTTCGATTCCCAGTCAGGGCACATGCCTGGGTTGCAGGCCACGGCCCCCAGCAACCGCACATTGGTGTTTCTCTCTCTCTCTCTCTCTTTCTCCCTCCCTTCCCTCTCTAAAAATAAATAATAAATAAAATTTTTTAAAAAATTAAAAAATATATATTTTATTGATTATGCTATTACAGTTGTCCCAACTTTCCACCTTTGCCCCCCTCTGCCTGGCACCCCCATTCCCTCCAGCAATACACCCCTTAGTTCATGTCTAAGGGTTGTTCATATAAGTTATTTGGCTTCTCCATTTCCTATCTCACATTCTTAACATCCCCTTGGCTATTTTGTACCTACCAATTATGTTTCTTATTCCCTGTAAATTTTTCCCCATTCTCTCCCTTCCTGCTCCCAGCTGATAACACTCCAAATGATCTCCATATCTACGATTCTGTTTCTGTTCTGGCTGTTTGCTTAGTTTATTTTTTTTAGATTCAGTTGTTGATAGTTGTGAATTTGTTGCCATTTGATGTTTACAGTTTTGGTCTTCTTTTTCTTATATAAGTCCCTTTAACATTTCATGTAATGATGGCTTGGTGATGATAAATTCCTTTAGCTTTACCTTGTCTGGGAAGAACTTTCTCTGCCCTTCCATTCTAAATGGTAGCTTTGCTGGATAGAGTAATCTAGGTTGTTGACCCTTGCTTTTCATCACTTTGAATACTTCTTGTCAGTCCTTTCTTGCCTGCAAAGTTTCTTTTGAGAACTCCCCTGTAGGTAACTAGCTTCTTTTGTTTTGCTGCTTTTAAGATTCTCTATCTTTAACCTTTGGCATTTTAATTATGGTATGTCTTTGTATGGTCTTCCTTGGGTCCAACTTGTTTGGGGCTCTCTGTGCTTCCTAGATTTATATCTCTATTTCCTTCACAAACTCAGAGAAGTTTTCTTTCATTGTTTTTTTTTTTCAAATGAGTTTTTGATTTCTTATTTTTTCTCTTCTCCTTCTAGCATCCCTATGATTCAGATGTTGGTACATTTGGAGATATCCCAGGGGCACCTTATGCTATCCTCATTTTTTTAGATTTGTTTTTCTTCTTGCTGTTCTGGTTGAATGCTTATTTCTTCCTTATGTTCCAAATCATTAATTTGAATCCCAGATTCATCCCCTCCACTGTTGGTTCCCTTTAAAATTTTCTTTATTTCATTTAGTGTAACCTTTCTGTCTTTATGTTGTTGCTGTACCCAATGAGTTCTTTGAGCATCCTAATCACCAGTGTTTTGAACTCTGAATCTGATAGGTTGTTTATCTCTGTTTTGTTTAGGTTTTTTTCTGGGGTTTTGTTCTATTCTTTCATTTGGGCCATATTTCCTTGTCTCCTCAATTTGGCAGCCTCCCTGTGTTTATTTCTGTGTATTAGGTAGGGCTGCTTTGACTCTCTATCTTAGTAGTGTGGCCTATTGTAGAAAATGCACCTGTAAATTGTGTGGGGCAGAGCCTTAGGTAATCACCAGGATGGGGAGACTTGCTTCATCACTTTGTGGTTCTGAGGGGGGCAGAGCTCAGAGAGAGGACAGTGCTAGTGCCTGGCTTCTGGAGGTTTGGTCAGTACTCTTCCAGCTGTTTCCCTGGTGCTAAATCCCAGGGGGGTGGGTCTGTGTATGTTTTAAGTCCTATAGACCCTTTAAGCAGAGTCTCCTGAAAATCTGGCAGTTTCTTCCGTTGTCCCAACCCCTACTGGTTTACATAGCCAGAAGTTATGGTGATTTATCTAGCCAGTGCTGGAACCCTGAGCTGTTCGGTCTGTCCTGGGGCTGAGATTGCTCACTTCCGAGGTATCCCTCCAGACTTTTATTCACCACGTGTGAATGTGAGACCACCCATTCTGCCACCCCCACCTCTCTGTGCCACACCACATCTCTGCTCCTCTCTGCCTTTCTCTGCATCTCTGCCCTTCCTACCCATTTAGATGAATGTGGCTTCTCCAAATCCTTGGTGTAGGATTTCCATGCAGCTCGATTTTCTGACAGTTCTGGGTGTTATTTATTTTGAGATCTAGTTGTAATTCTTCATGTGGTTGCATGAAGAGGTGAAGGATGTTTACCTACACCTCCATCTTAACAGGAAATCCTCATTTAATCTTTACAACAACCATGTAGGGTGGATATTATTATACCCATTTCCTGGTGAAGAAACTGAGGTTCAAGGTCAAGTGACTTGCCCAATCTAACATATCTAGAGAGTGGGGAGTCAGAATTTAAATTTTGGACAGCTGGACTCTAGAGTTGTTTCTGCTGAATGTTTACCACACTATCTCCCTTCCCTAACGGGTCTACCCTTTCTCCACCTAGAAACTCGGGCAAAGGTGTGTGTGGGGGAAGTAGAAGTCACTCTAAGGGCATACCCTCCCCTCTCAAGTGAACTTCATGTTCTAAGCACCACTAACCTCTTAAAACTTTCATCACTATTGGCCCAGACATACAGCCACAGATGCAAATAAGGTTATCTTTCCCAACTGCCACAGATTTTTTTTAAGACATCAGTACAAAGCTGCTCTGCTAAATCCTTCAGGAAGGGGCAAGTTGCTACTCTGATCTGAATATGTCCCTTGTTTGCTAGGGCTTCATCAAAAGGCTTTGATACAAGAGTCAAAGAATAATAAATAAAACTTTCTGATATGAGTTCTACTCATTTTTAAGCTTGAAATAAGCTCAGTTGTCTGTTGTGGGAGCCAATTTCTGTTTTAAATTGGGGTTGGCAAGCAAGACAAGAACAAGACATAAACGAACCAATGAAATCAAGAGCTGGGATTAATTAAGGTCCTGGAGTTTGCTGCAGAACAGGGACAAAGGAAAATGGTAATAGTGCTTCTTCCAAGAAACACGAGTTGGATTTTATACATATATAAGTTTCTGGAGAAATAATTTAATTTGACACCATCTCCACAAATTGACTAGGCTTATCTTTCTCCCATGAAGAGTAAAGATTGCCCTTTTTTCTGACCAGAGGGGAACCTCATTTCCCTTCTTCTTATCAGTTATAAAAAAAACAAAATATTGTTTCAAATGGATGTGTTTAATATTTCAGAGCCTATAATGTGTCCAGCACAAAAGGGCAACACCGGCAGGCAGGGGAGAGTGAGTAGAGAGGAGATGAATAAGGGCCCCGCATCTCGTGGCCACAGATTTGTCTCCAGTCTGTCCCTTCTTGTTCTGTGAGGCTGGACTCACTGTCCCTCTCCTCATGCTTAAACGTCCTCACCCCTGAAAATGGAAAGGATAAGCAGGGGGTTCTCTGCCCCACTCTACAATATATTGTGGTCCAACCACACTGATTTTTAACGTCCACTACATAAAGTAAACTCCCAAAGACTCCAGATGATTTTGGTCATAGAGAAACTAAGATGCTTCCCACTGAAAACACCACCCCATGGAAATCGGTTGAACATTTAACAACAAAAACGTGTGTATGACCTTGGTCATATCTATTAGCAATATGGTCCAGTTAGTGACTTACTTTTCCTATGGCCTTTTTTTTTGTATCTCAGAGGCCCCTGTACCATTGGTGCCACCTTCTATCATGTCCAAATATCTGGTGCCCCTTGACCTTGACTTCCGCTCCCCTGTTGATCCCTTCTGGGTATGAAATACCTGGTGGGAATGACTTTCCTCTGTGGAGGGAGTGACAGGTGCAGAAAAGGACTGGAGAGCAGGTGACAAACAAGAGCAGCCAAAAGGGTTTACTCTGGATACTCTTTACATCATTGACCAAGATAAATAATGAATGGAAGTTCCTGATGGGGCTCACCTGCAGGACTATGAGTCCCAGCTCTCCCCACTAAACACCTGGTGAGCCCCAGCCTGCCAGTACCTTTCTTTCTAGACCTAAGATGAGTAGATATAACTCCTCCAGATCAGCAATTTAGCCAATTTAAAACTCGGTATGTCAAGTTTACCTATAATGAGAGACACTTCTCCTAACCCATATGACAGGAGGAGCATGAGGAATAGTGACACGGCAGCTAACTCCATCACCGCGTCTGCTTCGCATGTGAAGTGCTATGTGAGTGCTAAGTAATAATGTTATGGTTTCATTGGAAAGATGTGCGTGTCACCCAGGAGCATCAGTAAGTCAGTAACATAATTTGCTGTAAGTCATCATTAATTAACACTAAATTACCAGGCCCTTCCTGGGGAAGCAGCATATTAAACTGACATCAGTATGTGAACAGTTCATTATGGGTAATGTTATGAGAACACAAACTGAAGGACTTAATAGTGGATTAGAAAGTGTTTATGTCCAAACACCTCAATGCAGGTTCCACAGCTGCTACACACAAGCAAAGATACTGGCTTGTTGCTAAGGAGGATCAGGCAGACTTGGAAACTTCAGAAGAGGCTCTCCCAGTGTGGGGTGATGTGGTATTTGAGAGCATTGAAAACAAATAGGAGATGGTGAGCACTCATCCATCCCCTCCCCTCCTTCCTTCCCTCCTTCACACCATTTCCACCAGAGCCTAGGAGAATGAGATGGTAGTCATGGACAAAGAGGTGAAGGTGAAAATTGTCACCTAGGGGAGAGAGAAGGATCAGATTCACCTGGGGGCCAAAATAGGAATGGGCATCAGATGAAGGTGGTAGATGGGCTACTTAGAAAACTCTTCAAGTGATTCGGTTTTGCCACCCTACATTCCTACTACCCTCCCCTGTCCCTGCCTACTGTCATACAGTGATTTTGCCATGTTTAGTTATTGCTGCAAATTTAAAAGCAAAATGACCCTAACTAACATAAATTTGTGAAGCACACAATCCAAATCAACAGCGACATTCTTACTAGAATCACTTACCTGTCTGTTGATTATCATAAAATAAAATGGAAGGTTATGCAAGGCACAAATGCTGATTCCCTGACACCTGCACTGCAGTAGCCATGGACTGACCGATTGCAGGCAAAGGGTGAGAACTCCTGAATCACAGACAGCCTCCCTGTGCCACCCTACCCGGCAAAGTGAAAGGACCACTAAGCAATGGCTCTTTATTCCCAAGTCTCTTTATCCAGACATCATAAGCACTTATTAAACAGGGGGATCTGTTTCTTCTGCTACTAACAAAACAAGTGTAAGGACAAAAAAGTTCAAAGCCTTTGTTTCATGAGATCTACTGGTTTTCCTGCATTCATTCATTCAATAGACATTTGCTAAGTATTACGCTAGCTTTCAAGAAATAAAAGGACTCCACCAGCCTTGCCCTCAAGGCACTCCCATTCTAGCAGGACACAAAATCAAGAATGCAAATAAGCAAAGAGTGTGAGACAATAGAGGAAAAGAGGGTTTGACTGTGCAAAACAGGTGGGGTTGGAGAGGCAATAAGGTGGTTGGGGTGGTCTTTCAGAGAAAGATGGAGGATTGAGTTGAGGATTGTTGGGGAGTCAAGACTACAACCATTCCTAGCAAAGAGAACAACCAAAGAGAAGATACAAGGGCACGAACCCTTCCATGCTCTGAAAGAGGAAGCCCTTCCCACTACCTACTGCTGGAGTGACTGAACCAGGTGGACATGAGTCTGAGCTAAGCCAACCTGGTTCCTCTTATAGGACAACCCAACTAAACAAGCTGCCCACCCTGAACCTGAAAATCCATGTGTCAAGCCTGCCATTTGGGGGCCATGGATGCAGAGAGGCAAGCCAAGAAAGGGGTCTACAGAGAGAGGCAAGAGAAGGAAATAAGTATACAGAGGGGCAACCCCAGGTAACTGCGTGATCCCAAAGCAGGAAGAGAGAGAACAGTGGCTTGCCAGGGCCTGCTCCGGACCTTCATGAGGTTCAGCCATTTTTATGTGTCTTCGATTCCTTGAAATAATGTCAGCTCCTCAGGATAAGGTCCCCTTAATTTAAGACTGCTGGAGTGGGGTTCTGGACAGGTGCTGGTGAACGAGAGACACTGAAGGCTCCTGGGTGGAAGTGGGCCACTCTGTACCCAAGAACAGAGGGCCTGCTGCAAGGGTGGCCACGGAGCCACTCGGCTCAGCCATCACCACCGGAAGAAGTCCAGGACTCTAGGCAAGGTGTTTGGATCGGGGACAAGAGGGGCCGAGTTCACTAAAAGGTCTTCACACCTACTCATCAGCTTTTTATAAAGATAAAATCTGTGAAGCACTTGCAGTTTCTCTGGAGAAAGACGTGAGATAAATACAAGGTATTGTTAACAAAAGGGTCTTTCTTCTTTATTATAAAGCTATCGGAAAGGAATTGCTTTTCCAGGCACAAGGGAGCTGCAGTCCTATCTCAACAGGTAACCTTGAGAAGCAGACACAATAGCTGTCTCTCTTCTCACTTCTCTTTCCTCCTTTACCCTCCACAAGCACACTTCTCCATTAATAGCCTTTTTCATCTAATGAGACTAATAGCGCATCCTCCTCTGCATACAGAGCGAGCCCAGCTGCTGGCTGGGCTGGATCCTCCCGGCTGTCAGCTCAGCACCCATCACTGCTCGACCCCGGCTGCCGCTGAATTCTGGGCGGGAGCATGCACGGCAGAGAGAGGGAGATTTCTCACCAGTTCTTCCACAAATACCAGCTTCCCAAGTGAAAGGTTACATATGGCAGCTTAAGAAATCCTGCTTTTGGAAGAATACAAGAAAAGTCTCTCCTATGTTGTATAATTTCTTCACAATTCTTTCTGTGGGGGCAGGATGTATATGTCAATAAAACTGTACTTAAATATTCCAACGTGTATTTTCACTGGACTGCAACCTGTAGACCTACAGAAGGTGGCGGATGAAGAGCAGGGAAGCATGCAGCGTGAGGCAGAGGAGCGTGCCTGAGAGCAAGGAGTGATTAGATCCATCAGGTCTGTGGCAGCCGAGCTCAGGAAGCCTGGGGGGTGGGAGGTGGAGACGAGAGAATGGAAGAGCCCAACAAGCATTTCTTTGGCATTTAAGAACAAAGGGAAAACGCTGCCCTGGAGCAGCTGCTGCAAGAAACTATTCCTTCTGAACATAACCTCTGGCTGTGGGCTTGCTGCCCAATAAAGGAACTTCACAGCAGATCTGCGGAGTCTATTGAGGGATCCAGGAGTCTGGTTCCTTCCTCGTGAAATAGTCTAGGGGAGTGGCAGACCACTTGAACACTCTCCAGGGGATGAGGTCTGAACCTCATCATGCCTGCAGTGAGGCTCTGAGGTGTGACAGTCACCCGTGTCTGATCTTTCATCCCAGGGATGTTCCAGAAGACTGAGGCTTCTCTGATGAACCACACCCACCATCCACGGCACCAGCTATAGGGGCTTGGCATCATCCATGGGCACATAATCAGACTCACTGTCATTTAAAGTTGAAAAGGACACCAGAATTCACCAAGTGCAACTTTCTATGTATCTCAGATACTAGAACACAGGTTGAAACTTTGGCTGTCCCTGGGGATTCTCTAAAGTCCTTCCTGTTTGCATTTTATAGATCTGTGCTGTTGCTATCAGAACCTAACTTCTCCTGTCCAGCTGGCCACATGGAAGACAGGCTACACTTGAACTTGCCCACAGTGCTGGAGGAAACTGGTGCTTTGGCCTAAACAGGTTTTCCAGAACAGCTCCTTGGGTCATATCATCACTTAACATTTATTTTGATGGGAGCCTGGACCCTGTGCTTCAACACAGCATTATTCAGGGGACCATGTACTCCTTATCGATTGCTGTATAACAAATCACCCCCAAACCTAGTGACTTAAAACCATATATCACAGTTTCTGCGGGTCAGGAATCCAAGTGGCTCAGCTGGGTGCTCCTGCCTCAAGGTGTCACCAGGGCTGCAGTCATCTCAAAGCTCAGATGAGGGTTATCCCTGCCTTCCCAAATTCACTCATATGGTTGTGGGCAGGACTCACTTCCAGAGGGCTCCCTCAGTTTCTTGCTACATGGGCCACACCATAGGACAGCTCACAACATGACACTCTTCCCATCAGAGTGAGCAAGTGGGAGAGGAAGAAAGAGTGCAAAAGACAGAAGCCGCAGTTGTTTGGGAACCTAACTTGGAAGCAAAATCTCAGTGAACCCGAAATCCAGTCCACATGAATCCCAAGAGACAGGGATCATTACGGGGCCATTGCAGAGGCTGCTTACCACAGCCTACATGTTACTTTCTTTTTTTTTTTTACTTACTTATTTTTTAAATTGTCTTATTGTTAACACTGTTACAGTCATATCTTTATCATGATGATTGGCAAAAACAAAAACCTGTGACTATAGCAGAAACCAACCATAAGCGGAAGGAGCCAAGAAAGAGAGATCTGTAGAGCGATACAAGGACGAGAGATCGGAAAGCGTGAGATGGAGAGACAGAGACAGAAAGAGAAATGCCCCAGGCCGGCCTTGCCTCTGTTTAGTTTTCCTGTTTATTCCGTCCTTACAGTGTACCTTCCGCCGCTCCACCTCAGCTAGCCTAAGTGGGTTTGGTTTCCTTGCCATCCATCTCTGACTCAGCCAAGTCCTCCCAGTCTATTTCTTCCTGGGAGTATGGTTAATACCAGTTCAATTTCACACACACCCTGCAAGTGATCTTTGAGATGTGAAATAGCTTGTCGATTCCAAGCAAAGCACATGTTCATTCAAAGAGTGGTTATGATTCAGTTCATTTCCGTAGGCCTGCGTTGAGATGCAGGTTAGTGTTGCCTCCATGAATCAAGGGGAAAATGTAATTAAAGGAATGGAAATTGTACCTGTCCTAAATCAAACTGCACAATGGTCATTAAACTAGAACTAGAGGACCCATTCACTAAGTCCTCTAAACCCACAGTAACTTCGAAGGTAAAAGTACATGGTATCAACTCGTGCAAATAAGTGTGCATTTCACACTCACATGCATCCGTGGCCACACACATTTCAAGGGCCAGGAGATGGAGGCCCCAAGCAAACAGCCATCTCTCTTCCCGTCTCTGGGTGTGTCACCAAACAAGTGTAGCCCTTGTCAACTCCCACATGGATTCGCTTTCCAGAGCACATTTTCTAAGCATTCAGCCGCCGTTCAATAGAGGAACCAGCTCACAGAGCAGTTCACAGGCCTCCTGCAGGCAGTGCGTGTAAATATTGCGAACAGCAAGGTTACGCTGCCAGCTCACTGCGGAAACCCAGAAGAGCAAAATTTTACAATAGCTTTTCCCAAAAGGAACCAGAGCGAAAACTCAGAGGGACAGTCACTGGAATCGTGCTGTCCTCCTTGACAGAATCTGAAGAAATGTTCTTTTTTATACACAAATAGTGATTTTTTTAAAAATTGCAAAGTCTGGGCTCGCTGTGGGGAATTTTGAAATTCCAAAAGGTACGAAGGAGAAAATACAGCTACTTATAAATGCTACCACCAGGAAACAACTAGGGCTGTGTTTTCCATAGTTTCTTCTAGTCTTTTTTCCATAAATATGTATATATTTTTATATAGATATTTTTTACATGTATTTGGAATAATACTTTTTGTTTTTCTTTTCTAACCTAATATTAGATTGCACGGAAGGCATGGGAAGGGGCAACTAATGAATGTAAGACTTCTTTGGGTGAGATATAAATATTCCAAAATTAGATTATGTTGATGGTTGCACAGATCTCAAAGTACACTAAAAATCATCAAACTACATACTTTAAATGGATGAACTTTATGGTGTGCAAATCACATGTCAATAAATCCTTTTTAAAAAAACATATAATGGGATATCACTATATACCCATCAGAATGGCTAAAATTTTGAAAACTAAAATAAGTAAACCATGAAACCCTGACAATTCCAAATGCTAAGAAGGATGTGGAATAGCCGGAATTCTAGAGGGAATACAACACGGTGCAGCCACTTTGGGAGAGAGTTAGGCAGTTCCTTACAAAGCTAAAGAAACGCCTGGCACACCGCCTGACAAGCGTCCTCCAAGGTGTTTGCCCAGGAGAGATGAAAGCCTGTGTCCGTATGAATACCTGCACATGAACGCTCTTAGCAGCTTCATCTGTGTTAACTCAAAACCAATAACAACACAAGTGCTCATCAAAAGGATAATGATTTTAAAAATCAGGAGTATTCATTCCGGGAATGCTATGCACCAGTACAAAAGAGCTACCCATCTGGGCAACAACATAGATGAATTTCATAATCATTATGCTACCCTGGCCAGGTGGCTCAGTTGGTTGGAGCATCATCCCATACACCAAAAGACTGCAGGTTCAATTCCCAGTCAGGGCACATGCCTAGGTTGTGGGTTCAAGGCCTGGTAGGGATGCATATGGGGAACAACTGATTAATGTTTCTCTCTCGCACTGATGTTTCTCTCTCCCCCCTCTTTCTTCCTCCCTCTCTCTCTAAAATCAGAAAAAGCATATCCTTGGGTGAGGTTTTCAGAAACCCATTATGCTGAGTGAAAGAAGCTACACCGAAAATACAAAATACCCATTTTGTTCCATGCATAGGAAACCCTAGAAAAGAGAAGTCCACTCTGTCACAGCAGACAGGGGATCAGTGGCTGCCTGGCTTGAGAGTGGGGAAGAGCAGCGAAACGTGGAGGAGCCGGAGGGCACGGGGCAGGAACAGAGACATTCTGGGCCGTGACTGTGGCGGTGGTCACACGAGTGTGCACGCTGCTCTAAACCCTTCAGTGACTGTGCACTGGAAACTGTTCTATCCCACTGTGTGTGAGTTATACTTCAGTGAGGTTTATTCAAATAAAACTCATCAGACTGTAACTACAGTAGGTGCATTTTTGCATATAAATTGTACCTCCAAAGAAGTTAAGTTTTTAAAATGGAAAAAAAATAAACTATATGATTATCTAACCACTCTGCAAACACCTGAAAATAATATTAAAAAATACTGAATGTAAACTGTAATTGAAAATTAACAAACTAAAATGGAAAAATATATATATTATATTGTGCTCATTTTCACAGGCCACTAAAGAATTTTGAAAAGTACCTTAATTTAAATGTCATGCACCAATACTAGCCAACGTTATAGATGTACAACTTAGCCAGTCTACAATAGCTGAGTATTTCGGTTCTTTTCTTTTTGCCATTGAAAATAACATTGCAGCGAACACCTGTGTGCGTAAAACTTCCTCTATCCTGCAGATTCCTAGAGAAGGAACGAGTGGGGAAAAACATCTTAAAGTCGAATCCCTGTGACTCGGCTAGGCGGTCCCAGTGGTGGAACAAGAGTTTTACCATTCTCTCACTAGCCCAGCCGCCTCCCCTCCAACGCTGTACTTGAGTGGCAGCAGCAAGCAAAATGGGGCAGGTTCCAAAGGAAACAACGCTTAATTTTATAGCTTCCTACTTCTCATTCTTTTATCATTTTATCTACCATATTTCTAAATCCCTTTTTCTTCTCTGTACATTAAATTGAAAAACAAAGTCTTTTATATTTCACAGAAGACAGTAAACATTCTCTGGGATATTAAATTTCCATTGAACTGGAAACCAAAGGTGATTAAACAACCGAGTGGCACCTTTGTTTTCACTGAAAGGAAATATACTTTTATTTCTGATTCTTCAGTGCAGATGATTTCCGTGAGTTAATAAATTAAAGGGGTATGGCCTATTTAAAAAGTGCTTTCTTTATTCATACTTTGTTATAACTGTGTAACTCCTCACCTTTCTTACTGTTCCCTACGGCATCGCTCCTGCCCTCCACAGTCTATGGTACGGAGTCAGTGCTCAATAACTGGGTGTGGAATTGAACTTTCTGAACCCACTATGGGAAAACAATGAAAATGGGAGAGAAGGAATGTGGGCAGAGGCCTAGGCAGATGTGGCACCTGAAGGAATGAAAGAACAAAGAGCAGAGCAAGAAAGTCCTGATGAGATGGGTCTCTCCTCCAGGACAATTGTACCATCAAAAAGGACAAAGGCTGCCCAACCTACCTAGCTCCATCCCAGCACTGGTACTACTGGGAGATGACACAGCGTGCAGATGCCAAGGCTGAAAACAGAGTAGGGAAGGAGGACAAGGGGCCCCGTTTCCCTATGCCTGGCCCAGAAGCACCAGGGGGGCCCTGTGGCTGGAGGGTGCCCTTCAATGGCTGCTTGTCCTCAGGGACTGGTTGGCTGTCCTCCACCCAGGGGCACAACCAGACCTTTTAAAAATTGGCAGAATAAAGTAGAAAGGCAAATCCTTCCATGGTGTTGCCACCTCTGGCAGAGAAACAATGGAGATAAAAGAAGGGTGGGGTGGTGAAGTCAGTCTAAATCTTGATAAAATGCCCACAAGGCCTAAGACTTCTCGGTGATGGAGAGTCAGCTGGCATGTCACCAATCTCCCTGGGAGTAAGGAGTTGCAAAGGAAGAGTAAGGAGGGAGGGGGATTGAATGGTTTCTTATAGCTCCTAATATCTTTTCTGACAGCAGCCAGCAAGGCTTCCATGAGCCAGGACGAGGGGAAGATGAACGGGTTTGTCTTTCCATTAAACACTATTACCTAGAGCTCTGGAGAGAGTAAAAATGGGCTGCTGACTCACATTCCAGCTTCCATCTCTTTTCTCCTAATTAAGAAAAAAAGCTATGAAAACAACTTCCGTGTGTCCTCTGCAACCCATACCCACCTCCTTAAACCTGTACAAACTCAGGGGAAATAGGTAGCCCACTGAGCTACAAGGTTCATTTCCCAACCTCAATGACCAGCACACAGCCAGTCCTAAGGAGCTGAAGTTCAAATCCAGTCCACCAGCATGGTCAGGTCCACACGAGGTCAACAACGTACTTCAAAATTCATTAAGCCTCTTGTAGGATCCTATCATCTTTAAAGCTCAAGAGCACAAGGGTTTCTCTTTGCCACAGATACAAATAACTCTGCTCCTTGATGGGATTCAGTTGCTTGAGTGATTTGAGCTATCTGTATGCATTGTAACAAAGCAACAGAACAAATACAGTTAGTGTGCCCAATTCCAGCAGGGTTCAAGACCAGAGTCTTTAGGCCAGTGGATCTCAGCCTCAGCAACACCATCGAATCAACTGAGATGCTTAAAAATCACAGGTGCCTGAGCAAAAAGTCATCAAAAGAGAAAATTATTTTAAAAGATTGTTTACACTAGCATTCTCAAACAAAAAAACACTGAAGAATAAATTTAAAATACGTGCAGCACCTGTACATTAAATACTATCAATACTCCTGTAGGTATCTCATGTCAAGGAATAGAGTTTATATGTAAATTTTGCAAGATCATAGAATATAAGTTTAGGATACAAAAGTCAATCGTATTCTCTCACGTGAGCAGCAGTCAATGGGGAAATGAAGTTTTAAAGTAATCCCGTGTACAGCAGCACCCAAAACATAAAATACTAGGAATGAATCTAGTAGAAGTTGGCCAAGACACCCTGCACAGAAAATGATAAAGCATCGCTGACATGAGTTAAATGAGACCCACATGAATGGAGATGGCCCTGTTTGGTTTGGAGCCCTGGATGTCATTCAGACACCAGTTACCCCCGAAACAATCCGTTACGTCAGTCCAGTCTCGACCACAGTCCCAGCAGGTTTATTTTGTGGAAATTAACAGGCTGACCCTAAAATTCATATAGAAATACAAAGGATCTAAAATAAGCAAAATGATTTTGAAAAATACGAAGGAAGAAGTTTGATGCTGACGGATTTCAAGATTTCCCAAATGGTTACAATAATCAAGATGATGTTTATTGATTTAAAAATAGATGTATACATCAGTGAATAGCAAGTCCAGAAACAGACCCACGTGTGTGTGCTCAACTGATTTCTTTTTACAACGGTAATAACATAATTCAATAGAGAAGTGATAGTCTTTTTATTTTTAAGATTTTATTTATTTATTTTTAGAGAGGGAAGGGAGGGAGAAAGAGAGAGAGAGAGAGAGAGAAACATCAGTGTGTGGTTGCTGGGGGACATGGCCTGCAACCTAGGCATGTGCCCTGACTGGGAATCGAACCTGCGATGCCTGGTTCGCAGCCCTCGCTCAATCCACTGAGCTACACCAGCCAGGGCTTGATAGTCTTTTTATACATGGTTTGCAACAACTGGCTATTCAGATTGAAAACAAAAACAAAAACAAAAAACCTTGACCAATCCCTCACACCATACACAAACACTGACTTGAAACTGATCACAGACATAAACATAAAAGTTAAACAATAAAACATCTAGAAGAAAATACAGATAAAACCTTTGCAGTTTGGGATAGGCAAAGATTTCTCAGGACACGAAACACATACATGGCAAAAATATTGATAAATCATACCATATCAAAATTTTAAAATTCTCTTCTTCAAAAGATATTGTTAAGAAAATGTAAAAACAAACCATAGTAGAAAATATTTTATGTATGTGTTTGTAAAAGTGTAAATATAAATAAATACCAGAGAAAGACTTATCAAGAATATAAAAAGAATCCTTAGAACTCAATAACAGAACAATTGAATTCAAAGAGAGACATGCCACAGAAGAAGACATATGAATAGCCAATTAACACATTAAAAGATGCTCAATATCACTACTCATCAGAGAAATGCAAATTAAAACCAAAGGAGATGCCACTACACACCCAGTAGTAACTGGTACAGCAGAGCAACTGGTACTCTCAGGCATTGCTGGCGAGAATGTAAAATGGAATAATCACTTTGGAAAATAATTAGGCAGCTTCTTATAAACTTATGCATGCATTTTACTATATGACCTATCACTTCCATTCCAAAGCATTTACTCAAGAGAACAGAAAATTCTATGCCCCCACAAGATCTACAAAAATATTTATGGGTGAATTTATCATAGCTAAAAACTAAGGAAAACGAATGTCCAACAACAGCTACCCAGCATTCACGTTGTCGTATGCTGACCAGGGATACTGCTCAGCAGTTAAAAGGGATGAACGCAGGTGAATCTCAAAACTGTTCTTCTGTGCAAAAGTGAAAGTAAGATTTTATTTATATGAAATTCTAGCAAAGGCAAAACCAAAAGTGACAGAAAGCAAATCAGCGGCTTCCTGGGAGAAGGAGAAGGGGCTGGCTGGCTGCAAAGAGGCACGAGGGACCCTGTTGGGGTGACGGAGATGTTCGCTGTTGGATGTGGTGGTGATGATTTCAGGGGTGTATATATTGACCATTCCTCAGCAAATGCGACACTGAAAGCCCTGTGTTATGTATTAATTATACCCTAATGAATTAGATTTTCAATAGTGATACCCCATACACACTATTTAATTGGTCTGAGATGTGTTGTTGGCATCAAGATCTAACTTTCCCGGATGACTAGTGAACAGCCAAAGCTGAGAACCACTACTCTAGGGGCTAAAAATGAGTGACCTAGTGTCCTGGGACACCAGCAGAGGGCTACTGGCACTCTCGGTGTGAACACAAGCCATTACTGGAGGTCACAGAACACCTACCACTGTTGCAGGCCACCTATCTGTCACAGGCCAACACCAGAGTACCTGTGGCCACCTTTGGTTTACTCCTAGTTAATTCAACACTCTCTGCAGAGCTGGGTCATGCTACAGCATGCAGCCAGGGTGAGACTGTCTTCCAAGCCCCCTCTTCTGTCTAGCAGGGGTCACCCCAGTGCCTGGCTGAGGGTGTGCATGCAGGCATTAGCCCTGGGGCCCAGGTGTGGTGCCAAATACACAGACCAACCGCGGGACATCAGGAGGGCCTTCCAAGTAATGTACACTGGGGCTCCCTCCTCCCTGACCTGGCAGCAGACAAAGGACAGACAATGGCCAGGAGAGACCAGTGTTCAGAGGGTTGTATTCAGTTCAACAGTCAGAGGCCCAGCTCCAGGCTGGAGCTCATGTGAGTCCGTTTTCCATGCCTCTCTTTGCCATCTCTGAAATCAATAGGAAAGGCAGCATCAAGTTTTGGATATTTTGTTTGCAAACAATAAGTCACCTCTCAAAGGAGGAAGATTCTTTCCCTGATGCCAGTCAAATAGATAGTCTCTGAGTACAACCACAAAGTTCAGAAGCATCCTTTTCCCAGCATTATAATTTACTCACTTGCTGACACAGCCAGAGCTTCTCACCCACCCTCCGCTTTCTTTGGAACCCTCCTAGTTTGCATGGAGCCACAGGACATACTTCAGCCCTGTACCCCCAAAATGAGACACCCACTACTCAGGACACCTGGGTTGGAATGTGCTTTCTGTCTCCTATAAATAAAGCCACCACATTGGTAAAAGCATATGCTGAGCTTCAATACCTGCCCTGGAGTGAGCACACTAAATACAGTATGGTGTCTGCGTCAAGGAGCTCACTGTCTCCTAAGGGAACTGAAACAGACAAATCTGATGACATCAAGTAGATGACGAGGTGGCACCTGGTAAACACTGAGAATGCAGGTCATGGGACACAAGCACTTCTATCGTCCGGGCCTTCACCTCCTTCAGGGAGTCCCTCTGTCTCGTAGGGTCCAGCCCAGACTCTTCAACATGGGACCTGCATTTGCTGTCCCGTCTGTGCATGCCACCCTCCGGCCACCCCAAACCTCTCCCAAGCACCTGCAAATGGCACTCCCTTCCCTCCGTGACTCTCTATATGCTCTTCTCTCTCAAGATTGTCTGTTAAAACTTTCATTCCCACAGATCACTACAATCCAGGGCACAGGAAATCTCTAGGAGACTCAGTAAGAGGACAAACTGATTTGAAAAAACCAAATACACAAAACACATGAAGACCTAGAGCACCCAGATTTCCTTAGCCCGGAGAGGTGGTGAGAGCCGGTATCCCCCTCCGAGGCTCCCCAGACCCACAGGAGGTGAGGCGCTGGCTGCTGTTGCTGGGAGTGGGGCTCACCCTGCCACCAGCAGCACTGGCCTTGCTGGTGACCCTGGGAAAAATTCCTACCTCCCCACAGTTCCCCAAGGATTAGATAATACAAAGGCTTTGATAAGCATTTGTTGATTCCAGTCACTTGAATTAATTACCCTATAAATAAAAGGACACAGATAAGGCTAAGATCCAGGCAGTGAAGAAAAGTGTTCTTTTACTCACATATCAGTGAAAGGACCAGGAAGGGGAGCCACCTGACCACAGGCTCCCAGAGGGAGGCAGGAGGGGCACGCAGGGCTTTCAGCCCCCTGGGGCCCCTGAAGCCAAACCAGGGCAGCCCAGGGGAGGGGTGCAAGGGGCAGCGCAGAGAATGGGCAAAGCCCAAGACCAGGTGCAGGGTAAGGTCACGTTCTCACACTGGTGACAGTGAAACTGAACCAGCCACATGCTTTTTCCCTGTATCTGTTCAAGGTCAGAATGAAGCTGAGGTTAAGGGACAGCATCAGCAATCGCATCACCTGGGCACAGACTCTGCCTTTGCCATCTGCAAGCTGTGTGATCTTAGGAAAGTCACCTAACCTCCGTTACCCAGTTGTCTCATCCATGAAATGAGGACAAAATGTTACCTCACAGGATCATCACAAGGAATGAATAAGTCCACACATGTAAAGCACTTGGGTCAGTGCTGGCACAAAGGAAGCACTCAGTAAAAAATAGATAGGTAGATGATAGACAAATAAAATGTTAGTTCCCCTTTGGGGGGCACAAAAATAAACCAACAAAGAAAGGAAAACAGCAAACCCTTCATTCCTCTCATCGACGACATGCTATCCAGCAGAGTTGTTTTGAAAACATTTTTTAAATAATAATGATGCTGTCACATATTTTGTTAACTGAAAATATCGCCATATTAATATCTCATTGGAACTTCCCAGTAAACATACAAACTTGACAGAGCAGGTAACCCCAGGAAACAGACACATTATACCGTGTGGGGCAAAAGCAGTTTTGTGGTTGTGAGTACGTGAAACATAGAGGTTACCCTTGCGTTATGATGCATTAATCATTGCACTGTTTGTATCTTCATACAAACAACTGCATGTGCGGTTTGGAACTGCAGGACGTGTGTCAAGTCACTTCCGGAGAAAACCCTCGGACCTGCCCGCGGTGGCCGCTGAGGGAGCTTCACACCCCCTGACCCCCACTCCACACCCCTCCTCAGCGTGACTGTGTACACTGGTCCAACCACGCGGCCCCACGCTGCCGTTTTCAGGGCTCCGCAGGCTGGGAGAGGACGCAAAGTCGGGGGTGGGAAACAATAGCTCACGCCCGTGACCGAGTCTCTGGGCTCTCTATTCTGTTCCACTGGTACGTATGTCTAGAGTCTCACCAGTGCCGTTTTTTTACCAAGTCTCAAAATCAAGCACTGTAGCTCCTTCAACTTCATTTTTTTTTAAGTTACTGGCTAAGTTCTCTGCATTTCCACATAAATTTTAGAACCAGAAGCAGGATAAAGTCAGATGACCAGTGACCCAGGAAGATGGGAGCAGGAACAAAAGGCCGAGTGGCAAAGCGGAGGGAAGCGAAGGCTGGGCTGCCGTCCTAGGTGGGCTTGGTGTCTGTGGCCCGAAGGCTGGCTCCCGGGCTCAGTCTGCAGAGTAGGACATCTACTGGTCGCTCCTACGAGAGGACAGTCCATCCAGCCACATGTGCTCAGGACCGATTTCCCAGGAAGTCCCCATAGCCCTCCACCTGGCTCACCCTGAAGCCGGGGCCTGCATTCGGACTCCCGGAACTTCAGAGAGGACAGAGCCTGAGGGATCAGCCAGCCCGGCCCCAACATCGGGCAGGTGGACTACCCAAGGCTCAGAAGCAGCTGAAAGCAAAGCCTGGACTTGAAAACAACACATAGCTCCTTTTTGGCTCTTTTAATGTTTTTAAAAATTGCGGCAATGTAACATAAAATTTACCATCGTAACTAGCTTTAAGTGTACAGCTCAGTGGTGTTAAGTGCATTCACACTGCGGTGCAGGCACCACCGCCAGCCCTTCCCATCCTGCAGAACTGAAACTCTGTGCCCATTCCACTCCCCAGTCCTCCCTCTCCCGGGTCCGGGCAACCAGCACTCCACTTTCTGCCTCTGCGAATTACACTGTTCTGGATAGTTCCTACACATGGAATCGTACAGTACTCCATCTTTCATGACTGGCTCACTTCACGTAGTGCAATGTTCTCAAGGTTGGTTCGTGTTGTAGCGCATGTCAAAATACCCTCACTTTTTATGACAGCATAATATTCCATTATACGTCTATTCCACATTTGGTTTATTCACTCGTCCATTGATGGACATTTGGGTTCTATATTTTGGGCACTGTGATAACACTGCTATGAACATGGGTACAAAAGATTAAAAGTAGAATTACGATATGATCCAGCAATTCCACTTCTGGACACTTTCAAGCAACTCCCACATATTCTGCAGTGGGTGCAGCATTTCACATTCCAACCAACAGTGCACAAGGGTTCCGACTTCTCCATTCTCAAACACGTGTCATGTTCCCTTGTGTGTTTCTCACAGTGGCCACCCCACTGTGTGGGAGGTGGTACCTGATTGCGGTTCTGAGTTTGCATTTCCCTAGTGATTAGCGATGTGCAGCATCTGTGCTTATTGGCCATTGGTATGTCTTCTTCATAAAAACGTCCACTCAAGTCCTTTGCCTGTTCTTTAATCTAGATGCTCATTGTTGTTGCTGCTGCTTGAGCTGTAAGAGTTGTTTCTGAGTCACATAATTCCCAATTGTTTTCTTTCATCTCCCACGCTGCCTTTTCACTCTGGCGATTGTGTCTTTTGATGCACAGAATAGGACGCATGACTTCTTTTGAAAGCTGTCATGGGATTTTGGAGGGTGGGGGCCAGAGGCTACAAAATAGATAATTTTTACCATGCAGAGATAAACAGTACACATGCATATCAAATAGAAATTTCCTTCTGCACAGAGGCCAAGGTGAAGGGGCAAGTACCAGGAGAAAAGCACCATGGACAGCACCTAAAGACTTTTCATTTTGGTATTTTGCGCTGAACCTCTTTTTAAAGATTTTTTAATTGTTATTCCTTACAGCTGTCCCAATTTTTCCCCTGTCACCCTCCTCTGTCCACCTCAGCCCCCGCCCCCAGAGTCCCTTCATTATGAACATTAGTTCAGTGCTCACTCTGTTCTGAAATCTGAGATATGCAGACAGCATGATACAAGGTCCCTGGCCTCAGGGGTCTCAGAGTCGGGTTGGAGAGATAGAAAACAAAGGCCATAACACTGAGGGAACTCTATCCTGAAGACACTATGGAGCTATTCAAGTACACGATCAGATAATTAGGTTAGTCTTAACAGGGTCTGAAACAGAGTGCACCGAGGGGAGAGGAGGCGTCGTGAGACTTGGGAAAGGGTGGTGGATGTAACGCTATTTCAAGAGGCCAGGTAAGGAGTTCCAAGAGCTTGAACCCTCCTAAGAGCAGTGGGGAGGGTGGGAAAGAGAATTGTGAAGAATGGATATGATTGTGTAAGTGAGTAGAACAGAGCACTGTCAGATGGCTCCCATGTTTCTGGCTCAATTTGCTTATTAGGTGCCCCAAACCAAGGCAGTAACTGTAAGAAGCTAATAATGTAAACAGAAAGACGGTTAGTCTTATTTTAGGCCTTTAGAGTCTAAGGTGCCTTTGAGACATTCAGCAAGAGATGTACAATGGACCATTAGAGGTATAGATCGGGAGCTAAGGAGAGAAAAATAAATTAGAAAAATAAACATGATAGTAAAAGATATAGAAGCAGATAAGCTTACTCAAAGAGGCTGATTTGAATGAGGAGGAAGGGAAGCTGGGAGAAGGACCTATATTTAAACGGGAAAGGGAGGGGGAAGAAAAGGCTTCAGTACCAGGACTTTGAATTCTGAAGAGGCAGAAGTTTACCCAAAGTATGCCAATATTTAGCTTAAATAATCAGACAGTGGATTGGGTAATAGGATGCTTGGGGATGAAGCCTTTCAGGGGAACACTGAACTGGAATATTCTTTATGTCTTCTGTAAAGGCAGAGGATTCAGGTATTCCGACTCCAGCTCCTGGAGATTTGTGAACATGCACTAAGTCTCACAAAGTTTTTTGAAGAAGGTTATGTTGTACAACAGATAAGGGTTATCCCAGGACCCACAAACCCAGAGGAACCCCACTAACTACATATGAGTACAAGACCCAGCAGACTTCTTAAATACAGAAATGTTTCCCCATCAATTCAGGATCAATACTCACTTTTCTCTGCTGGGCCAAATTTGTGTTTTTATTAGAAAGAAAGGAAAGTCAGCCCCGAGAGTTGCAATTCAGCTACGTATGAGCTCTAAAGCTTCAGCAGGCACCAGGACTAGGAAATTTCCACCTCCCACATCTTTAAGCTTGATCACAGTGGCCTCAAAGAGTCACTTCTCACCCTGGCTGGTGTGGCACAATGGATTGAGCATGGGCTGTGAACCAGAGGGTCACCAGTTTGATTCCCAGTCAGGGCACATACCTGGGTTGCAGGCCAGGTCCCTGGTGGGGGGCATGTGAGAGGCAACCACACATTGATGTTTTTCTCCTTCCTTTTCCCTCTCTCTAAAAATAAATAAATAAAATCTTTTTTAAAAAGTCACTTCTCCTGATATAACCGATGACATCTGATAGCCTCTGAAGTGTCCTATGAATCAAAGTGTGTTTCACAGTCAGTTATTTTTACCTCCCCAATCAGGGAGCCACCTGGCTAAGGTTTCAAGGAAGGGGCATGTGGACCATTCTTCAAATGAACTACAGAACTTCCCTTCTGAGCACCTCAATTATGAGGATCAGGGGAAAAACTGGCAAGGCCGGTGAGCATGAAGCCCTCGAGGGTCCTGACCCAGGTCCTGGAAGATATTGAGAGATCCCCACACCTCAAGTGCATATCACCAGTGACCGATCCGTCAGAAACACCAGAAGCTGAAATGAGGCTGGAAGGTGAGCTTCCAAAAAGGGAGAATCATCATCATCATCTCACACTTTGTGGATCTAGACTTATGCTTTCAAGGAATAACCTACAGCGATGATTACTTCACTGAAAAAGTGCACATGCCAGATAGCTGGCCAGACCAGCATTGACATGAATGTGACACACACTTCCATATTTATTTGCAAAACACGATGTACTAGAAATGGACGTCATACTTTGCATTTATATAGCAACCATTTCTCGAAGGACCTCAAAGGATTCTACAGCCATTACTGGGTTCATCCTTGTTACATGCTTGTAAAATGAAGGAGAGGCAGGATTACTCATCCCATTTTATTAAACAGGAAGCAGACACCCCCAAGAGGATACACGAGTAGGCCAAGGGCATATTGTGAGTCATTTATTTGCTCAAAACTATGTAGGGACGGAATGAGTCCCAGATTGTCCTTAAAATTGCTGATTTTTACACAAAGATTTCTGAAAAGAAAATGGTCCTCACCCTGGCTGGTGTAGCTCAGTGGATTGAGCGCAGGCTGCAAACCAAAGCATCGCAGGTTCGATTCCCAGTCAGGGTACATGCCTGGGTTGCAGGCCACAGCCCCCAGCAACCGCACATTGATGTTTCTCTCTCTCTCTCTTTCTCCCTCCCTTCCCTCTCTAAAAATAAAAAATTTAAAAAAAAAGAAAATGGTTCTCTTTTGCAGCCTTGTGTCTGTGATTCAGACCATCAGATGGGCAGTGTCCAGGGTGGGGTATGAACTGGGAGGGGGAGAGCTTAGCAAGGGTTTGGCATTTCACTTTTCCTTCAGTGGGCTGCTGCTACTCATGCCATTAAGGACAGACACAGGGTTCCTGACTGCACCGGAACCAAGGACAGGGCTGCATGTTAATAACAGACATTGAGTGACCGCCCACAATGCACATTTGCAATGTGCAAATACACTTCATCTTACAGCTACTGTGAGCTAGGCATTACTGTCTTGCAAGGGTCAGAAACAGGTCCAGAGAGATTGCATGGCTTGTCCATGGCCATGTAACTAAGAAGTTTCAGCTGGCAAGGCGAGTGCATTTTGGCTGATTTGAATAGCTGTGCACTTCTACCATGTTTTACTGACACGACTTCACCCCTCCCCCACCTCCTGGGGGTCTTTGAGTCACAGTCCAGCAAAGTTTTAAAAAACTAGAGCCCCCCTGGGGCCCCACCACCAGCACCCCAGATACTCCAAGTGACAGCTCAGGGTGAGTGCTCATCCACTTCCTTCACCCTGGACAGACCCATTGGCTACAACCCTGCCTTGGGCCACTCAGAGCCCCAGGATCATTTGAGTTTCCCTGGTCCCAGGTTCACACCTTGTGTCTGACCCTGGCCTGAGCTAGTGGCAGAGTGGGTTGAGTACTGTGAGCAGGGGAAGGGCAGGAAGACGATGCCCTGGAAGCTGCCCCAGTGCACTTTTCAACCCCCTCCACTGCACACTGCTCGTTGGCATGAATTCTGACCATTACTGGACGGCCTGTGCAGGGTCTATGATGGGGCCCTCACCTTCTCCGCAGGGAGGGCGGGTGAGGCGCAGACTTGCCCCAAACTAGGAGGCATCCGAAAGTGAAAAAGCAGCAGGGACTATTTCCCCCAATGTTTTCTCTAATTTGGATTTGGTTGCTGGAACAGGACGGTGCAAATAGTGGAGAAGTCCTCTTCTGAGAATCAGCCTGGTGGGGGAGGACCAGCGGCTTAGCGGAACCTCACTCTGCTGTGAATGCTTCATATGCAACTTCTCCATCGTGCCCACAGCACGGACATGTGGGGATTATTATTCCCATTCTCCAGATAAGGAAAGTGAAGCTCAGAGTTGAAATAGCCAAGCTGCTGTGTAATAAAGCCACGATTCAAGCATGGGTCTGTGGGATCGTCCCCTTTCCTTTGAGCCTCACCAGCCTCTGAAGAGTTTGCTGGTGTGCCTGCTCCTGCTGACATTGCCCCGTCGGTGGCAGGGGAGGTTTCTGGCTCATTACCAGAGCAAGGATGTGAGCCCCAAATGCACGCAAGGCCAAGTGTGGGAGCGAAGCCCTTTTGGGAGGCACAGCGGCCACGGGGGCTGGACCGAGACGCAGGCACAGCAGCACTGGCACTCCCAGTTTCGCTTCCCCCAGTCACCGCCGGCAGAGAGCAGGGTAGCCCGCAGAGGCAAGTCACACATATCCTGTTCAATGTAACGTGAGCCCAGAAGCAAGTCAGACAGGTCATCTTAAAATGCCTGGTGGTTACATGAAATAAGTAAAAAGAAGCAAATCAAATTAATTATAATAATGTATTTCATTTAAACCAATGCATCCAATTTCAACATGTAATCAATATAAAAATACTAACAGGCTATCTTACATTTTTTTATACTAGGTCTGTGAAACCCAGGTATAGTTTACACTCACAACACACCTCCATTTAGACAGGCCACATTCCAAGTGTTCGGTGTGGCTAGTGGCTCCCACGTCACATAGAGCAGGTGCAGGAGAAAAACACGTGAATGAAGGCTTGGAAAACTTTAACTGAGGGTCCGGACTCTGACCGCCTACCAACGTGACTTGGCATAGTGGTTGAGAGGCTGGACCCTGCAGCCAGACTTGCCTGCTGTTGAATTCCAGTTCCACTGCCTGCGTGCTTGGGCAAGCAACTTTTTCTCTGTTCCCTGTTTCCTTGTCTATAAAACAGAGATAATAACAACACCTGCCTTATAGGGTGCTGTGAGGACAAACTGAGGAAATGCTTACAACAGTGTGGGCACATAGTAAGCAACAGAAAAGCATTTGCTGCTAGTAGTAGTAGTAGTGGTGGTGGTGGTAGTATTCCCACCGGGACCCAGTTTCCTTACCTGAAAAATAAGAATGTTGAAAATGATAATGATTGAGATCCCCTCTTGCCCTATTGTTTCATGGGAGACTGCAGTGGTATGTCAGATTTCTGAGCATTGGTTCTGAAGTGGGCCTGGAACAGGGCCTCAGATCCACCCTGTGTCTACAGCAGAGCCTGGCAGGAAGCACCGTGGCTGGAATGTGTGGACGGATTTGCCACCTCATTTGTTATCGGTGTTAGAAACGTGCTCCCTCCATCTTGGGCTCGTGTTGACTTGCTCCCTGGACAGTCCCCACATTCTCACAGGTGTCCTCCACAGACATTTACAAAGTCTCTGCTGATTTGAACCTCTGATCTAGGAGAAATCCAAGCCGGGCTTGCAATATGCTGCAAAACCTGTCCTATTCCAAGTGCCTCCAGCACCAGCTAATAGAAAGGAATCCCCACAGGGGATGCTGACCCTGCAGCTCTGCCCACCGGCTGTCCTTGGGGCTGAGAGGTGAATGGGAAGCTGGGTGATCAAAAGGCCAAACCAAAAAGCTGTGAATGAAGACGCCAAAATTGTAGCAATGGCAATCCCCGGGGCTGCAGCTCAGGAACACCAGGTGGCTGGCTTCTTTCCCCTAGAGACCAGGTGGCTGGCTTCTTTCCCCTAGAGACCACGGATGTGAGTTACAGAAATTTATGGTGGAAACAGCGCAGCGGGTCAGGCGCCTCCTCCACAAGGAGGCTGTCAGGGGACAGTATGTCTCCAAACTCATCCCCAGAGACTGTTTCAGTCCCCCACCCTGGACTGACTCAAAAGCTGGAGCCTCTGCTGCTTTTCTTAGATGGTGGGAATCCAATATGCCAGCACCAGGGATCTTCCTCCCCACGAGACCAGACAGAAGGATGCCCAGGCTGCTTGTCTCAGCAAGAGAAGCATGACAACAAAACCGTGCCCCCTCCTGCCAGCAGCGGTTTCCTCCCAGCTGCTCCCGCACATTTGCCAAGAGCTACATTCCCTCCATCAGCGAGCCCTTACCCAGAACCCACCCTGGAAAGAAAGGTGCCAAAGAATTAGGAATCATAGGCCCACCCATGAGAAAGGACTCAAGACCAATCACTGAGCCATGCCACAAGAATGAAGCACCATCCTCTCCTGGGAGGAGACAGGAACAAATCTCAGAGACCCTCACACTCAGAAACCATGGCTATCGGGAGCAGGCCCTGAGTCCTCTTCTTTCTCTAGGCTGAACTGGTATTTTGGGCCTCCCAGACACACTGACTGGATCTGAAATATTGTGATACACTGGCAGGGTTGAGTGACCTTACCGCCCATCACTAAGGGGCCAGGTTCTCCCTTTGTGACCTGCCGAGAGCTCCTGAGAAGTTGGGAACCACCCACAATGAACTCCAGAATCCTACCACCGAAATCAAAGAGGTTGGTTCCAAGCTGCTGGAGCTGAGCTGCCACGACGCCTATATCATCAGCATCACCACCATACACCCATCAGCTTGGCCCCCCCACACTACCCATAGAATCCCTGAGCCAGAGACACAGGTTTCTTAATGACAGCAGCCAAACAATGTCACCCCAACCCAGGCAAGTCCCAAAGGGAGTTCCCAGTCTGTCCCACGAGGGGAAATATAGGTCCTCCCGGACCTAGACCCAAGAGAACTGGAATATGGAGATGAAGGGTGGCATTTTTCCACACTTCAGGAATACAGAGACTTTTCTGCTATGAGGCCACCTGCGGTCCCCAGTTTCGGTGCCTCTCCAGGCCTGTTCCATCTGCTCGTTAGGTAAATGTGCCAATGCACAGAAAGAAATCAAGGTCTGCTTAGCTTTCCCCACTGGCCCTGTCAATCACTCTGAGGAAGACAGTTCCTGCCACACACCTCAGGAAATGGGCCCCAACGGGCCCGGGAACAGCTCCATCCCGTAAATGTATTTACACAGCACAGCGCTTGTTCTCCACGTTTCGCCAGCAGCCCACCTCTTCCGAGCGCCCTGGGGAAGTTTTATCACCGGGGAGGGCTCCCAGCTGCTGCTCTCACCAAGTCCCTCCCTGATCATCCGAACAGACGGATTGTGTGTCTGGGAGACGCGGCCACCTGCAGCAAGCCGTCTCAGTGACTGACAGAAGGTTCTCCAGCCAGCAGGAGTAGGCTGGGGCCAGTGGCCCTGCAGAACGGACAGACTCTGGACACCAGCTGCACTCCCTGGCTAGGGAGTGCTCCCTCAGACTGTCTAATGCTCCTCTCACATACACGGAGCTGGCAAAAGCTCAGATTATGGCATCTTTGACAAAGGAACCACTTGGAAATGCAGAGGAAGGGAAGAGGTACCAGAACCAGCTCATACAGACAAGACTGGCCAAAATGGGTGTGATATATGCCAGAGAGGCCCTGGGCTGAAAAAGGAGTTCAAAGGCCATCCAGTCCTACCACCCACTGCACAGATGAGAAAACTGAGGTCCAGAGAAAGTAAGTGAGACTATTACATGGTAATAAGTTGAACAAGGGCTTTGGTCGTAACCCCCACTCTACAGCTTGTTTGTTCTGGAACCTTGGACTGAATTGTCAAGAGTCTTTCATTTCTTCTAGTACACTGTTGGTGGGAATGCAGACTGGTGCAGCCACTGTGGAAAACAATATGGAACTTCCTCAAAAAAAACAAAAATGGAACTGCCTTTTGACCCGGCAATTCCACTGCTGAGATTATACCCTGAGAAACACCAATTCAAAAGAACCTATGCGCACCAATGCTCATAGCAGCACAATTTACAATAGCCAAGAGCTGGAAGCAACCTAGGTGCCCATCAGTAAATGAGTGAATCAAAAAGCTGTGGTACATTTACACAATGGAATACTACACAGCAGAAAGAAAGAAGGAACTCCTACACTTCATGACAGCATGGATGGAGCTGGAGGGCATTATGCTGAGTGAAATAAGCCAGGCAGTGAAAGACAAATACCATATGATCTCACCTATAAGTGGAACTTAATCAACAAAACAAACAAGCAGTAAAATATAACTAGACACACTGAAATAAGGAACAAACTGACAGTGACCAGAGGGGAAGGGGGAGAGAGATAACAGGGGAAAGAAGGGGAAGGGCCATCAAGGAACATGTATAAAGGACCCATGGACAAAACCAAAGTGGGGAGGGGGAAGAGTGGGGCAGAGGAAAGTGATGGTGGGAAAATGGAGACAACTGTATCCAAACAACAATTAAAAAATGATTTTAAAAAAGAGAGAGAAAAAAAACAGTTTATGGCTACAGAATTCCAAAAATTTTATAGATTAAAAATCTTTTTTTTTCACATTATTTCATTGAAAAATGAAAACCTTTAAAAAATATTACTCCATTGTAGCCTTCTTTGTATGTTGGTTTTAAAACCTCTGATGCCAGTTGAACTCTTTTGTCATTATTAATTCTGTAAAAATATAATTTTGCAAAAATTTTTTGAAAGTATCTCATTTCTCATCTTGAAACTGTGTAAGTAAACCCACCCTATAGAATGGCTTGTGATGCTCACATGGGACAATGAAGTAAATAAAGTGCTTCAAACCATAATTATATCATTAATAACTACTACCATTATTAGTAAGTAATTTGGCCAAAATCATTCAGAGAATCCATCTCAGACAAAGGACTCAAATTCAGTTCCTTCCACTTCTACATGAGTGTTCATTTCCAAAGGACCCAAAGAGCCTTCACAACTAAGTCACTCCCTGTGTCAGTTAAGTTGCGCCCTGGCTGCTGTGGCTCAGCGGATTGAGTGCCGAGCTGAGAACCCGTCAGCGCACACGCCTGGGTTGTGGGCCAGGTCCCCAGTTGGGGGCATGGGAGAGGCAACTGATCAATGCATCTCTCACACATTTATGTTTCTCTCCCTCTCTTTCTCCCTTCCCTTCTCTCTAAAAATAAATAAATAAAATCTTTAAAAAGAATTTCACTCACCTACTAACAACAGTAGCTTAAAGAACCTAGTGGTGGATTCTCTCACATAAGGCCAAATGAAAGAAGCACAGCAGCACTGGTAACAGGGCTTCGTGAACAAAATTCCTATTTTCCTACCATCCTAAGCTCTTAGCTTTTATCCTCAAGGTCACAAGATAGCTGCTGCAGCTCCAGCCATAAGAAGAAAAGGCATTGTCCAGGAAAAGGACAACAAGGCATTCTTTCCAAGAGAGTCAGCTCCCTTTCAAGGATTTCCTGGAAGCTTCATTCTGTGGCTTTTGCCACACCCCTGGCTTCAAGGGAAGTTGAACAATACCTGATAAAGCCGGAGTTTTGTTTACAAAAAAGGGGGAATGGCTATTGCAAGGGTAATGAGCAGTCTCAGCCTTTTTGCCACACTCTTTGAGAGAACAGATTAAGTCACCTCTTGCATCTGCTTTGCATTCAGGGTTTCTGGGAGCATCTCTAGATGCTCCCCATCTATGCTGCAGCTGCCTCCAGGGCCCAGCCTGGCCTAGGATGGGTATCTTACCACCCCTCCATGCCTGGCCTACGCCTTGATGCTAAGAGCTGCCAAGATCTTGCAGAAGGAAAGACTGAATGAAGGAGGGGCTGCTCTGGGTAGGCCCACAGCTTCCCTCGGTGCCTGTGGGTACAGAGGTTGAATTCTTTTTCCTTTCTCTGATTAGAGCAGATCTGAACAACACTGAGATGACACCTTCATAAATCAATGTGAAGTCAAACTACGTCTCTTCTGCTTCAGACCAGCCAAAGGTGCCCCAATTCTTTCCCAGTAAAAGCCAAGGTTCTTCACACTGACCTGCTAGGCTCCAGATGACCCCCCAGGGCACCTGCTCACTTCCCTTCTGCTCACTCTTTCCCCCCTCACTCAACTCTGCTCCTACCACGGCAGCCTCCTTGCTGTTCCTCCAACTCGTCAGGTACGTCTCAACCTCAGAGCCTTTGTACTTGCTTTTCTCCTGCCCGGAATACTCTTTCCCCAGGAATCCAAATGGTTCCTCCCTCACCTCCTGCAAGGTTTAGTTTGTATACCACCTTCTCCTCTTTCCCTCCCTGGCTGCTTGGACATAGGCCACCATCATAACGACACAGGAGCTACCTGCACCAGGAAGTACATGACGAACCAACAGCTTCAGTGGAAACAGGTGGCCATGGACATCCTTCGCCCTGCAAGGGCAGCAGTACCTAAGCCAGAAATTCGGGAAAACGCTCAAGAACACACCAGACGTCATCTTTGTGTTGGGATTCAGAACCCGTTTTGGCAGTGGCAAGACTGTTGGCTTTGGTATGATGTGTGATTCCCGGGATGATGCAAAGAAAAATGAACCAAACACAGACTTGCAAGGCACGGCCTGGGTGAGGATCAGGAGACCTCAAGGAAACAGCAAAAGGAAGTCAGAGCAGGATGAAGACAGTCGGCGGCACAGAGGTCAGCTCTGGGGCTGCTGAGGAAGGAGGGGAGATTCTTCAGGGACCTTCTCTGTGGTGGTGGGCAGATTTTTCAGCAGAGGATTGATAAACTCAGAACTCTTTAGATAGATAGATAGATAGATAGATAGATAGATAGACAGATAGATAGATCACCTTACCGATGAGGTTCACACTGACACACTATTGAAAATTGTAACCACCTGAGCACCCCCAACCCTGTCACCCCTCTATCTTCAGAAAGCACTCGTCCTCATCCAACTTACTTTTCCCTTTCTTTATGATGTCATATTGCCATGCCACTTACTCTCTTCTTTTGTCTATGTATGTACTGTGAGGACGGGGACTTGGGTCCGTTTTGTTCCCGCCTGCATCCTCAGCACCTAGAAGAGAGCCTGACACACGTAGCAAAGACATTACAAGTATTTGTTGAACAAATGTACATACTAATGTAGGTCTGCCTTGGAGCAAGTTAGAATTGCCAGTTAGGAAAGGCCGTTGATGGGAAATGAAGAGATAGGAGTCTGAAGGAACCACCAATAAAGACAGAAGCATCCATACAAAGTCAGATCGAGAACACAGGCATTCTGAGAGCAGACAGAAAACCAATGCTCTAGGCTCAAGCTATACCTTCATATGAGGGAACCCATTCTCTGTTCAATAGACAAGGGTTTTCATGCCCATTCGGTGGGTGGCAAAGCTAATTCCAGCAATCGTGAGTCCAATCTCTCATATAGTCCAACTAAATGACTCAGAACTTAGTGATTCAACTCCTTAGCCTTGGCTCACAGCTGAGAAAAGAGAAAGCTTATTCTCCAAACCAGCCACCACTGCATCGTTGTTCATTTTCTTCCACCTACAGCTTCCTGTTGACTACATCCCTCCTTCTGAGGGGCTCTTTGGCTCTGTGGCTTTCAAAGCCCCCTTTCACCTAGCAGTAGGCACTTTTCAGAGGGAGACAACCACCATGCTGTTGAAAGCAGGAGAAAGGACTTCACATGAAAGAGCACAGTCAAGTTCAGACAATGTTGCTTTCCATTTATACGCCTCAACACCCACATTCAGGGGATGCCTAGGTGACAGGGCTATCAATACTCTGCCCCTGAATTAGCTGCAAGTGGTTTTTCTTCTTCTCCTCCTAAATAATTTGGAAACGATTTTGCACATGCAACACAAAGAAAACAGTCCTTTTTCTTTCTGCTAGCCATGAAAGTACACAGTGCTTCCTGGAGCCTGATGAATGTTAAATGTGACCTTTTGCGAAATTTCTTGGCAGGTTAATTTATGATACTTGCAGATTCTAATGGATCGGGCAGTGGCTGTTTACGCGTTTGATGAAGTATTCTTTGTCCGGAGTTGATGTGTTTTCCCAGATCCTCTTCAGTTCACTTCCCCCTTTCAATCTCTTTTTTACTCTAACTTTGTGCTTGGGTATTTCATCAATCTTCCTGAGAAGAAAATATGAATATATTTATGAATTCTCAGTCCCTAAGTTGTCGTGCACACCGTATTAGCTTATTACTGTATCTCCAAGATAATTCTCCCCTCTCATCTCACTACATCTGTGCCTTTGAGTTCAGGGAGCTCTCAGCTCAACCAAAATTACTTTTAATGTTTGGTTTGCCACAAGAGTTGCTTTGAGGGTTTCTGTCTTAACAGGTGTATCTTCTCCTTGCATCCTTATTGCCTTTGCCTTTGTTCTTCAGTCTCAGGAAGAGAAATCTCATGAACTGGAATTAAGCCCCAAGACATAGTTTCAGCCCTAAAATATAACTAAGCTTAATAAGCATGTAGATATATTCATGGAGGAGAGGCCAACTAATGCATATTGGGGATGTAGGGGGCTCAGGAGGCCCTTTACCCTGAGAAAGCATGATGTAGAAGTCAACTGTTACTTACAGGGAAGTTCCAGGATATCACAGATTTTAGCCTTCCTTCTCCAGAACTGAGCACAGTGTTTTGCACACAGTAGGTGCCTGGTGCTCATTGACAGGAAGAAGGAAGATGAACTAGCAAGGGAAGCAAGACCATACTCCCTAATACGATGACCCTCAAAGCCTTTATCAGAAGCACCGGGACAAGAGTTTGAGCCCATTGTGTGATTTATAGATTCTTCTAGTGGAGGTGCAGGGAGCTGCCAGCACCTCCTGGACTGTCACTACCTGAAAAGCTGGGACAGGTGCTAAGAACACCTTTCCCCCAGACCTGCAGCTCCCTCTCTGTTGTCCCACTAGGCATGTGCATTTGCACTGGCCGTGCTAACTGCATCGTGGATGGCTTGGCAACTGCAGTGAGGATGGGAAGGAGCGGGTGACCAGAGCAGAGCCAGCAGGTTGCTGAGCTGCGTTAAAGGCCCGGCTGAGGCAAGAGCACGCAGACTATACAGAAGACCCTCAGGAGGGCTCTGTGCTTTCTCCAGATACATTCTGCTTCCTGGAGGAAGAACAAGAGAAAGGGGACAAGTGAGTCTGTACGAGGATGAGGAGTGGTGGACCCAGAATGACACAGTGCCCAGGCTAGGAACAGGGGCTCTTGGTCTCTGTTATCACTTGGCCTCTGAGTTTTATATTTGGGATATATAAGTTTTATATCATGTAAAATGATCAGTGGGATGTTTTATCTCTTAGCCATGTTGACATCAGTTACATATATCTTAACTGTCTCTGTTCTCCCAAGAAGAAAATGGAATAAGCCAAGCAGAGCTCCTGGTCATCATTCACAGCTTTGGAGGCTGCTCACCTCGTGAAATGGCAACATTCTGAGATGCTGGAGTGGATGCGCCTCACTTGTGAGATAAAGAGACAGATGTCATTCATCTGTATAGTGCGATTTGAAGGGCAAAGGGAAAGCGGCATAGCATCCCTACCCTCATGCCTTCTGTCAGCTGCCATAGTTCCTGAAATGTCCTTGTTATCCACTACTTGGGTTCACTGTATGGAAAAACTAATAAAGCACACTTTTACCTGTGGGAGTCCTGCAGCTCAGGTGGTACAAAAAACTTAAGAATCAGACCAAGCTGGGTTCAGATCCCAGCTCTTGTTCTCAGCAATGTGATACCTGGAAAATTACTAAAATCCCAAAGACTCTGATTCCTTATTTATAATAATGCGAATTCTATTAGCCTTGTAGAGGTGTCATAAGGAAAGATTGGCCGACATGTCGCACAGAGTCTGACACACAGCGGGGACTCAAGAAATGTTCCTTCTTTTTATACTGGGAATCAAACCTGCAATCTTTTGGTGTATGGGATGATGCCCCAATCAACTGAGCTACCCAGCCAAGGCTTTACTTTTATTGTGATGAAAGTATAGTAAGAAAAACATTGGACAAGTGTCAAGAGCCATGGGTTCTAGTCCTTGTCTTCCATTAATGAGCTTTGTGACCTTTTTACAATCACTTTACTTCTCTCAGCTTCAGTTTCCAGAGAGACTTGAACTTCACTCATTCGCTCAACAAGTGCTATTGAGCTCCTGATGTGTGCCAGGTGCTGTTCATCTGCTTGCATGATCAATAAATTAATAAACACACATGTGAGACAGTGGTAACTAATAAGCAGATAATTAAAATACAGTCTTATGACAGAGAGATCCTGGATGGCCACTGCAGATGGTATAGTCACGGAAGACCTATGAGAAGGTGACATTTGTGCCGAGGCCTCTGGCAACAGTAAGAGAGCCACCCATAAGAAGGGCAAGAGGAGACACTATACAGGCAGAAGAGAAACAGAAGATGCAAAGGCTCTCCCCAAAAAGCAAGCTCAGATGGCTTCTAAATTTCTTTCTCAGCCCAACAGTCTTTATCTTAAGTCCTCCATGACTTTTATGTATGACACTGGGACAAGGCAAGTAACAGTTGTTTGGTGGGCTGATTACTGTTACTAATTGGTGGAGAGAGCTGTAGTTGGACTAGTTCTGGTAATGCCCAATGGGGCAATGGGGAAAGTCAGAACCAAAACTTGAAAGGGAAAAGGATGGCTAAAAAAGCTAAGAAATAATTGGGTGGTGAGCTCAAAGGGGTCTTGTGAAGACTGTGGCCAGCTTCCTTCTAGAGCAGCCAGCATACCCTTTTCATAAGACCTGGAGAAACAATGACAGAAGCTGGTTGCTGGAACAGTTGGATGCTTTGCCAAGGCCCCTTTGCAAAGCTGAGGAAAGGTAGAACTAAGTCAGGAAGAAAGTTCTCAAATGATCATAGAATAAGTCCATGCAAATGGCCAACAGATGTATGAGAAGATATAACCAACAGTATGGTGGTTCCTCAAAAAATTAAGGATATATATATGACCCAGAAACATTTCTTCTGGGTTTCCCCTTGAAAAATGAGAAAACATTTATTTACAGAAATATGCACTGCTGTGTTCATTGAGCATTATTCACGGTGGCCAAGACATAGAAACAACCAAAGTCTCCTTTGTTAGATGATTGGATAAATATGTGCTCCCTATATACAAGGGAATACTACTCAGCCATAAGAAAAGATGAAATACTGTCATTTGTGACAACGTGGATGGATCTTGAGAGTATTATGCTAAGTGAAATAAGTCAGATAAAAAGTCAAGAACCATATGATTGTACTCATTGTGCGGGTCACAAAACTGAAAGCAACAAGTGGACAAGACATACAAGAACTGACAGACACCACAGACAATGGTGTGGTGGTCACTAGAGGGAAGGGGGGTAGTAGGGTAGTAAAGGGTAAAGAGAGTCAAGTATATGGTGACAGAAGGACATTTGACTTTGGGTGGTGAACACAGTGCAATATACTGACGATGCATTACAGAATAGGAAGCCTCTATCGTTTTATTAACCAATGTTATCCTTATACATTTAAGTAAAAAAAGAGGTTAAGGTCTAATCTAGGAAAATTCTGGCCTCAGATGACAGAACAGATATGTTCATTCACTTGTTCATTCACTCATTCACCCTCCTAGGCCTTGTTCTAGTTGCCAGGGCTACATCACTGAACAAAGAAACCAAAAATCTCTAGCTTACATTCCACTGGGGGAGCCAGGTGGGTACTTAGAGGCCAAGGCTTTTAATTTGGACAAATTCAAACCCTTTATTTGCTCTAAATATTGAGTGACTAATCAGTGCCTTGTGCTGGTTATTTTGAATTATTACCCATTGTTCCTTTTCATAAAGTCCCTTTCTTCTTAAATTAACCAGATTTGATTTCTGTTGCCAAAACTAAGAACTATGACCACTACACTTAAAAAATTGTTTGTCCCAATTTACCTACATGATAAGCTGGTTTTTCTACAGCTAAAAAAAACACTTAGTGGCTTAAAATGACAATGATTTCTCTCTTAATCACACTTCTTGTGCATCAGGTTGGCTAGCTTTTCCCAAGAAAAATTCAAAAGTATTGCAAACTGAATAAAAATATACTAACATCAATGTTTCTCTCCCTCTCTTTCTCCCTCCCTTCCCCTTTCTCTAAAATAAATAAAATGTTTATTTAATATATTAATATATTAATATATTAATAATATAATTATATGATATAGTATTATAATAATGTGTTAATATAATAATATAAATTAATAATGTGTTGATATTATTAATATTATAGGTTAATGTATTAATATATTAATAATTTAAAATATGTAAACATTTAAATTTGTGATATGTACCAAAAGCAAAATTTAGAAGGAAACTCATAACAATAAATGTATTAAAAAAGAAGGATACCTAAAATCAACCACTAAACTTTCACCTTACATAATTAAAGAGATAACATAAACCTAAAGATGGAGAATAACAGAAATAATAAAATTAAAGCAAAAATCAATGAAATTAAAAACAAATCAATAGAGAAAGTCAACAAAACCAAAGCTGATTCTTTAAAAAAAATCAGTAAAACTCATAAGGCTCTAGGCAGGCTAACCAAGAAAAAGAGAAAGA
>PVIA01003053.1:33069-183335 GCA_004024845.1 Tonatia bakeri | reverse complement strand
AGGAGAAAGCTTATAAAGAGAGGGGGGAAGATTCAAGGAAAAACATCCTTTCTGCCCAAAATCACTCTAAACTTTCTGGGGCCACTTCCATGCCTCTGTGAGTGGGGCTTAATGAGCTCAGACTCAAGGCTCAGCTAGACCTATTAGCAGCCTTAGGGCCTAACCCTCCACTCTGTCATCACGCTGGTACGGAGTTGTTGATTATTCTCCCTGCCATGCCCTTCTCCTGAATAGCTTTCCTCTGTTTTTTCCTTCTGTCTTATTTTTCTGACATCTTTCACATTGGCTTGTTTTCTTATCATCTGCCTTTATCTGCTATAAGAAGAATATAGATAAAAAATAGTTAACTGCAAAGATTAGTTTTGTTATGAACTTTAAAAAAAAAAATCCTCACCTAAGGATATATTTCTTGATTTTAGAGAGGAAGGTTGGGGGGGAACAGACAGACAGACACATCAATGTGAGAAACATCGATTGGTTACCCACCATGTGTGCCCCAATTGTGTATCGGACCCACAACTTAGGTGTGTGCCCTCACTGGGGATCGAACCCACAACCTATCCTTGGTGTATGGGACAAACACTTCAACCAACTGAGTCACATGGCCAGGGCTGTTATGAGCTTTTAATCAATTGTTCAATCATCTCTGGGGCCACCCTTATGAGGGTGAGGGTCATAGGGTGCAAAGAAGCAAAAAGAAGAATGCTGCCTGGGGTTGGGAAAGAGACTCATCAGCTTCGCTCAGGATTTCTAACCTACAGCAGAATAAGATGGAGTGCAAGAAGCGGGTATGGAAGCAGCTGTTTCCAACTTGCATTTTCCATCTTCATACCATTCACATTTGGTTGAATCCCTAGAAGCATACCCTCCTTCTCTGAGGAGAAATTCAACTTCCGAATGTTGATGCAAAAGCTTGCTGTGGTCATAGTCCCTGGAAAGTCTCAATATTCCTAAGTGGGATCAATACAGATTGGTACACCGGTACCCATTAGGCATTTCCTTTTGCAGCTAGGAAATTGGTCCAAGGACACAATTCCATAGAAGGTAAAAATAATAACATGTTTTAAGTCCTCGGTTGATGGGATTGGAAACGATTCACCACCAAGTTCCCTGTGGCGACTCCCTCGGTCAGGAGGCAGGTCCCCAGGTCTCCTCTGCACAGGCTGCTTGAGTGGCTTCCACCTGGCGGAACACTTCCTGCTGTCGGCTCTTTTCAAGGTTGCCTGCTCCCTCCTCTTGGCTTCTCTGCCCTTAACATTGCAGAGGCAGGGGGCCTGCAAATTGCACTTCTTGAAAAGGCTGACAGAAAACCCTGCCAGTTCTGTTTTATTTGCCTCATCCTGACACGGCCTTGGGGGTGGCCTGGGTACAGTGCTCTCATCCACCTCATGATTCTCACCGCTCACTGAAGTTACTGAATTCTTTTTAGCCAGAAAGAGATGGTACCGTCAGGAGTTCAAATGAATCCCTAATGCCAGGCCTGAGGCATGGCAAACGTCAAGCTTTTTCTTCCACAGGAAGGAAGAGAATCTGCCCAGAGAAACCCATGATCTTCAGAAGGATGCTGTGGTCCACAGCACAGGACAAGGCCAGAGCTCAGTCCAAGGGGAAACCACATTCTGTGCTCCCTACAGTGATCCCACGAAACTTCACTAAATGCTGACATGAGTCTTTTCCTGGGCTGGTGGGTACAGGGATAGGTAATGAAAAAAACATGGTGACCATTCCAAACCAACACCCCTACCCCACCAGGTATAAGTTCCTCAAAGAAAAAGCTAGCTTATCAGGACACATCACAGATAATGCCAGATGTATTAACGTGAACTGACGTGAATTATGTTCAGATGCCAGAGAAGAAAAGTTGGGAACCCGCCAAAGCTTTCCAGGTGGGCATAGGGAGCACAGTTAAAGTTTCTCAATGCGCAGATGTGGAGGAACAGTGTTCCAGGGCAAATGGGTCAATCTGAGGAAATGAAGAGAGCAGCAAAGCTCCGAGTGGTGTTTGTGTTGGCTGGGAAGCACCAGGAAAAGTGGAGTGAGACCAGAGGCTACAGACAGAGCCTGGGAGCAGGCTGCAGAGACACGATCCTACCTGAACTTGTGGGAGCCAGTGTAGCCTGCACCCAAGTGTCACAGAGGCTGGGAGACAAGAGCGAGCAGGAATGAGGACACGTCGCTGCTCGAGCAATCTGTCCCCAGCCTGGGTTTATCAAATGTGTCACCAGCCATTCCCCAGCTGTCACTGAAGTCTGTCACAAGCCCCACAGTTGGGTTTGGTGCTGTGAGGCAGGCTTGGAGCATCGGGAATATGGAACTGGGGTTGGCTGGAAGGAAGGGTCACTATGTGACTGTGGTCCAGTTCTGTTTATGGACACTTCCTGTGCACTCTGGTCTGGAAGTACTAGGACAGACAATTATGAGATGGAATCTTGGCCTTAAATGTCCTCTAGTATACATGGAGAATTAACCACAAGATAAATAAAATAATGAGTAGCTAGGGTAAGAATCCATATCATAAACCCCATATGATCATATTATTATTTAAAGGCATAGATGAAGCGGCTCAGCAGTTTTCAGAGACAACACAAGCAGAAGGAGAAAACCGTCCGTTGGAGCATAGTAGGAAGTGTGTCTCAGTGAGATGCGCCTTAGTGGTGTGAGGGTGGAACGGAGGAAAGGTAACAGTGAGAAGGTGACCGCAACAGGCCAGGGAAGAGAGGCGTGTCTGGGTTCCCTGGGTTCCCTGGGTTCCCTGGGTGTGAGAAGAACAAAACAGGACATTTTAAAAATAAACAAACAAGCAAAACTAAACTAAATTTAAAAAATCCGACCAGATGTAGAGCATGAGAGAGAGTCAGCTCTGAAAGCCCCTGTCATTTTGCCTGGGGAGGGGGAGAGAATTTACGTGCAGAGCCCTGGGGCCAGAGCTGGGAGAGAGTTGCGGGGGGCAGGTGCACAGGCGTCACAGCACTTGAGTCTCTCTAGGTGTCCTGAGCCGGTGTGATGAGTCCCAGAGGGCTGCTGGGAGCCTGGCACCCAGCCAGGGGCCCTTTCCCTCCTGCCGGAAGGTCCTCCCTTTGCCTTCCTCTCAGGCTTTGACTGTGATGATCAAACAACAGTTCTTTTGCTGTGAAACTCACCTCTCTAAATGGGCACCAAAGCATCTGTCACAGGGGACAGGTCTCACGGTAGGTTGGACAGGAAGGAGACGGTTAAACAAAAATAGGTGGGGAAAGGGCAGTAAAAGAAAAGAAAAGCTGCATCTCAATGGCTCTTCTAGGGAGGCGGGTGAGTTGAGGCAGTAAGGACGGGTGTGAAGACACTCAAACCCGGATTAGAGCCCTGGCTCTGCTATCGCTTGGCATGCTACCTGGAGAAGTTTCCTTAACCTCGTGTGGCCTCGGGCTCCCCGCATGCTAAGCAGGCGTAATGATACATCTTATGTTCAGTATAAGAATACAGGTGACTGATCCACGTGAGAAGTCCAAGCACAGAGTCTGCTACAGAGTAAACAGTCAATGCTAGTTCTTCCCCCTCTTCCCCCTCCCACCCCCACCTTCCACAACCAATTATTGCCGCAGGCACTGAAGAAGGGAGAAACTGAATGGCAGGGAATAGCAGAGGTTGTTGCTTTTTTAATGGTAGGCAGGGAAAAACAGGTGTGGTTGCTTTTTCCCTCTAGACATCCAGGAAGCAAGGGAGGATCTTAGAGGAAGATTCTGTGTCTGAGACTCGGAGGTGGATGATTGCTCAGCACGGCCTTTCCCAGAGCGGTTGAGGCTCTCTGGCTCTGAAAACCAAGTCTTCTTGTTCCGGGATATTTTCTCATCGTACCTGTAAGTTACATCCGCCAGAGAGGCACTGGAGTTCAGCGAGTCAGGAGAGTGAGAGCCTTTGGAGATCCATATGTGTGCCTTTTCATCTGATACTATTTTATACTAATCATGTGGTTCAGTTAAGGGACCTGACAATTTTAGGAGGGCACCCGACTTTGGGGTTCTCTTCCTCTTGCCAGTTTTGAGATCCTGGCTGGGGCTCTGGACCCCTTAGAACACTGTGCTGTGTAATCTGTGCTTACAGCATCCTGTTACAATGAAGGTAAATCTTTAACTATTAAAAAATGTAAAAACAATAGTGTCAAATTTACAAAATGTTTCTATTTTTCCTTCTCTCAAAACCATTTCCCTCCTTGACACCATCCTTGGCTGTGACCACTCCCGGCAAGAAAACCTGCGTATTTCTAGATTTCTAAAGGGCCACCCTTAGAGGTAGGCCTTTTTCTGGATATTCCTTAAATTCATTTAAGAAAGGGATCCATGCTTTCTTATAAGGTCTAATGGCCTTCAGACCTTCCCACTGGAACCGGGATTAAAGAGGCATCTTAATCCATTCAGACGAATATTGGTAGACAGAATCGAAAAGAGCTGGCTAAACATTTGTGTGAGCAAAAACACGACTTTAATTCAAAGCTTCACTGGCTACCAAATAGCATAGTTGTGCCTGTCCAAATCTGAATCCCAATCACTCCTTTAAAAAGTCCATTTTCCTTTGTTTCTGCAACACATTTCATTCAAATGATTAGGAATAGGAGATCAAACTGTTCAAGGTAGCAACTGGGAAATAACAACACAAACTGGTTTAAAAAGGTATCCAAGGTGAACACAGGCCTTCCTTGTTTGCACATGAAGGAAGGCATTTCAGCTTGAAAACCTGTTTTACAAATAAGCATTGGGGTTGATATTTAGCAAGCTCCTGGATTTCCACTCTTATCGCTGGTTTTGTTCTTGGCTACTTAAATTATGTATATATTCATGACATTAGAAATCAACCCTGACATTGGGAAATTTCGAGCACATGGGAATCCTGCCAAACAAGCATGGTCTGCAAAGCTCAACCTATTCCTTGTAAATAACTGAGTGCCTTTTTACTTAATGCGGTGCCTTGGGGAGACATGATGGCATTAGGTAGATATCAGCTTCCTAAGTGTTTGTGCTTATGCAGAAATCATTTGAATATCCCCAGGGATTTGAATTTCAAGGACCCATTTATCTTTTATTTCAATTTGCCCTTTGACATTAAGGGGCTGCTAGGTCTATTAAAAAACAAACAGAGTTACCGTGAAGACAAATATTGAGTGCTTTAATATTTAATGGCTTACTGTTATGATAATCAATAATATTTTGTGAGCCTTGCCTATCTTCCTTGCTCCATTCATTCTAGTTCCACAGTACCTTTTAGTGATTGACTAAGAAGGCATTCAACACTGACTGAAGTGCTTCCATTGTAACTTCAGGTGCTGAAAAGACGACCAACACCTGGTACAGCAGCCTGTGACTAAATCCAGCAACACCACGCCAGGTGGTCTCTCTCCCAGGCCTTTGAATAATACCTTGGGTAGAATCCCTGCTTGCTCTGCACCAGACTGCTATCTCAGTATCCTCAAACAGACCTGTGGGGTGGGGGCTGTTATTGTTCCTTCCACTTTACAGTTGGAAAAACTATGAAATTAAGAGACCTGCTGAGGATCACATAGCCATTTGTAGGGCCTGGAGAGTAGAGAGCTGATGCTTTTACCTAGCTTGCTGTATTGACTATCAGTGGTGAGAAAGCAGCACAGGTCAATTTTGGAAGATACTGACATCTATTCCCTTATCAAGTAGTCACTAGTTCCCAGGATATGCCCACATTCCAAGCAGCTGTGATAAGAAATGTCCCTCTGTTAGGGTCCAGGTGGGGGCCGGGGAGAAGGAAAGATTAACAAGGTAAAAAGAGCCCTGGCTGATGCAGCTCAGTGGATTAAGCACAGGTCTGCGAACCAAAGGGTCACCAGTTTGATTCCCAGTCAGGGCACATGCCTGGGTTGCAGGCCATATCCCCAGTATGGGGTGTGCTAGAGGCAACCACACACTGATGTTTCTCTCCCTCCCTTCCCCTCTGAAAAGAAATAAATAAACCTTTTTAAAAAATAAAAGGAAAAGAAGAGAAGATATGAATTTTTAAAGAATGGATATGAAACTATTTAAATAAAATTGAGCACTGGTAGAGAGAAGGCAAGGACTAAGAGTAGTTCTTTTTTTAAATATTTACTTTTATGCCCATTACTAAAATTCTGTTGCATTTACTATCAAAACATCGGCAGTATAATTTTCCTTTTCTATCAACATACGATTGAAACTCAAAGTCAGCCTTCACTTACTTACACAGAGAATGCCTACTGTTAATATTCAGGGTTTCAATTATGTGTGCAAAGAGACCCTTTATCAAAACATGTTTTCCCCCTCAGAGCCATGTTCTAGTTTTACGTGTACCTTACCCACATACACAAAAGTATTGAAGGTGAGGCCAACAAGCAAGCATCTAGATTTATTTCTTTCACTGTGTTTCTTTGGAGCGCAGAGGAGATGAGGAATCATGCAGGTCCTTGTGTGGTGTTACTACTGCCGGCTCCAAGACCTCCAAAATCAGTGAGGACATAAACTTGTGACTACCCAGAACTGCCCCCAAATCCAGGGGGGACCACCAAGCTGTCTTAGAAGTTTTGTATTCCCTGGACAGAATCATTCACTCATTTGGATATATGTTTGTTTGTTTGTTTGTTTGTTTGTAAATCACAAAACAATTTAACATCTCCTGAAATAAAGAAAACAGACAGACCCATGACCAGGAGAAAAATTAAGATGATGTGAAAGACTGAAGGAAAAGACGAAAGTTATTCAGGGACTAATACAAGGCAGCAGATGAGCTTTATTCATCCTGCAGCATTTCTGTTTTAAATTTGGAAACACTTCGAAATCAGAAAATGCCATGTTTCCAACAAAGCAGGGTCACTTTCCTCAAAAAAATCCAAAGGACTGATGACAGTGGAGGATCATCCTCTGTGGCAAGAATGGCAGCCTGGGGCTCACCAACACGCCCCTCTTCCGCATGAACACCTGCTGCCCAGGGTCTCACAGCCCAGACCCAGCCACTGTGCTCAGTGGCCTTGGATGCCTGTGTAGGCACTGAGGCCATGGCCTTGGTGGACCTCCACTTCCATGAGTGTGGGGGGGAGCAGCACAGTGCATAGAATCGGAGCAGAGTGGTCCTTCCTGCTTATGGCCGGGGCGTAGGCCCTTCTGCAGAGCCACCCAAGAGGATTTGCCAGCCTGGATATGCAGGTCACGGGGCCTCACCTCCCAAGCTACTCACTAGCCTGAGTCCCCAGCAGTGTCTCTGTTGGTTTCACAACATTGCAGACCCCTCCCTGCTTCCTTTACAAATCACTCCTCCAGGACAACCAACCCCTGACAGAGTGGCCAGGAGCTGGGGCCCCAGGATGGCCAGCAAAGCTGAAGTACATGTATGTTCTTGTGCTTTTCTCCTATTTCTATTTCCTTTCAGTCACACCTGCATTTTGTTTCAGATGTTCCCCAACACATCATGTTTAGTGAGGTGTTTAAGACAGGCTGAGAGATGCCATCGGAGGCAATGTTTTAGAGCACAGTTTGTACACAACTTGACTGCCAAATTGCAATAAAGATGTGATCTGGCAGTCTCAGCCTGCTGCAAAGCCCGCCCTGGGTGGTTTTCTGTGTTGAGGCAAGAAAGCAGGCGATGCTGGCAATGAGGTGAAGGGACTGTACCTCCCTCCTCCTACTTGCTTGATCTCCTAATGCAAAGAAACCAAAAGAACAAGCCTAATGTTTGCTTTGTCTACTGCCAAAGTATAAAAATGAAAAGGGACATAAATGAATAAAGGAAAGCAAGGCTTTGGTGCCCCTATAATAAATGCATGCTGTGGAATTCTTCACAGTGTCCACCGTGACTTTTCTTTTCTTTTCTTTTCTTTTCTTTTCTTTTCTTTTCTTTTCTTTTCTTTTCTTTTCTTTTCCTTTCTCTTCCTTTTCCTTCCTTTCTTCTTTCCTTCCTTCCTCCCTTCCTCCCTCCCTCCCTCCCTTCCTTCCTTAACTTCTTTCTCTTTCTTTTTCTTTCTTTCCTTCCTTCCTTCCTTCCTTCCTTCCTTCCTTCCTTCCTTCCTTCCTTCCTTCCTTCCTCTTTTTCTTTCTTTGCAAGAAATAAAAGTGGTGTGACTTTATGTGACCATCATCCCACTTCCCATTCGATATAAACTTTCCATTATGTCTATATTGTTTATTTTTCTGGAGATTCCAGGGCTTTCCAAAGGTACAGCCTTACATGGAACCTCCAGAGGCCAAGGAAACCAGCTCCTATTTCTATACTAAGTCCCCAGCCAGGCATCCTAGGCAGTCGGGCTACTGCTTTGAGAACCTCAGAGGGAACAAAGGCCTGGAGAGTTACGTGCCAATTCAAGACAATGTTTACCTCTTGATAACCTTCTAGACACCGAATACCACAGAGAGGATGCTTTCTCTAAGGCAAAAGACTACACCATCAAAATATCCCAATTTTATAGATTCTGGGGACATTTGGCCATACACATTTCTCTCCCTGATAAAAAGCTTTTTTTGTTTTCCTTTTAAACCTGGCTACCTACAGAAGTGATGGCCAGCAAAAGTCTGTCTTGGGCCAGAAAGGATAATCTGCTCAACTAAACACTTTGAGTATCTTAAAGTGCTCACATCAAAAAGCCTCCACAGGGTGTTCAGGCACTCGAAATGAAATGCAGCCAGAGCAGAACACTGCCTTCCATAAGGGCTCCATCCCAGAAGCCAGAGATCCAGGCTCTGTCTTCAGGGCCTTATAGGTCTCATTTGTTGAAGGAGAGAAGAGCAATGGCAGGGAAATAAGGGGGAAATGAAGGTGGCTATGCATTCAAAAGGGGGAGAGTATGCCTGAAATGACACCAAGGACTGCGTGCAAGGGAAGAGAAGGAGAGGGGGATTCACAGGTGAGTTCTGAAGGAGTTGCCACCTAAACACAATACTTTCTAAGAGACAGCACCTTTTGCCTGAAAATCCTGTTCACCACAGGTTGGTGTAAAACAGCATCCAGAAGAGCCAACTACCACCGAGGCTAAGCTCATGGCTGGAAGGAAGTTCTGCGGCAGCAGAAACAGCAACTATCACAGAAAAACTGAGGAGCAATACTTACATGAAAGAATAAATGTACCTTTTCCTGGGAAAATACAGTTATTGGTCTGCCAACACCAGCATGGAGCCCTCCTTGGTGCTAGTAGTGGCATCTCATTAGTGTTAAAAGCTCCATGATTCATGGGTAATTGCCAGCTATTATTTCCATATCACCAATCTACCTGAGTGGCCACAGACCCTCTCAACTTGACTTCCAACCAACCCCATTGGCTAATGGCTCATCTGATGGCTGCAGCTCCACTCCTCATTCTGTGATTCAAGCCCTGTGATATGGAGTTCTTCTCCAGCCCCTACTCGTACCAGCAGGTAATCCGTACTTTTTCTTTCAGCCTGATTTTGCCTTTGTACTCTCCTTGGAGAAACAGAGAGGTTGGCAGAAATCTGCCCATCTATTCATCTCAAGATAACACCCTCAAGAATGAGAACCCAGCAAATTCATGTAAGGCTTTATTCCATTCACTGAACTTTAACATGATACCAATGGGTGTATTTTCTCTTTGGGATGATTCATGAACCTCTACAGAGCAAAGATTGTTAAGGCTTCATCCAGCTCCTAAATGACAGAATTCATTTGGTCTCGTCACACAAGATACTTTTTGCTTCAGAACAGGGCAACTGTGATATCATCCTAACTGCTCTTCTTGCTTTTAATCTTATATTGCCATGCTTTATCACTATAATTCTACCAGATTAATTTTTGTAATCTACAGCTCCGAATACATCATTCCACTGGCCAAAATTTTCATAAGGTGCCTGATTAGAAAAAAAATGATTTTTCTTAACAACCAAAAAGTCAAGAGAGTCAAAAGTAATCAAGATTCTATTCTGTAAGTATGCAATTAGCTTTGCAAAATTTTGGTTTTGGTCAAAGAGACAAATTCACATCCTGTAAACATGATTTTTCTGACTTTGTGTTATTACTTATGGCATTCCTCTTGTGTAAATGTGTTGCCTCCAAAGAAATATGACATATTCATTAAGGTCCAAGGTGAAATAATTTCATAAAATCATCATCTCCTGAATTTTGGGCTGCCAATTTCATGTAATTGATGCAGCTGTATTGATTGGGCATCTATTATATGTGAATGAGGACACTGCATTTTTGGCTTCTTAGACTGTTGGTGAACTCATATGTATTTAATCTTCTCTCCCCAGATGGGTTAAATGCTTCATAGCTATAGTGATATTACATCAACACTACACCATGCAGAACACCTAAAATGGATGTGGAGTCTAATATTTTTTTCAGTGTTTTAGGACTTGCACTGCAACTATAATGACCCAAATGAACCCATTTTACAGCAAAGGAAGCCAACACTAAGTACTGCTCACTGTAAGTGGCTGAGTTGGGGCCACAGCCCAGAGGTCCCACCTCTTCCAGGGCCACCCACTCTGCCACAGTGATCAGGGGAGGTACCATTTAAAGCACTAGAACACAAAGGGTTACATTTTGGGGCATTTCCTCCAGCACAACTGCAAAGATGCACAGCGTGCACTTAGCCAGGTAAATCTGGCCTTCACTGTGCCTCTAGCATCACGGGGAAAATTAACCAACTGTCAAATAAAATACAATAACCCAGCAGATTAAATGACTAATATTCTGTGTCTTGAGGTTTTCAGCCTCGCCTGTAGCAACTGCCCCATCCTGGACCAGATGCACTGTGGCTTGACTCCAGGAATGGAATTATATATTCTGCTGAAAGGGTAGCCAGGCTGCTCAGAGAGAAAAAACCTAATTGTAAATCTTTTCTATTTTTGGACTTAATGTGCATTTTATTTGGCAGTAAGGGCAGCATGAATAAAACTCCAATCCTAAGTATTTTAATTTGCTTCCTTCAACTGTTTGTGGCAGTAGAGACCTTGGAAAGTTGCTTCCACCTCTGCACTCCCTTCAGGGAGGACCCCGTGCATCTCCACCGTCTCTAGATAAAACACTGGAATGTCCCCCTCACTTGGGTAAGTCCAGTATGTCTTCAAATACATATAATTTCTGGCACATGAGTCCACTAAGAAGAATTGTAAGAATGACTTCACTGAATCATACATTTTACAAACAGCATTCCAATATCTCATTTGTTTTCCTTTTGGCTTCCATGGCTAGAGTCTATCTCACATTTGCATGTGTATGTGTGTGTATGTATTTGCTTTAATTTTAATTACATTGTATTTTCTATTGTTAGTCTTATATTCTACCTGGGAATGTAAGTTCCTTAAAAGCATGAGTTATATGTAATTTATAGTGTATCTGTAGCATAGAATACATGATATAATTTATAGTATGTATCCCATAGCATATATATACACATATCACACATACACACACACAAGCAGAGACACTGAATATCAAAAGCTCATTCAATGCTTTCTTTAATAAATAGGACTCCTGCCTTGGCTGGTGTGGCTCAGTGAATTGAGTGCTGCCTGTGAACCAAAAGGTCATCAGTTTGATTCCCAATCAAGATAGATGCCTAGGTTGGGGGTCAGGTCCCCAGTTGGGGGCATATGAGAGGCAACCAATCAATATATCTCTTGCACATTGATATTTCTCTTCCTCTCCTTCTCTTCTCCTCTCTCTAAACATAAATAAATAAAATCTTAAAAAAAAAGTAGGGTTCTCTTTCAATCCAACCAGGGAGAGAAGAAAAGTCCTGAGATAACCTGGTTTTAGCTAATGTTATCTGTGTATATTATCATTGTGCCTCTGGCCATTTCTCTCACTGTTTTAGAAAACTCCTAGTTACTGTTTTTAACTTTTGAGGGGTAACCCTTCCTTTTAAGAATCTTAGAAAAGCCACTCTGTCTGGTTCTTTAACTAGAAAAATGATCACCTCTCCATCTACAAAAAACAATGTCTCAAATCTCATGGGAATGGGGGCTCCTAATTTCTAAAACATCTATGTTAAAAACCATTCCCTTGTGGGATTATACCCTAAGAACCCTGAAACACCAATTCAAAAGAACCTATGCACTCCAATGTTCATAGCAGCACAATTTATAATAGCCAAGTGCTGGAAGCAACCTAGTGCCCATTCGTAAATTAATAGATTTAAAAAAAAACTATGGTACATTTACACAATGGAATACTATGCAGCAGAAAGAAAGAAGGAACTCCTACCCTTTGTGACAGCATGAATGGATCTGGAGAGCATTATGCTAAGTGAAATAAGCCAGGCAGTGAAAGATAAATACCATATGATGTCACTTGTAAGTGGAACCTAATCAACAAAACAAATAAGCAACCAAAATATAACCACTGAAATCATTGAAATAAAGAAAAAACTCACAGTAACCAGAGGGGAGGTAGGAGGGAATAATGGGGGGTAAAGGAAGAAGGGTTTTCAGGAACATCTATAACGGACACATGGACAAAACCAAAGGGGATGGGATAAAGGGTGGGAAGTGGGGATGGCTGGGTGGGGGGAGTTGTGGGGGGAAATGGAGACAATTGTACTTGAACAACAATAAAAAATGTCAAAAAGAAAGAAAGAAATGTAATAATAAAACCAAAACCAAACCAACAAACAAACCCTTGCTTCTCCACAGGGAACTCCTTAGTCTCTAGCTTTTCCTTCGGGTGCCGTGTCAGATGTTAACACGGCTCCAGACAGCAACATGAGGTCCTCCTTGCTGCCTCTCACCCCCCTGGCACCCAGGTCAGGCTACAGCACAGGGCAAAGCTGATCATGAAGAAGAAACACAGAGAGGATTGACAGCAGATCCTCCCGGGAGGATGGGGCACCATTGTCTCAAACAAGGTACTCGCTCACCTTTTGGTCTTGGCTGTATGCCAGAATCCAGTCCTCCTGCTTGGGGTGGAAAAGCAAGCTCTGGATGTAGAAATTCAGCCGGTACTTCTGATAGGTCGCTCCTTCATCTGAGCTGATCAATAAACTGCTCTCGATCTCAGGGTCCGTGAGTAACATAATCTGCAGCAAAAAAAATGTTGGGGAAAGACAATAATGGAAGTTACATTTACACATTTCCAAATCTTAAAAATGAGTTACAACTTTGACATAGGAGGAAGAAGGGGCATGCAAGGGACACCTGGCCAGGCAGGGAACCTTGCATCTGTCAGTGTTGTCCTACCTTGACCCAAGGCCATGAAAGGGCTTTCACTAAGGAATGAAGGTGGTAGGACAAGTTGGAAGGAAGGGAAAAGAAACAGAAGACTGAACTTTCTTTTCTTCTAGAGTACTCCTGGTTTTCCCTTTTTTCTCTAAGTTTATGTACTTAATCTGAAATATTTTCCACTGTTCCCCTGGCCTCAACCCTCCTTCCTACTGTGCCTTGTTGACTTTACATTTGCGGGGGGGGCGGAGTGGAGGGGAGGGGGGTTATAGAGCAAGACTTGTCACAGTCTGTTGTGGGCAAGGTGGGAAGAAATGGAAAGAGGATGGATTTCTCGGGATTTTCTCGCTGACCATAGCCCTCTTGCTGATGTCAACAATATCTCATGCCAGTCTACCTTGAGCTTGATTTTCTGAGTCTAGTGTCAAAGGCTGGGCTTTCTTAAGCCTTCTTTGCAAACTGTACAAAGGCCACTTTATCCCCTTCTAACGCATTGTATACTTCACTTACTTATTTTGTCTACATATCCTTTACTAGAACATAAATGCCATGAGAATAGAGATAGTTGATATTTCTGTACTTTTCTCCCCCACAGGTGTATTCCCAGGAGCCAGAGTAAGGCCCAGCATCAAATATATACTCAGTAAATACCTGTCAAATGGATGAATGAATGGAAAGAGTTTTCAGAGCAGTCATGCAGACTTAGAAAGATGCCCAGAACAGTGACAGCAAGTATGAATGGCAGTTCTGTGGGAAGAGCTGCTGGGCTCCTCCCCATTCTTTTGCCTGTCCTCCAGAGAATACACTCTACATGTGTCACATTCCACAGCTGCGGCTGCTGCATGCTCCCTTGCTGGGCTGGTTCATCTTGGTCAGAGCAATAATGAACAATCCACAATAGGAGCGCGGTGGAAAAGCTGCCCGAACACTGATTTTTGTTCTCTCATTTTATGCCTCTAGGAATGTGTGATAAAGTACCTCATGCCCGACTCTCTGCAGGGATCCTTCCACTCAGTCAAAGTGCATACCTAATGCCTCCAGACAGGTGGCTTCAATGCTACCCACTGACTTCTCCCCCATCAACTTATTAATTGGCACTTTCTGAGTTTGGTTCGGAGAAGCATGAAAGACGCGCTTAATGTGTGGCTTTATGGTGAGAAATCACTGCAGCCCAGGGTTTTTAAAGATTACCAGCCGAGGACGCAGCAGTTCTGGGGAAAGGAGGGTGAGAGAGAGAAAGGAAAAATAAAACAGAGCCATGTCATGGAAGACTCAAGTGCCAGGCAAACCCACAGAGATTTCGCAAGCATTTGGAGGCAATCATATTAAAAACTTGGGACAGTCAGTGTCTTCGAAAGCAGTGCCCTGTCACTGCAAACAGCATGGGAGGATGGCATGCCAGACCCGCTCAGCCTGAATGGTGTTCATGTTATCCAGGGTGAATTTAAGGGTCCTTGCTGTCCTTTCAACTCTCTATGAACAGGAGAGAAGGGATGTGGTACAGGGAGGGGAGTGCTTTGGCTGCCGGCTGCCCTCGGGGCAAGAGAAAGCACACACGAAACAAGGAGACTAACTGCCTCTCACTCCATGCTCCGGTGGAGCCGCTGTCCCCCGCCATAAATCCTGACACAGGCACAGTGTTCTTGCCTGGCATTCACCAAGTGGATAGTCCCCTCACTGGATGGCTGAGATGGAGCCATCTGGTAATCTGCTAAATACAGACTCAAGGCTTCATTAAAATCTCTTGAATATATTAGATGAGGACGTTCAGATGGCTCCTGAATTCACAGGAATATTTCCAGGTGACTTCATATGTACTGGCACCTAAAAGCTCTCATTTTCCAAATAACAAATAAGTCATCAAATGATCTTATTGCTTTGTGTCTCTAACCACAATTAAAAATACTATATAACAACCTTTTTGCACTACTGCCAAAAGTAATTTCCATAATAATATGGAGAGGCCCAATTTTAGAGCATCTACTGTCTCAGGCAAGGTGATGTCCCATCTCTGATACTTTATCTCCCTGTTAACAGAACAAGCTTTCCTCTCTGTCCTGGGGTGCAGGCCTCACCCCCTGTCTCTCCTGGCAGATCATTGTAGGAAACCACACACATGGTACCGACAGAATATCCTCAAGTCATGCAGATTTTTATTTGTCATTTATTTACAATACTTTTGCTACTCGTTTATGCTCCAAGTCATGATATTGTATAAGACAATTCTGCATCCAGGTAATGTTGAATAAGGATTGGGGGTAGAACAATGCAAATATTTTTCAAACACATGGCTACTTAAGACTGAAAAAATGAAACTCCTGGCTTCTGTGGCTATTTTTTTTTCCAGGTAGTAAAATTATGTTGACTAAATCTCACCTCCTTTATACAGTCCTCACCTGAAACCCTCTATTTGGGAGTTTGGCATTTTAGAAATGATAGAAGATGCTAGGAAATCCCCCCTGTAAGATTTATAAGCCTGTCTTTATTACACAAACCTTCCAGTGGTTCTTCTTTTAAACCTTGGCTCAAATTCACTCAAAACAAACAGGTCAATCTGGATCCATTTTTGTTTAGCCATCTTTTATTGCACAAACAATTTTGTAAGATCAGCAGTAGAACTGAAAATAAAATTAGACTGCTCATGACCTTATCCCTTCAACACATTAAACAATGTTTATGCTTCCTTCTACTTTATCCACATCTACATACCTTATCACAGATTGAGCTTCTTATTCTGATGTTTTAATTTAATAATTTTGCTTATACTAAATTCCAGCTGAATGATAAACACACAAATGCATGCACAGATTAATACACACCACTGCATACAATGTATCATTTAATCACAACCGTCAACATAATTACGTTACAACTGGTGCAGTGGTTGAACCATAGAAAGTATTTAATAAATTATTGTTAACTGAATAAGTCCTCAAATTAAAATTCTGTAGTCATCTTATTTCAAGTGGGTTGAGGTTTATTCTGTCCTTTTGTAGGTTACTAAAAATAAATAAGTTAATATGTAAATAAAGTACTTAAGCAAAATGTGAATAGAAAATGTTTAGTCTATTTGAAAGAGACCACGTAAATAATACATGTAATCCAATCTATAGACATAAATTATGTCATTTGTAAATAAATATGTTCCATCTTCTCAAGAAGGTAGTCTACTGGGAAATATCAAGATGACAACCTCAAGTCCGGGAACACTCCTGAAAATAAATAGAGTTCACTCCTTAAATGTGTCCAATGATCACTGTCTTTGCTGGTGTACCCTGGCTCTCTACCACCTTCTGGCTCTTCATGTGACTTTGAATAAATGGTGCTTTGTTGTGTTTAATCCTCTGCATTCTGGAATATGATCTGCATGACAGAATTTTAGGAGGATTTTGTAAAAGGCATGACTCCAAACTCGGCACAAATCCTTAAGTGAGCTCTCTAAAAGAGGGGTCATTTTCTTTTTCCTTCCTTTCCTTCCTTTCCTTTCCTTCCTTCCTTCCTTCCTTCCTTCCTTCCTTCCTTCCTTCCTTCCTTCCTTCCTTCCTTCCTCCCTTCCCCCCTCCCTTTCTTCCTCCCTCCCTCCTTCCCTCCCTCCCTCCCTCCTTCCCTCTTTCTTCCTTTCCCTCCCTCCCTCCCTCCTTTCTTTCTTTCGTTCTTTCTTTCTTCCCTAGCATAGAGCTTGGTCTATAGTAGAGGTCCATACATACACTTTGTAAATGGACACACAAATGAATGAGTGAATAGGTGAACCCTCTTCCTCCTTGTGACACTGAGTCCTCTCAAATAAATCCCCGCTGTTCCGGTTGGAAACAAGGAGGGCAGAAACAAGGGGAAGACTCTGTCTTCGACAGAAAAGTAATTATTCTCTGTTCAGGTCAGCCCATGAGTGATCAGAACCAGTTCACCTATGCCTTGCAGGATGTGCAGACAGACACTGCTTTGATGGCATCTGCAGATGAACTGTTCTCTACAGAAAGTCCATAATGGTGATACAGGCTCCCTGCCACCCAGCTCTAAGCAACCATTCATCAACCACTTTGAGAGAAGGAAGAAACTTTATTTGCTTTTCCTAAAGGTTCAAATGAACATGTAACACAATTTATAGATTTCAAATATGTCACTTCTCACTTTGTTTGGCATTAGTCCTTCTGACAGCTTAGTGTCCTCAAAAATTAAATGCATCTTCACTTTCTTTGACTTGATTCAGATTCAACATATGGCTACATGATGTAATTCTACAAAAGGCTGGCTGGGAGACTTCTGATCCCTTTAAGCTGACCACTAGGGACATTCTTCCTAGAGAAAAGTCACTAACATTTAGTTTTCCAGATTCTTTTCCTAGGTGTGTTGTTCTTGGAATTCCATCTTTAACCTGGGGAAGTTAATAAGGGGAGGCTTTACTACCTATAGGCATGTACTTTTTCCCACCATTTATTTAGTACTTAAACAAAGACTATTTATTTAATGTTTTGTTCATTATTTGTTTTGCCCATTTGTCTGCTCCCTGTAATCTGTACCCTGGAATCAAGGGGAGGTAATATTCTGGGGATATCTCTCTTGATTTGCTGAAGGCTTAACTCAAATCCAGATGACAATATCCCAGGTGCATAATACATACTTCTCACAACGATAATGGAAGTTAACAAAGACAAATTGCAATAGCAGCAATTGGGTACTCCAGTTATCTACCCACTTTATCCAAGCACATATCTATCTAGAAACAGTATAAAAGGCTATTTGCAGGCCTCTGGCTTCAGTATTAAAAACAAATGAAGCAAAATGTAATCAGAGCAATTGAGTAACTTGCTGAGCACTGTGGGTGAAAAGGTGCCTATTCCCAATGTGAGCTGAACTTCTATCCTTCCCAGATGAGCTGAGGGTGAGAGCAATAGGTGCTTAGCTGCTGGCAACTGTTTAGAGGACAGCATTACAGGAAGTTACACAGGATCTCAGGATCATCCATGGAAAGGCAATTACTGAAGTACAAACAAAACAATAGTGAGAAAAGGAGATGAAAGTGAGTAAACAGAATAAAGTTCAGATAAGAAGACATTGATAAAAAAAATTTTGTAAGAAGATGGACCCTTGTGCTAAAGGCTACTCCCAACCCCTCAAACTCAGTGAAGCTCACTTAATACACACTCCATGGTCATTAACACAAAGTAGGGGCATTGGATACTAAGAGACCAAGAAAATGTTTGGGCAATAGAACATCTACTTTTGACCTGAACATTGATTCAATAAAACTGCTAGGAAAACCTTGCATTGCATTCTAAAGAGTTTATTCTGTGAGTTTACTTTACATTTCTGTTTAAATGAGGGCCAAAGGACTTTTTTAAAATTTCTTTAACTTTTTTTATTGTTCTTCAAGTACAGTTATCTACATTTTCGCCCCACCCCTCCCCCTCACCCCAGCCTTCCCCACTTCCCACCCTTGATCCAGTCCCCCTTTGGTTTTGTCCATGTGTGCATTATAGATGTTCCTGAAAAGACTTTTTTTTCAGGGGAAAATGAAAGTTGTCAGTAAGTGTATAATATTATTTCAGTTCTTCACATGCCTCTTTCTAGCCTTGTCAGAAGACGCTACTTATTATTATGTGACACTTATGGTAAATCACTCAACACCCCTTTAGCCCAACTGTACAGAGTACACAGGAGAAGAATAAGGTTTATCGGGAATGACAACATATGGGTTATGCTCCTGGGAAGACAAAAAAAGAGAAAGTTTTTAGAAGATTTCTTCTAATTTGTCTTGGAATTACTGAACACAACCCTTTCCTGAGTCAACGTAGAGAATCTTAAACTAAGAACACCACTTCACTGTGAGACTCTGCTTCCACGAGGGAGCATGCCCACGTGTGCACGTAGGTCGACCTTCAGAACCGCACCTGTAGCTCATGAACCACCGACTCATGTTTGGCCAGAACAGCCATGACCAAACCCTAACCCTGACCCAGCCCCTGTCGCCATGGATGTGCGCACTTCCTCAGAAAAGAGAGAGTGTTCAGTGAAGGTTCCTTACCATTAGAAGAAGAAGGAAAAACAAACTTTAAATATATACTACAGTCACAGGAAATATCGTGGGGTTTGACTTCAGAGGCAGGTTTGAGTGTCATCCCTGCCACATATCGGTTATGCCACTTTGAAGAGCTCATAGCTCACATAATCTTTTCGTGAGTTGCAGTTTTCTCACTGAGAGTAGTAATACTGTAAAGTATATTCATTGAGCATCTGTTAACATGTTATTTCATTAAACTGTTAAAAATTCTTCAGATAGATATTGGGTTCACTGGACAGTTGAAGAAATGAGGCTTAGAGTAAGGTCATTCGCTCAAGGTCGTGCTTCTGATCAGTGATAAAGGTATCTGTGGCATCGGCTACCTATGTCTGTGTGAAGGTCAGATCACTGTGTAAGAGTAATGCTGAATTTTGTGCAACTATTATGACTTCAGAAAGGATGGTGGATTTAGCACACACGTTCTGCTAGAATGTGATAGTTGAATTCTGAAAAAGAGAGAGAGAGGGAGGGAGAGAGAGAGAGCTTGTATTATAAATAGCTCATGAAAGTATTGACTAAGATGGTAAAGAGGAGGGCAATAAGAGGCTAGAAGCTAGATAATGGAAACTCTCGATAACAAGATAAATGATATGGTATTTTTGAAGAAATAAATATTTTTTGGCTTTAAATACTAATCTACAGAATCCAAATATTTAGCCCTGTTTCTCACTCAGATTGCTCAGAATGGCCCTGGCCTCCTTTTCCTTATCTGTCTCACATCATTCCTCCAGAAGACTGTTTTTTGTGCTTTACCATAAAGATGGATAAGGACTAGGCATAAAGCTCTGATCTAATGACAGTATAGGGAGAGAAACAAACACTTCCTCCTAAGCTAGGTCTGAAGGAACTTTATACTGAAACCAATCAGCTGCGGCTGGTGTGGTTCAGTGGACTGAGCGCCGGACTGTGAACCAAAGAGTCACTGGTTTGATTCCTGGTCAGGCACTAGCCTGAGTTGCAAGCCAGGTCCCCAGTGGGGGTGTTTAAGAGGCAACTATGCAGTGACGTTTCTCTCTCTCTCTTTCTACCTCTCCTCCTCTCTCTAAAAATAAATAAATAAAATCTTTTTAAAAAGTCTGACTCAATATAATGTATCTTTTTGTCTAATAAACTGGTCCTAAACTGGTCCTATGGAATCTAAAATATGAACTCATTTAGTAGTTAACATCATATTAAGGGGATAATAGAAAATATGGAGTATTTATTAATGCTTAGCATTGTGTCATCTGGTTTTTGAAAATGGCATTTTAGAGGAAAAGAATGACGTATAAACATGAGAGATATTTTTATTATTGCAGTTACTATGGAGACCGATGAAATACCTAAAGACTATTTGAGCTATCTTAAAAATCTCTGCATTATTCCATAGCCTCCGCTCAAACTCAATCAGAGCACACTTCCACGGTCATTACAAGTCCCAAAGTAAATTCTCTCTTAAATTCCCCAAGATCTACAAATGCCAAAAGGTTACATCATTTTTAAATGTTAGATGCTATCAGAAGGAGCTGAGATACTGTGAGAAACAGACATTCATCTTCTTTGCTCATGGGAAACTTTACAAGAAATGATGTTCATTTAATGATAAGAAATCTCTTTATTCTACTAGAAATGATAAAGGAGAGGATGTGGGGAGATAGAGGAGCAAAAAAAGAGAAGCTATCAGTATATTTTAACATTGATTTAGGTGAGGGACGCAGCATTTTTGGTAAAATCTTTAAGTTGTGCATTTGATTGGAGAGCTTGAATAAATGTCATGTGGAAAGTCAGGAAAATGAATAGAAGAGCCCATAGGAATGAATTCGTTCTAAAAACCAGTGAACAGAACATACTTACATTCTTCACTCCTTGCTGTACTTGTAGCATCATCCTGATAATTATGTTTTAGTTTTACTTATATTAATGCTTCATGGTGAACAGGCAAATACAGCAGGGTATGTAGGGGAAGATTAATGAAGCCTCAGCTGCATGAGACCTTGCTAATGTATTTGGCCATTAAAGTTTTCCTACGAAGATGATGGCGACCACCAGGGGTTTCTCTCAAACAGGATCTGCAGGTTAGTGAAGTGAGGATTGCCCCTGCCCATCACTGCGGAGCTCTCAGGAAGACGAGGCTGGAGTGGATCCTCCAGGAAGAAGTGTCTCCTGCTAGCAAGGGGATCTATTTCATGCAAAAATTTCCTTCATTCTTCAAGTATTTAATGACAGGCATTGATCATCTCAAGTTTTGTCTGAGGGGCAGAAAAGGGTGAAGGTGCTTAATAGACATGCCCCTGAGGATAATTACATTAGCTGCTGCCTTTCCTCTGCTTTCTTCTTTTCCTTTGGTCAGAGCAGGCACTATTGTACTGCAGTGTTTTTAAGATGATTTTTTTTTCAAGATTTTATTTTCTAGGCAGTTTTATATCCTGGCTAATTCCACCTCAAAATGTGCATCTCAGAAACAGCCGAATTGGTGCACTGTATGAAAGAGGAAAGGACCTCTGTTCACTTATTTATTGCTATGTCAACCTACCCCAGAACAGTGGCTTAAGACAAGCATTTGTTTTGCTCATGGTTCTGTAAGTCAGGAACTGGGGAAAAGCTCAGATGGGTAGGCAGTTTCAAGTCTACATGATGTCACTGTGGTGGCTGGAGCTGCAGGTTCCACCTCAAAGATGATTTATTCATTCAAGTAGTTGGCCTTGGCATGCATCTCTCTCTCTCTCTCTCTTGAATCCCATTCTGCAGGCCCTCTCCATGTGGCTTGGACTTCACATAGTATCATGGTTTCATGGTAGTTGGATTCCTTGATTGGTGGCTGGTTTGTTCCAGTGTGAGTGTCCCAAGAGAAGGATTTCCAGGGACTCAAGCAAAAGCTACCAGGCTTTTGTGACCTGTCTTCAGAAGCCCCAGGACATCCATTTGGCAGCATTCTATGGATGAAATAAGTCACCAACTCTGGCTAGACTTGAAGGGAGGAGAAAAATAGCCTCCATCTCTGAAGGACACACATGCACACACACACAGATGGCAACATTGATGGTGGCCGTCAATTCTGTGGAGCTAATGACCACAACAATTTTCTGTACAATTTGTCACTTCTAATTAAAAGAAGGGGGGTATGATTTAAAAAGGTATTATTTTATATTCAGTATGAACAACAACCTATTTGAAATACAGATAACTTGAGGTTATCAGATTTTTAATTGGGTTATGGCCATGAAATACTTCTTACCTTAAACTTTTGAAAGCTATAAATTCCTACCCAGATATCAATTCAAGGTGAGTTGAATATTTATCAAAGACCACGTTGATTTTATTTTTAGTCAGTCTCAGAGACATCAAAAGACCCAAAGTCAAGAAAGTCCTGTCTGTGGATTTTCAGGATGTATAAATTACCCAGGTTAAATTATAGAAGGGCAGATCTGTTAAATGCCCATGTAAGTGTACATAACTAACTCTTCAAAAAAAAAAAAAAGAGCCCGTTGTTTAATTTAGCATGTGACATTATAAAAAATGGGGTTCTTAAGAGCAAAATAGTCTTTGTCCCTTCATGTTCATAACAAAAGCACCAATATCAATTACAACATAACCTAGCAATTCAAAACAGAATACTTACTGTTCTCATGGATCTTAAAATGAATCGCCTGATGTGTAGGTAGCCTTAGCACAACAAAAACAACAAAGGTCCTTTGGGTCTGAGGGTGAATGGATGACTGTTAAATATACCAAGAAATGTGTAACAAGTTTGATTGATACGCACAGGACTGTATAAAGCCAAGCAAAATTTTTATTTTACATTTTTATTTTACATGTATCTTGCTATTATGCCCTCTAAAACCCTCATCTGTTCCAAGTTACTACCAACAGGGAAAACAAATTTGGGAAAATAACCAGAATCTCAGATTTTTGACTTCAGTGGTATTTCTCAGCACCCTGAATCAAAAGGACTGGGGGTGGCGGCTGGGATGGGAGTAAAAGACAGAAAACTATACTTGAACAACAACTAAAATAAAAAAAAAACAGATTTTACTATGAGAAAAAAAAAAAGGAACAAAGGACTTCCACCAAAAAAAATGCTTCAAAATTGCCTTCATAGAACATTTGCAAACAACATGGTATTTTATGTATTCAGGTTAGTATCTTTTATTTATCTAGACACAATTGCTCAGTAATTATCATCCTTAATCAGAATGATTTCTAATTAAGGTGCTATCATGCAATCCAACTATAAAAGTGCCATTTATTTTATGATTGTACAAAAGCCTTCTGGAACCTAGATTCATATTCACTATGGGTTAAATATGTCCATAAAGATATGACCACTTACAAAGACACTGTCACTTACAGAGCAGGCTCATCTTGGTGTGGAAGCTGCTCTGACCATGTGAAAGACAGTTCATGGACATTTCAGCCTTCTCTGAATGGGTCACAGGCAGGGTGAACATATGTCATAGTCTGTCATGGAAAGTTCTGGTCTGTTCCTACTGCACCATTGTAAATATTATTACTGACACAAATAGGTATGCCTTGGAGAATAAATTATATGGTCATCCCAGTGAGAGGAAGATTTCTGAATCTCGTGCCCTTAGAGAATCTCTCTCAAAAGTGAATTTTCCAGGTAACTGAGTCAATTTTTGAAAATACCTACCATATTTAATCACAGAAAAAAAAAATTCCTCAAACTGTTGGAGAGACTGACATCTCCCTTCACAGAATACACTGGATAATCATTTACCTTTCCCTGAAACTAAGGGTCATGAAAATATAACTCAACTAATTCACTTTACTACAGTACAGAGTGCTTTCTGGGATCACCGAAGGGGGCAGAGCTCTGCCCTGAAAAGGAAATAGGTTTCATCATTTAAATCATTATTCTTACTCCAGTCCTCACCTCCATACATTGTCAGAAAGGCTCCTATTAATATAATAGAAACCTTCCTCCCCAAATCAATCTAAATAATTTCTACTGACATTTTATTAAATTAAAAAGACATTCCCAAAGTAAACCCTATCCTATAACAAATGTATGCTTTTCTAGAAAAGTATCTTGAGCACCAAATGAAGTCTCATCTGGAAAACACTGAGTAGCTCCCCAGTTCTTAAACATTCTAGACTTTCACTTGTGTGGGCCAGCCCATAATACTGGCAGGTTCTCCTTTAGAGCCCCAGTCAGCCATGACTTTGTCCTCCAAAGGCCACACTTTGTGTCAGGCAACAGCTTAGTCTCACCACTGGGGAGACCCTCAAATCGGGTCCCTCCTCAGGTCACAAACAGCTGGTACCAGACCAGCAGGTTCTTCAATTTGGAATAAAAGGATGAAGGTTGCTCCTGGTGTGCAAGTTTTTTTTTTTCTTTCCTCACTTGAGGGTGTGTTGTTATTGACTTTAGAGGAAGGAGGAAGGGGTACTGAGGAGAGAGAGAGAGAGAGAGAGAAAGAAGAGAGACATTGATATGAGACAGAAACATCTATTGGCTACCTCCAGCAGGCGCCCCAACTGGGAACTGATCTTGAAACCTAGGTATGTGCTCTGATAGGGAATCAAACTTGCAACCTTTTGGTGTATGGGATGACACTCCAACCAAGTCACTGGCCAGGAATGGTGTGCAAGTTTTTAAGCTACTTGGAAGGTTTAGGAATGTCTATTGCCAATGATACAATAATTATGTTTCTTTTAAATTATTCATCTCAATAAGTAAGCAAAATATAACCAGAGATATTGAAATTAAGAACAAACGGATAGTAACCAGAGGGGAGGTGGGAGAGGATAATGGGGGGAAGGAACATCTATAAGCACACATGGACAAAACCAAAGATGGATAGGATCAAGGGTGGGAAGTGGGGATGGCTGGGTTTGGGGTGGAGTGGTGGGGTGAAAATGGAGAACACTGTACTTGAACATCAATGAAAAAATGTGAAAAAATAAGTTATTCATCTCATTTGTTTAAAATTTAGTATTTTTCAAATATAAGCAAGAATTAACATGCATTTATTAAAAAAAACTTGGAAAATGTCCCCCAGAAAGTAAAGTACTTATAAAAGAGAGAGAGAGCACAATAAATTGGAAACCCAGTTGAAAAAAATGATAGCAGAAAATTTCTCCAATTTGGTGAAGGAAATAGACATATAGGGAGCACAGAGAAATCCAGACAAGATGAACCCAAAAAGGCCCAACCAGGACACATCATAATTAAAATGCCAAAAGTTAAAGGTAAAGAAAGAATCTTAAAAGCAGGAAAAGAAAAGTAGTTAGTTACCTACAAGGAAGCTCCCATAATACTGTCAGCTGATTTCTCAAAAGAAACTTTGCAGGCCAGAAGGGACTGGTGAGAAATATTCAAAGTGATAAAAAGCAGGGACCTATAGCTAAGATTACTCTACCCAGCAAAGCTCTCATTTAGAACTGAAAGACAGCTAAAGGGCTTCCCAGGCAAGGAAAAGCTAAAGGAGATCATCACCACCAAATCAGTATTGTTTTATAAAATGTAGAAGGGGAAGGGGGAGGAGAAGAATATGAAAATACAGTGTCAATAAATACATATCCATCAACAATTGATTCTAAAAAAAAAAAAACAAGCAGAACAGAAACAGAATCATAGATACAAAGAATGTTTTGATGGTTGCCAGATGGGAGGGGGGCCAAGGAAATGGGCAAAAAAGGTGAAGGGATCAAGAAGTACAAATTGGTGGTTACAAAATAGTCACAGAGATGTAAAGTACAGCATAGGGAATAGAGTAGCCAAAGAACATATACATGCAGGACCCATGGACATGGGCAGCAGTGTGGGGGCTGTCTGGGGAGTGGAGGGGCTGGGTAGAGGGTTGCAAAGGGGGAAATACTGGGACAACTTTAATAACATAAATGATAAAAAAGAACAATCAAATTGTCATTCCTACATCACATAGTCTATAATAGTTTGTTTATGTACATTTTGTATCTTCATTTTAAAAAGCAACAAAGTATTCTGTAGATATTACATACACAAACACCTAAGTGACCCCCAGTATTTCAGTTTTAAAGACAGTAAAAATATCAGAAACACCAAACTTTATAAAACTTCAATAATTGTGTTCCCTGAATAAAGGAACTGAAGAAAAAAGCATTATTTCTCCATTTTTGACTGTCATCAATTCATGAGATCTTTCATGTTGCCCATTTTTCATAAATTGTAAGCTGTTAAAAAATAGTCCATTGGACAAAAAAAAACTCCTGAAATTTGTTAAACTAGTGGTTAAGAAGATTTTATATATACATGACATTTTCATTTAGGAATTATACAGCACTGTAAAATGTTAATTAAGATATTTCAACTGGAAATTGAAGCAAACCTCAAGAGAGAGAAATTAGACAGGAAGGGGCATCATGATTTCTCTGAGATACCATATTATGCTGTGTATAATGTGCACCCACATTTTTGTGGGATACATGGGATACATGGGATTATGTACATGGGATTATGTCATGTATACATGATACATGGGATTATAGTCATTATCATACCCGTGGTATGTATTCATTTTACCCAAGTATAATGTGCATCCTTATTTTTCCCTCAAAATTTTGGGCAAAATAGTACACATTATTCACAGCAAAATATGAGTAATTCAAGAACATTTTTGACATTTTTATGTCTCATGACCTAGTTTTCAAGTTTGCATTCTATTGGGTTGGCCAAAAGTCCGTTTAGTTTTTTCCGTAAAATAAAAGACACATTTTTTAATTTTCACCAATAACTTTATTGATTTGGATATTTTGAGTATGTTGGCTATCTCCCACACAGCAGAGTGTCAATTGTTCTCAATTAATGTCTTGATTTGATCACTATCAATGTCAACTGGTCTACCTGACCATGAAGCATCATCTAGCAAGAAATCTTCAGCATGAAAATTCACAAACCACTTTTGACACATTCAATCAGTCACAGCACCTTCTCCACACACTGCACAATTTTTTTGTGTTTCAGTTGCATTTTTACTGTTCTTGAAATAAAGCATAATATGCCAAAAAATGTTGTGTATTTTCTTCCATCTTCAATATTAAAATGGCTACATGAAAATTTACCAATTTTGGTAAGTTTTTTTCAATGCCCACTAATATGACAGCTGTCACAATACAATCTAACAAAATTGTTTCGAATGAAGTTAAAGACAACTAAGCAGTATTAGAGCCATCTTATGGGAAAAAACAAAACAAAACAAAACAAAACAAAACAAAACAAAACAAATGAACTTTTTGGCCAACCCAACAAAAATCAGACAACATGATAAGCAGGTCTTCTAACCACTGACCATGGGCTTAGAGAGGTTATTAACCAATACATTTAAATTTGTCCAAAACACAGAAGAAAATGTAAACTAAATAGAATTTTCCCTCTTTGACACAGTTGCCCTAAATGCAATCTTATAATCTGTCTTATCTACAGGATATTTCAAAAAAATTATAGAAATACACTCGAAATTAAAATTTTTACAATTCTTTTTTTTTTTTTAGTCATTCTGAGAACAAATAGAAAAGAAGTGGGGGTGGTTTAGCACAATTTTTCACTCCTTATGGGTTGGCCAGATGTTCACCATTTTACCATTCATTTCTACTTTTTTTCTCTAATTTATTTAAGTAGATTTAGGCATTAACAGATAGCTACTGTGCTTAAAAATGGAATGTTAAATGATGAATGAGGCACTGCAAGCCTTACTAGCCTGTGAGTCCTACTACAACCAGCTCCTACACAGAGGAGAGAAAATTCAGTGGAAAAGGTATAGCTGTACAGGTGATGACACATGCAAACTATTGTGAGAATGCCATTCCTGGTGTCGGAATGAGGGCAGACAGCCGCAGAACACAGAACACAAAACTGGATTTTGAAGGATGTGGAGGAGTCTGATAGAGGGGCAGGGAGAATTTCATGGGGAGAAGTTAACGTGTGCAGGGACGGACAAGTGTGAACGTATGTGACATATTCAGATAATAGCACGTTCCTCAGGATAGCAGGAGTTAGGTCAAGGAGTCTACTAGTGAAAGAAAGAGCTTCCCTAGTCATGCAAAGGGGTTTTGACTTAAAGTAACAAGAGAACCTATTTACTCTGGGCCATACATATAAATTCAAATTTTAAAGCAGAGAACAAAAAGACTATAGCTTTGCAATAGTCAATTTTCACTTTGGAGATAATACAGAAGATGGGATAAAGAGAATGTGGAGGTGGGGAGTTCCTTAAGACATGATTGCAGGGCTTCAGCTAAGAGAAATGCATCAGAAAATCACGATCTTATAAAATATCCTAATAAAGACCTAATAAAATATCCCTAAGCTCGACAGTTAAGCATTACCAGAAGAATTCCAATCCACTGGGATTCCAAACATAATTTATAGTTATTTCCAGCCAAATTTATAAGTACTGGAGATTCTCAAAACAAGGTTATTCAGAAGCAAACCACTTAGGATATTACAGCTGAGTCTGACAATCGACAACTCTTCAAGGGTCTACCAGGAGGGGAGAATAAAGAAAACATGTGTCTCCCTAATTTAACACTTGCCAATGTAAATGAGCATATGTGCTTTTTCAGAGTTCAACAAATTCCTCAAGCCACAGAATATGGAACTGCCTCAGAGGAAACCACCAGGCTAAAAGGAATCAATTCAGTCAGAGACTTCTTTCCTTGGACAATAGCACAGTGAATCACTGCAGTTAAAATCCCACAGTCCACAGGCTGACTTTGACCACTGCCCAAGATCTGTGGTAGGTAGAAAATAGTGGCCCAATGAGCACTGTTGGTTTTCCAATAATGTCCAGATTTACTGGGACCATATTCCCATAGAGTCTTAATCAACAAGAACCTTAGAACTGCTCTCCTCTCTAGAGAGAGGTCCCATGTTTTCCCGTTTACCACAATCCACACGTCCCCTATTGGCTTCGCAACACTGAAAGCTGGCTTCTGTTGGCATGTGCCATTAATATAAGAAGGAAAAAATAGCATCAATTCAGAACTAAGATAAAAAATAAGTATTAGATCTTTGTCATTGTTCAAAATGGGACAGATTGAGAGGACAGAGAGCATCTTAGACAGTGGAGTTATTCTTCGTTTCCCTCAATTCATATGTCTTCTCTCTCTTTTTTCCCCTTGAAATAAAGAGCCTGTGCCCAAAGAATTCCTAGTCACATCTATAATAAATAACCTGTGTGAGCCAATGGGCATCTGAATTGAGACTCATACAGGAGATAAGGATACAGACTTTGAGCTCTAGTTCAGCATATTGCTAGTCATGTGACCTTGGGTAATCACATATCATGCCTGGTCCTTTATTTCCATGGTTATAAACTGGGGCTTAAAATGCCCACTTCCCAGAGTATGTAATTTGTGATGGTTAAATGGGGCCAAATCACTGAACATAGAATTCCTAGGTGAAGTTAGTAGTTATAACGTTATAAAGATTCAAAAGTCAAGAAAATTTCAATATTATTAGAATAAAGGAAAAAATGTTTAAAGTTTCCTTCAGTTTGTTAAAGTCTCTGAAGCATATTCAATGAAGCAAAAAGAGGGAGATACATTTGTAACATTTGCCACACGAATCTGAAGACAAAGTTTGTCTTTGTCCTTGGAACTTCTACAGAACTAGGGTTCCGAGGAACATACTTTGGAAAATATCAATGGACTATCCACATTGCTGGCTCATAAAAGAAATGCAGCATCTGTTAGTTCACTCATACCTAGCTCGAAACTTTTTGTGGCTTTAGATCAATCCCATTACTTTCAAATGTATATGTGAGAACCAAGTAGAAAATAAGAATGGGAACAGCAGGCACAGACCAGGTGATGTCGCCAGCTACATGTATGGAGAGAAACTGGCTCTGATGATCCTTCGTGTTGGGAGAGGTGACCAAATCTGCATTTATCCTGAACCATTTTTTCCTGTTATCTGGGGCATTTGTGGGAAACAAGATGTTTGCTACAACTGTAGGACTAGGAAAAAGTTCCGGTGTTTGAAATGTGATGGTTCTGTGGAGGGGGGAGAACTGCCTGAGGGGCACTTGGGGGAAGGCAGCGAGCAGTAGAGTAGGAAAATGGGTCCATTTCTGCCACTAACTTGGGGACATTGGAAAAGTGACTTAACCTCTCTGAGCCTGAATTTCAACCTTTTAAAATGTTCACTTGGAACAAAAATGCAGTTTCTTGTATTCCTTTCAGTTCAAACACTATATGATTTTTTCAGGGTAAAAGATAAATTCTAGTGAGGTTATAGGTAGATCAATGTTAGTGAATCAAATCCTATATACCTATACCATGATTCCTCACCTTTAATTGACCATGGCACATGACTCCGGCATTTGAGTCTTAAGTTTTGCCCTAACTTAGCAGAATGTACAAGGAACACCAGTCATGTAGGAAAAGTCTGTGCTGTTTATTTTTGTTGAGTGAAGAATTTCTTAATTTACATGTTGGCAGTTCAAATGTTCTGAAATCAAGGTAAACTTATGATAACAAGGACTGCAGAAAGAGCGTTTGAGCTAAATGAAAGCTTTAAATTATAGAAACGTCAACATGCTTTGAATTTTAAGATCACAAATTTTCAAGAAGATGTAGATCTTCTTGGCATACTACATTTCTCAACAGTCCCTTTATCAAATTCATTTTTTCCTTGAAGGTAAATTCTTCTAATGCTGCTTTACACCCATACACCCATCCCAGTATGGTGCAGCTGCAGATGATACCTCTAAGATTGTGTTTATTTCTCTGAGCTAAAATGTAAAGGTCACTTTGTTTAAAGCTCAGCCTTGAGGCTAAATATCTTTCTTCACTTTGCCTGGAGAAAATGGAAGAGGGAGGGAGGGAGGGTGGGAGGGAGCGATTGAGAGAGGGAAGAAGGGAGGGAGGAAGAGGTGGTGAGAGAGAGAGAGAAAAAAAAACTTGGGAAATGGACACTTTTACTGATAAATTCATCTGCAACTGAGTTCCTTGGATCCTAACAAAATTTAAATTGATTCATCTATAGCTGAATCAGAGTTTTCACTTTGAACCAAGAATAAATCTTACATGGAAGTGATAACACCTTTCTCTGATTGGAAAACCACTGTTTTTCTCACTGATCTGTCATCTTTATGCTAAGAGATTCAGTATGATTATCTGTCAGGAGAAACAGTGCCATTGTGCTCTGGTTCTTTTTGTCTCCATCTAGTTCATCAAACACCTCTGAGGATTTTGGAATAGAATCCAACCCAAATTTCCATTTTTCAAATACATCACTAGGCTAAAGGATATTTTGCTCGGAGATTGAAAAGTAAACCACATGATGCCACTAACTCTTGGGAATCTTGACCCAAAAAACGCCTCATCTTTGCAGTTCACAACACCTATACTTAGGCAATTTTCATGAAACCTGCACAAATTTTCTTCAAAGCCCTGAATACAATCCTTTCCAATGTAGTCTTTTGCTGAGGAGGTTTTAGGCTGTGGCAGAATATGGGAAAAAAACAAAAGAAAGAAACAAACAGCCAGGTGCATCCATGAATTTTTAAAGCAGGTCTGCTGAAAAAACATGCAAAACAAACCCCCTCGAACCACCCTTGGGGCAAAACATCAATGTGAATATTATCCAGTATCATCTCTGTGATGCGTCTCCATCAGCCCCAGACAGATGGCCCATTTGCTTTTACCACACACAAGTCCATGCAGCCAAGTGCTCTCAGTTGATGGCTTCTGCAGGCTGGGGCTCTGACTGAGCTGTCAGGGCACCCAGGAAGTGGCTCGTTGCTGGAGTGGCACACGATGTAGGAAGTAAAGGTAAGCATACAAGCCTCCAAAACGTATATTTAACAAACAAAAAAAGAACAGTTGGCAAGAATCAGCCAAAAAAGCAAAGCTATTTGAAACAAAAATTTCAATTGACCAGTCTTTGAAATAGGAGGTACCATTTTCTAGGGTTCTAAGAGGTGAATTGCCTCTCTCACTCTATTCTTCCATTTCTCGCAAAGAAGCCTTGGATTCTTGGATTTGGGCAAAGGTCTGTGTGACCGAAGGCAGAACTATTGCATGCATTTCCACAAACACAGCGTTGGGCTAAAGGGATTGAGTAGGGCCCAGTACAGGGAATCAGGATCGTCTGCCCATCCTATTTGCTGCAACTTGGACAAGTCTTCTGATTGGTGCAGTATTGCAAATGTCTCATTTGTAATAAGGTTACACTTCAGCTCTAAGCTATGGCTCCAATCTCTTGAGCAAGAAATGGTAGCCTATTAGTAAATAATTAAGTGCACGAATAGGTCTCACCTACTGTATTAGGTCAATACTCACTTCAACGAATCATTGTGAAAACTACAGAAGTGTTCCCTAGACAATACTTACATAAGGCAAACACATACAAAACTTCCTAAAGGTTGGTATCTCTGTCTTCCAGAACATTTCTAGGAGTGGAAACAAAACCATATACAAGGGCTTACTATGTCTACATACTGTAGATCACCAATGAACTACCAAAACCACAGACAGAGAGACCAAAAAGCACGTAGCTCGTAGGTCAATCTTGAGAAGAAACAGGAAGTTTCCCACGCCCCCAGCAGGCTGGGTTAGAGGACATTTCTCTGTCCTTCAAAAGTGCTCTGGATGTAATGTTATCCCCAAATCCATGACTCAGTGGTGCTGTTGTTTATTTGTGTGTCTCCTCTAGAGGACTGTAGATGCCAAATCTTCCATCTGCCTCTAGTGCCTTCTGCTTAGTAAGTTGTTAATCAATATTTGGTGACAGAATGAATAGACAGGTTTTTAAAAATATATTTTAGAATTATTTATTCAGAAATTAACTCATTAGGTATTTAGATGAGCACTTGATATTCACATATTATTACACAATATATATGCCATTATTCATCAATTTAAGGAGAACAGTTGAAACTAAGAAAGGGAAAGAGGAAAATAAGTAGAATAAGGAAGAAAGAAAAGAGAAGGAAGGAAGGAGAAAGTCTCCAAATAACGTTGTCTGGGGCATTAAATGAAATCCCTGTATGTGCTTTATATATTAACCATAGTTTATAGTTTTGATTTTTTTACTAATTCATAAAACATCATATGAAGAACTCACATTTCATAGCTCTTACTATGTGCTAGGATCTGTTCTAATGACTTTACATACATTAATTCATGTATTCCCACAATTCTATCAGTCAGCTACTATTATCATTACCACTTTATAAATTAATATGCTGAGGAACAGAGAGGCTGAGTGACCAGCCCACAATCACACAACTGCTAATAATATTACCATTTTATAGATTAACACACTGGCGTACAGCGAGATTAAGTGGCCAGCCCAAGGCCACCACACAGATAATAATATAAGCAGTTTGGCTGCAGAGTTGGTATGCTACCCAGTGTGCTATGCAGCCTCATCGTGAATTTGTAGGCATCTGAGGAGCACATTCAAAGTCCAGGTCATGTGGAAGGCACCTGACAGGGATACACATCTCTGTCACTGCTTCATAATGTACAGTAAGCTCCCTTACTAGGTACAGGTCATATCTTCAAAAACAGAAAGTAAGTGCCATAACAGTAGAGGCAAGTCCCACACAGGGTGGGTGAAGGTACTGTAAAAGGACAGAGTTAGACGATGTGTTTGAAGATTGGGTCGTTATAGGAAGAGCTGTGAGGAAGATAAGGTGAGCTTGGCTTCAGTGGGGGGCTTGCCTATAGAGAAAAACATGTACACTGAACTAGATGCTTAGTAAAATTGACTTTATACATTTTTTTTAAAATTTGTGTCTCTTCTCATTTTTTTAAGATTTTTTTAAAGATTTTATTTATTTTTAGAGAAGGAAGGGAGAAAGAGAGAAAGAGAGAAACATCAATGTGTGGTTGCTGGGGGCCATCGCCTGCAACCCATGCATGTGCCCTGACTGGGAATCGAACCTGCAATGCTTTGGTTCGCAGCCCACACTCAATCTACTGAGCTATGCCAGCCAGGGCTATACATTTTTTTTAGTTGCAGGAATACTCTGGTTTTGTTTGTTTGCAGATAGGAACCATTTTATTTTATTTTTGGTGAAGAAATTGGATTTCTTTTCCAGTTTTGTTGAGAAACAACTGACATACATCACTGTATAATTTTAAGGCATACAGCATGATGGTTTAATTTACCCCAACAGGCTCAGTCAATGGCCATCTATTTGTATAGATACAATAAAAAGAAAAGAAAGAAAAAATGTCCTTGTGATAAGAACTCAGGATTTACTGTCTTAACTTTCCTATAGATCATTGCACATTACATCAATAGTACTTACTTATATTATAAATGGAAGTTTGTTCTTTTTTTAAAAAAGAAGATTTTATCTCTTCTTAGAGGGGAAGGGAGGGAGAAAGAGAATGAGAGAAACATCATTTGCTGGCCTCTAGCATTTCCCCAACCATGGACTGGGCCCATGCCCCAGGGACTTGTGCCCTGATCAGGAATTGGACGAGGCCTTTTGGTCTGTGGGAAGACCACCACCCCACTGAGCCACACCAGTCTGGGCCTGGGAGTCCGATCCTTCTGACCACCTTTCCTCCAATTCCCCCTCCCTCTGCCTCCGGTACCACAAGTCTGATCCTTTACTATGAAGTTTCTGTTTCTCTTTTTAAGGTTCCACACATAAGTGAGATCATACAATCTTTGTTTCTTTGTCTGACTTATTTCATGGAGCATAATGCCTGCAAGGCCCATCCATGTTGTCATAATGGTAAGATTTCCTCAATGTTTATGACTGAATAATATTCCATCGTGCATATAGACCATCTTCATCCATCCATCCACCCACGGATGGACACTTCGCTTCTTTCCATATCTTGGCTATTGTAAATAATGCTGCTATGCACAATTGGGGGGCAGGTACCTCTTTGAGTTAGTGTTTTTATTTCCATTGGATACATACCCAGAAGTGTAATTGCCTGGTTATATGTTTATTTTATTTTTAATTTTTGAGGGTCCTCCGTACTGTTTTCTATCACGTCGGTACCACTTGATGACCCCACCAACAGTGCACGAAGGTTCCTTTTTCTCTACATTCTTACCAGCTTATGTTATCTCTTGTCTTTTAAATAATGCCCATTGTAACAGGTGTGAAGTGGTATCTCACTGTGCCCTGGATTTGCATTTCCCTAATAATTAGTGATGTCACGCATTTTTTTCATGTACCTGTTGGGCTTTTATATATCTTTGCACATTTTTGAATTGAGTTAACCATTTTTTGTTCTTGAGTTGTAGATGTTCTTTATATAATGTAGATGTGTACTTAACCCTTTAACAGATAAATGGATTGTAATTTTTTTTTCCATTCTGCATGGTGTCTTTTCACTTTGTGCATGGTTGCTTTTGCTGTGCAGAAGCTTTTTAGTTTGATGTGATCCCACTTATTTATTTTTTATTTTGTTGCCTGTGCTTCAGGAGTCAAATCAAAGAAAAGTCATTACTAACACATGTCAAGGATCTTTATTCCTATGTTTTGTCTAGGAGTATCGTGTTTTCAGGTGGAAAATGTTGGTTTCATTGCTGATGACACACAGAGTAATCTGGGGTGATCTTGTCCCTTCTGATTAGGAAGACTGAGACATCTCTCTTTTCACCGGCTCACATGTAATGGCCTCACTCTCTGAAACATACGTAAAATAAACCTTGAACGTGGACTGTGGGCCAAGACCTGTTCACCAAAGCAAAATCTCCTTGCTTGCAAGATTTAAAAGGAGACACTTCACCAAGGGGCCCACAGATGAAAACCATGGTTTGAGAATGAGGGTCGTTTTCTTTTTTTTTTATTAAAAGATTTTATTTATTTATTTTTAGAGAGGGAAGGGAGGGAGAAAGAGAGAGAGAGAGAAACATCAGTGTGCGGTTGCTGGGGGACATGGCCTGCAACCTAGGCATGTGCCCTGACTGGGAATCGAACCTGAGGGTCGTTTTCTTGATCAAACAGATTTATGACAGCACAACCATTCCTCTCATGACCCATGTCTTTACAACGATATATATTTTATGTTACAAAAGGAGCACATCGTTATCTGGAAAATGTTGAAGAGTGGAGAGCTATGCAAACTCGGGGGCGCTTGACTACATGGATGACCCTATGTATTATAAGAAACTATAATTAATCATTCACTGACATATGTACACACAGAAACACACACAATCTTGAGGCCTGTCAGAGGTTTCCCTCTCATAATACTTGGCACTTTTGAGCAATTAGATTCATCCTCTTGATAACGTGGCTGAAGGTTGTTAGAATCCAGGCTGTTCTGGGTACCAGAATTGCTCAGTATCTGTTCCCCAACATCCATCAGCTCTTTAGGCCTCGTTATCTCAATGACTCATCTTGGCCTCCCTCCAGCTAGTATATTGTTTATTGATTGATGTGAATAAGGTAGAGGGGGTAGAGCATTCTCTGAAAGTTATAAACAACTGATAAAAAAGGTTCTGAATGTAGTACCTGTCGGAATCATAACAGCCAAGGAATTCAATGAGATAGATTACTGTGCACATCTCCTCGGCTCCCAATCTAGGCTTCTGGCAAAGAATTGCTGGAGAGAGTTTCCTATTGCAGTTGGTTTCTACAAGGACGTTTTTCATATCAACGTCTCTGAACATCTACTGTTCAGATGACTCTGGTGGGTGAAACTGACATGCACCCATTAAACAATCAGCCTATCTAACAGGTTAAATGTGAGGAGGGTATGGCGCCAATCAGCAGGACTGGCTAGCATCGAAGAAGGAGGGCATGTAGAAACCTGATGTTTCATTGGGAAGACAAAAGTTGGCTTGGCAGGGACAGGTTATTCATACAAACTGATGGGAGAGAAAATGAAAAGTACATGTCATAATTGTTCCATCAAAGAAAATCCCTTCTTATTCAAAACAGAGGACCTTGTGCCCAGGGACTACTTTGGCAAGTTTCTGTATCAGCTGCAGTTTGGAAACACAATTAACAACTGTGCATATGGAAATAATTAAATCTCATGCTCTGGGGGAAAAGGTATAGTGAAATGTTGTTTCACAGAGGCAATGAGGATTATACTTGGGAATCTGAACATCTGGAAACAAAGCTTAAGAAGGAGAAACTTCTAGGTCAGTGATGTCTTGAAAGTCACCTAGGACCAGGGATGAAGAAAGGTGTGCTAGGTACACATGCCTCCTAAAACCCTAAAATAATGGAAAGCAAAACATCTACAGATGTCCCTGAGATCCTTCTGGAATCACAGGACAGGGAACATATTCTCATAATCAAAGGACTTCGTGTGTAAACCACCAAAGCAAAATCCTTCCTCAGAAGTCTCTGGGGTAAATGTAGGCAACTATAACTGAACAACAATAAAATAATTAAATTCAAAAAAAGAAAGTAAAAAAAATAAATAAAAAGGACAGGATACCTTTTTAGTCATTAAACAATAAAAATATCTTTGTAATTAAAAAAAAAGAAGTCTGAGTAAACAGATTGTTAAAGGGGTTTTTTTGGTTTGTTGTTTGCTTGTTTGTTTTCAGTGGGGAAAGGGATTTTCATCTCAGAATCTAGGAAGAGCAAGGTTTGAACATGAGAATTCTTGAAATTCTTCAAGGGTCAGTTTCCACTGTCCCTTTGCCTTTTATACCAGGACTTTATAGAATATAATGCTAATTTTATTCCTAGATTTCCCAAATCTCAACTTTTCAGATCTCAGTAAGCTTGGACTTAAACTCTTGGATCAGCTGCCTGGCTCCAGTCTATTATAGGTACTCCGTTCTGCCCCATCCACGGTAGATAATACAGACCTGAAGTTACTACCAGGTGGGAGGTTACATTTGCTCATGACTTTCCCTCCAAGTCAGTTAGTTCCTGGGGGACAGAAATGTATGCTGTCCTTCAGAGGCTGCTGCCCCAGGCACCTAAATCCTTATACTGCCTCTACTCCCGTCCCTCTCACACTCTCCAAAAGAAATATCTAATCATGTCCTTTTTCTAACAGAAATTTCCAAGGCGTGTCTCTCCCTTTCAGTGCAATACTTAAAATCTCCATTATGGTAGACAAACCGTTTCACGGTCTGACCCCTGCCTCCTACTTCAGCCTCATATAACTCTATTCCCAGCCGCACCTCTAAGTCTCATGAGCATCTGTGAACCTATAAATGCGTTTCCTCTACTGTTTGCTCAGCAGACATACTTTCTTATCCTTCGCACTAAAAATAAAGAAAATCTTTATTTTCTTGATTCCATTCAGACATCACTTCCCTTAGAATGCCTTTTCTGACCCTTTGCCTACCTTAAATCTGGGCAAAGTGCTCCTCTCTTGGGCTTTTACTTAAAGAATGCTGCCGTCTATGTGGAACAACAATTACAAATTAAGTATCACTATATAATGCCCATTTTTCACTAGATCACAACGGATGGAGAAGACGCACCCTGCCCATCTCATCCCATATCTAGCCTAGAGCCTCACATCCTATCAGGGGTGTCCAGCCTTTTGGGTTTCTGGCCCACACTGGAAGAAGAAGAGCTGTCTTGAGCCACACATTAAATACATTGTGACATGTAATCACACACAAAAAAATCTCATAATGCTTTAAGTAAATTGACAATTTTGTGTTGGGCTGCAGGCTGGACACGCCGGTGTGCAGATGTTCAGTAAGTGTTCGCTGAATCGTTAAAGAGTATGGTCTTGTAGGTGATAGGGCTAGCAGCTTCGCTCAGGACCATAAAACCTTGACAAATATACTTGGGGGCCTGAAAGCAATTTAAAAACCTGTGGCAGGGTTTGTTTCTGCCTCCCTTCTTCAGATACATCTTATGTTGCCCTCCCAAGGCCATCAGTAACAGTCCACCACAGAGTGAGAACCACACTAAGTTGTCTAGGCCAGCGTCACGGGTGGAGGGACAGATACAGTGTGGCTCTGGGCCATGCTCTGTCTTTACTAGAAGGCTCTGGCCCAACCCAGGAATGCTGTGCTGATAGACAGCCCATCCCTGGGGGGCTCTGTTATCCATTTTGGAGGTGAAAGGGAGGATGGAAGTAGGTATGGAACTATAGTTTGCTGTTTTTTAAATTTTTAATTTTTTTTTCACTCAGGAAGTACCCACTTCTTCTGGGCTTTAGGTACACTGGTGACTCTACCCTGAAGATCCTAGATGGAATTTCAAGTATAAATGTCACTCAAGCAAAGCTGCATCCTGGAAGTTTGGGGGAATCAAGCGGGAGTTTCGTTGGTGATGCTTCAGCGTTAAGCAGCTAACACTCCCTGAAAGTGTTTCGAGGCGGAACTGAAAGCCAGGCCGGGGAAAGTAAAGGCATTTCCACAGAGTGAGACTCCTTGTTAGAGAGATGCACAGGTTAGCATGGGAGCTACTGGGTAAGGGGTCCTTCCCTTCAATAAGAGGCTAATCAAAATATAATTGTTTTATATAAGTCACTGTAAAATTTCCACTTTTCTCCTTTTAGATTTGAAAACACCTTTTTATGAGCAGCAGAATGAGAACCTTAAAAATGTAGCTATAAGGAAGTATTTATCCAAGCATAAATTCTTCCATATGTAAACAGAAGTCAGAAAAACAGCTTAGCCACACCAACAATTTTCTGAAATTTTTTTAATTCAATCAATATAGAAATATTTATCACTTATACACTACAGTCATTACAAAGAATAATAACCAATTTAAAGTACATATAATAAAGGAAATAAATACAGAATACTTTGTTTCATTAGGAAGTTGAGAATATAATTTTGAAATATTTTTTAAATAATGTAAAAGAAAGAAAGGCACTATGGGCTTCTAAAGGTATGCTTCAGTTATCTAGAAAATTCAGTTAAATAGACCACTGAAATTCCCTAGCATGGTGTACCCACAAGAGATATTGCGATATGTGGACTTTTTAAACAAAGATATCATATTCCAGCAACCCCCCAGCCTCCGCACTCACAGAGGTGTGCTCAGAATGAAATCAGGGGTTTTGAGAAATCCCATTGTTTCTAAAGATAGATAACCTATGGGATATAAGTGCTCTAAGAAAAGGATACTCATTTATGTTTACTTTTGCAAACCAGCTCCTGGTCATTCCGTATTCCCAGTATGACCTTTCATTAATGCCCTACGGTTATGTGCAAACTATAAATACAAGAAATTAAATTTCAAAACCATTTGTATCAACCTCAGGATCCAACTGTCATAACCTTTTAAGCTTTCCTGAGCGTTACAGATTAATGACTCCCCAGGCCTTCCAAAGGACTTGAAAAGGTATTTTACTTCAATATATAACACTTAAGTTCATTCACTGTAATCACTTGCTAATGGACATCATAGCTGCGAATTAGACTAAAATGGTGTTTAGAGATAACAAATCATTTGATTAGATTAAAGGATATTATCAAACAAGTATCAGAAAGCCTGATAAAGATGGTGTAGAACTGTGGAGATTTGAAAGGATTAACTTATTCCTTGATGAAGTACGTGCCTCAATCTTATAAGGTTTGAAATCTATTACCTTCAGGGCCCCCATGCAGAAAGCCAGCAACTGCAAATCATGACTTCGTTTTACAAAGTAAAGGTCAAGTAAACAGAACGGATTGTAGAAGACATCAAAGAACTACAATATATTAAGTAGAAAGGACCCCCATAGCATTTATATGAGATCCTAAGGTTACTATCCACTTAGCGCATTTAAAAAAGTAATCCTACGATGCTAAGTATTTTATTCCCACAAGCCAGGAAGATCAGAGAAGTTGCCCAAGGCCACTCAGCCTGGTGATTGGCTTGTCATTCAGAGTCCTCGATAATGTGTTAATTTATATAGTCATGTGCCTTCTGGGTATGGCATTTATTAATTTTTTTCTGGACATACACACATGCATACATCCAGAAAAATTGCCTATATTTCACAATAATCTAAAGGAAATAAAGAAAGTAGCACTTCATGGAGTAACCTCTACACTTCTGTATTCAGAACAATACTGAAACTACAAATTATACAGCATGCGAAGTCCTGTGGGACTAGAGTTCATCTGATGGGAAAGGAGGTCTTTCAAACAAGGAAGAAAACTCCACCTTCCTTATTACTCATGACAAATGCATAATCGCTTGGCTCTTTTCAACAGCCTGTCCTCTTCACTTACTATCATGCTATAAGTGGAGATGAGACACTGTATTTTAATTCTCAAAATCCTGAACAGAGTATCTATAAAGGCATGGGACAAAAGCACATATGTTTACCATCCCACGTCTCTTGGAAATTCAGCACAATGAGATTAACTCAGGGGAACCCAACTCGTTTTCCCTTTCTTTCTCATCTTCCTTTAGATTACTTCTGTAGCTGCTCGGCTTGTTCTGTAATGTAGGTCAACAACACTATAAAAAGGTTTTCTGCTAACACGATGATCTGCTTTGGAGCAAGAAGTAAGGAAAGAAGCAAGGGAGCGAGGATTCCATCAGTTATGAAGATGCCCGGCTGGATATAAAAAATGCTCTCCTAATGTTTGTGTTTAGATAGAGACCAAACAGCAACATTGCATGGGAAGCTGCCCCTTTTGAAAATGCAAACTTTGGTTTAAATGACACCTAAGACATGATATAATAAAGTGTTTCACTGACTAAGCATCGGGACTCTGGTCTGCATCTCTTCCCCAAGGGCCCTGCGCTCCCACCCTCCCCCACTTTGGTCTCAGATGTTGAGTTTGCAGATCTATGCAAGAACAGTGATTTCTCTTGGCTGATGATTTCTGGTTGTGGTTTTGCAGGCTTTTCACTGAGATGTAAAACAGAGGTCCTGACCACTCAGAGTCATTAAGGCTCCCTGGAAACTTTCTGCAAGGCTAGTGATATTAACAGCAATTGCCCTGGCCAGATTCCATTCCAAGTAATTGCATTTCACCAGGCAGTGTGACATCAAAGCTTCTTCCCAGGCTGTCTTCTTGGGGTCCTCTGACGATAATAATATACCAACTGCTGAGCTCAAACTCCTTTTGGGTCAAAACAGAGTTTCTGGAGCTCAGTCATTCGGAGAACATGTACAGTGAGCCTCCTTTGTCATCTGCAGTGAATCTCCCTTTAGCTTGCAATGGCAAAGTGTTCTCTAAGTCTTCCCATTTTCCAATGTCCAGCTCAAAACTTTTCTCTTCCACAGGGTTTTTTAAAGCCTGTCCTGCAGGGATTGATCACACCTTCTACCAACCTTCCTCCCCAGAAATGCAGTATTAAAATATTGAATTCAGCTCAATAAGTATGCATCCCTTTGTATTGTGATTTCCTGGTCCTCATCCCCATGAAATGAGCTAACACGATATGTGTTGTCCTGATACATGACACATCTCCTCTTCAGAGGTGCAGAAATAGTGGCACCCATAACTGTGTGGCTTTGAATGTACTCAGAGAAGAGTATATTTAAGGCAAAGTGATGAATGGAGGCCTTGATGGCTTTTGTTAGCTGGTAATGAAAATCAGAAGACTCTTGCTTTTATCCCAGTCAGTGATCTTTGCTCTTTCTGAAATTCCCTCTGTTCTGTAGGTGGCACTTTGCACATTTTGCAAAAGCCAAGCATATAAATGTCTGCCAGGTATAATCTTAGAGGAATCTCTTTCCTACACCCCCATCCCCACCCCTGTATATACATTTCTCCATATCTCAACTAATGCCTCCTCCATGTACAGCCGACCCTCTTTCCCCATGGTGAAATTTTCCCAAAAAGTTTTCTCGAAAATAACTATATAATGTGGATCTTGTGCATGTGAAACTTATTTTTCAAACATTGATGTATCTATTTACATATGGCTGTATTTTACCCTTCTAGGTAACCTGAGAGGCAGAATAATGAGTATTTCCCCCATTTTCCAGATGGAGTAAGATATTCAAGATTCAAACTGGTTCTTACACGAAACAAACACTCTCCTATGACTCAGAACAAATGGTTCACATCCCTCTGAGCTTTAGTTTCTCTAAGACCAGTCCCCTCAGCCCACACTTGTCTCAAAGAGGACCATCTGCCTCTTCCCCTGAAACAGCAGGTGTAGACCATCTTCATGTGTGGAAAAATTGGGAAAAATTCCACCTCCTTTGAAATTGGAATTGAGGTGTTTCCCCCTTCCCCACAAAAGGCATTTGAGAATGAGATGTCCAATGGATTTTGAGCTCACCAGAGACAAACAAGCCTCACACCCTGGGAGAAAACCTGTGTCTAATACTGAGTATGCAAAGGTGTGTGGCACATGCCCTGTGTGTGTTGTTTCATTTCACATTCACCACTCCGCTCGTCCACACGATCACCGCCTCTGCACGGAGAGGTACATCCTTAAGTGCGCACACCAGTGTCCCTAAGGCCGAGATTTGAGTGGACACTCGCTGCCTCTAGAAGACACACTCTTAACCGCATTTTGGCATCACCTAAATCCAGGTAGGATGGAGTTACCTGATGTCCTCTGATTGACCCTGCCCCTTCCCACTGCCACCTAGAGAAATCCCACTGCTTCCGCTTGCTTCCTTGCAAAATTTTAGAGCTAAACCAGAAGATCACAATAAACAAACAAACAAAGAGACAGACAAGACATTGAACTTGTTCAGAGAAAAATTGAGAGGGTTTTGAAGCAGTTGTCCCTTTGATTGCCAGCTGTAAAGAACACAAGATGTGGGCTTGCAGCCAAGTCATCAGACTCAGATTCAATCTTTGCATACTTTTTTCCTAGCCAAGGAGCATTTTCTTCCCCGCCATCCCTCTCTCCCTCTCTCCCTGCCTCCCTTCCTCTCTCTCTTCCTTCCTTTTTTATGATGGGAAAGGAAGGAGCTATGTAGGAAAACAATTTTTTAAAAAAGGTCTCCCACACTAAAAGTTTCCTCCAAGTTCCAGGATATAAGAAATGAAGCTTGCCCTTGGCTTGGCACAGGAACAGAGGTGCTGGGCATGAAGGAACTCACTCTCCTCTTGGCTGAGGGGCTCTGCAGCCCGGATGCCCTTTGGAGAAGGCAGCAGGATCCTACCCTCACTGGTCTCCCAGGAAGGGCCTCTCATCGTGCCAGAATCCCCCCGCTAGCCCTGTTCAATTCCACTTGTCACTGCAGGAACTTGAAAGACATGACAGCTACACTGCAGAATGCAGATGACTGACAGCCAGACTTTGGCAACGCTGGGCAGAGGAAGGCTGAGCTGCTGAGGACAAAAGAAGGGACTGGAAAGGGGCATCTGACGGTATCCAAACCACGCATTCTTCCCTGTGCTCTCCAGTCTTCACAGACTCCCTGTCATTCTGATCAGAATCTCCAGAGTCGGTTTTGTAGGCTGACGTGGCCACCTGCCCCTCTGTGCATTCACATCTGTCTCTTTTCAAATGAGAGTCCTTTCTGCCTTTGCTTTTATTTCACTCATGTAGTGTTTGTAGCTGGGGAAAAGAAGGAATCGCAGTCATGAAATACAATGTATTCATGTTAAGTAGCATCTTGCGTGTGGGAGATGGGAAAGAGTTCAAGTTCAGTGATAAGGTGAGAGCTCATATGTCCATGCTTCCTTAAAACTACCCTTCCATTGCTGTAAACTCAAAGCAGTGAGTTCACTCACTCCCTTCACTCCTCTTGCAGACAACGACACATGTTAGAATGTATCCCCCAATCTGTTTCTCAAAAAAAAAAATACCTGCATTTGTTTCATATTTCTCTCTCATAGAGTCTTTGAATAGCACTTTGTATCTAATAAGCCTGTGTGGGCTGCCTGTGTTCCACACTGAGACAGAGCCACTTGCTGGGAAAAGAAATGAAGTTAGAACCCTGGAATAATGGAGTGAAACTCTCAAAAAACATTTTTTTTCAAGAGACACCCCTCCCTGAGCTTAATAAATGTCTTTGAAAAGTTTGTAACAGTAGCCTCCCACCACTTTGCAAAGTTAAATTGTTAGTAAGCACCTCTATACCCTGAAGTAACTGAGAATTACTTATTCCAGCCTCTACTTACTTTACTCCTACGTGGAAGAGCAGAAGGGGGTGGGGTGCGCTTCTTGCACCCTGAGCTTTCCTGATTCACTCTGAAAGGCTGTGGCTAACCCATGTCCTTTAATCTCAAAGATACCCTGAGCACGTCTACATGCCCTTGACCTTTTTCCCACCCAGTGGTCAAATACATAATACAGTTGTCTTTCTGTGAGAGGAATAATGAACCCTGTTTTAATGTCAGTCAGAGACAAATGGAAAAATTTCTATCAAAGTTCCCATTGTCCAGCAGAGGGCAGCTGGCTCCAAACACATAACAATATTTTATACTTGCATCACCAACACCAAAAGATGGACTGACTTATTTTATTTTTATAAAGAAAAATGAAACCAACAGGTTTATTGAAAAATGATATCTCCTATTAGTACAGCTCACCTCTGTTCAATATAGTGTAGTCTTAGGTCTACCTGCAGCAGAATTATGGGGAGATGGGGGGAATACCTGCTGTGAAAATGCAGATTCTCAGGTTTTCTTGATATGACTCTTACATAGACTGAGGTTTAAGAACTCCAGTACTAATTTAGACACTTCATTCCACCAATCTCTGAAAGGCAGGTAAACAGATCTTCAAGGATATTCATTCATATCAGGAAGATCCAAAGGTATAAAAACATTCAAGCTATGGCACCCCTCTATAAAGGCTAACAGACAGAATTACCCTTTACTGTTTGCTTTATTGGGTGGCTGCTATTATCTCTCACATGTCCTCTCGAGAAATAACTGTGGCCCTAGGGAGACTCTGCTGGGTAACCAAGAAGCCGGGGAAAATCCCCATGCTGCCACGTCCTTGTGCAGTTACCAGCTCCACGACCCGCACCACCCCACTCCAAGCCTTCATCTTCTCAACATTACAGTGGAGTTTGTGGTACTCACACTGCTGACTTCAGAGGTGTGTTTTGTTTCTGCATCAACCATCGTCACCAGTACATGTCTCACATGTGCATCTCACAGCGTCCAGTGTCCTACAATCACTGACCTGAGCGGCAGGAAGCACACTGTTCTAGTTCTTCTCTCAAAGTCTGAGTCTGGCATACTTCACGCAAATCTTAGCCCAAGAGGCAAAGAGGGATGACCAGTTCCGGTTTAGATCTAGTTTAAACAATTTCCTTTCTATTGCTCCTCTTTGCATCTCTCACTCTCACAGTTTTCAGAGTTTCCTTTATGCGTTTGATGTAGAGAAAAGAAACAAACACGAGGGGAAGTTTATTCACTAGGGCCCACGTGTCCCAGCTTAACAGATAAATGCAATGTCTTTTATTTTTTTAGTTTAGTTTTAGTATTTTTCTGCTGATGCCACTGAGAAGAGGATCTGCTCCCTAGGAAACTGAGAGGGAGTAGTGACCCCTCCAGAAAAGTGGGTGCCTAGAGACGTGGTGATGGGACGGTCCAGAGTCAAAGGCAATGACAGAGTCACAGGCATAATCAGGACCCATGAATGAAGGTCAGCAAGGAAAGGAACAGGACCTGCCCAGCATGTACATGCAATGATGGGAGAGCCACTTCTCAGCTGGCATCCCACCCAGGAGCATCATCAGGACTGAGGAATCTACCGCCAAGCTGATCGCCGCACCAAACGTTGGCCAGGCTGACCTGCTCACATCACTGGCCACGGGTGGATGAGCAGCTAGATGCATGTCTGATATGCACTCCCTGTGGTGGGAATAACAACCCAGGGTGCCCACAGTGAATAAACAGGGGGAGCCTGTGAGGCCACCAGGGCAGCTCAGAGTCACGACGGGGACAAGGCCAGTCAGAGGAATGATATGACAGACCTGAAAAGCACCATGAGGGTCGTTTTGTCCATCCTCCTGCCATAGCAAATCTGTGCTGAGTATTTCTGGCAACTCCACTCTCTGAAATATTGAGAAAGAAAAAACATTCCCAAACTTCTTGTGATTTATTCATTCATCCATTCATTCATGTGTTTCACTTATTTTTTACTATTTGTGGAGTTCTCACTGGGAGCCAGTACTGAGGTCTGGGGTTAAAATGAAGGTTTTTTTTTTTAGACCCACGCTATAAAATCCTGTTCAGATTTGTAGAAGCATCAGGCTTATCCTGTACAGGTATCAAGGCTATTCTCATGAAATGACAAGCAGGAGGTTGAATGGTTTTATACACGCTGACTTAAAATGTGGCATATGGTTTGCCTTTACATTTTCTCGGTGCTTTGCATTTTATCTGAGATGATATAACCCATATTTGAAACATGAATTTTATTAAAGGTTTACAAAGAAACCAGCCTCTGGTCTCCAGAATGCTAGTAAAAAGGAACCCTCCCAGACGAGAAAATTGGCATAACGTCTGAAAAATGGTTAACTATGAAAGAGGGGGCATGGGCCAGAATGCACAGATCTGGGTCCTCTCCACCTCACGGTGTTTTTATAAAGATGAGCTGATTGTATATATATACAAACTTTTGTAGGCATTTTGAAAATATATTGTTTTAAATATATAAAGTGGTACTCTCTCTTTCATATAAATGAGCTTTGGGAGAGAAAGAAGAAAGGAAGAAGGGAGGGAATAAGGGAAGAAAATGAAAGGAGAAACAAACTACGTAATTGTAAACAGGTAATATTCCATTTCAACACCATTCTCTCCCACATATTTCTTTGTTATTCCCCTGAGTTGGGTTTATATGGGAGGATCATAATGGAACACAGGCGAAACTTTATATGTAACCAATCAGATCCAAATGGTTTGGGTTCAATAATCTTCTGGGTCTTATCATATGAGTGTAACCAGTTCGCCCTGGTTGCTGGCTAATGGAATGCTAGTATGGATCTCCAGGGAGCCAGACAACTTCCCACTCACTGCCTTACACTCCCAGGCTGAACCAAGAGTTGTGGGTGGGAACTGTGAAATGTTGTGGCCCTTGGGAAATTTGAATCCCTCATACAAGTGTTATCTTCAGAAGTCTATAAAATTTCAAATAGTGAAGAGGGATAATGGTGAGGGTAATTCAACTGCAGGGACCATTTTCTCTGCAGACCAAAGAATGAGCTGCATTCCATCAGCCCTGTTGTTCGCACGAACGGTGCAGGCAGAAGGAGGAAGGAAGAGGCTATTTCTACAAGAGGTCCATGCTTCCCATCAGGCTTTAACTTGCTTAGATCTGGAATTTTAAACTAAATGGAGAAAGGCAAATTTCAAGCTCCATTTCCTTTTAGCAAATCGGGACTTCTTATCTCAATCTGAGTATAGCCGACTTGCTCCTGGTCCATTGTGCTCTCACTATGGTCATTTCTGCTAAAATTACTGGGTCAGTAGAAGTTGGCTTCAAATTCCATTAAAATGTCAGCATCGTCATACCCCAGCACAATGGAAGATGACAATAGAAGCAATGAGTAACAGGGCTACAGAGGAGATGATACATCTCAATACACTCCTGCGTTCCTTCCCCTAAATTAGCATACCTTAAGGCTACTGGTTTGCCAAAAGAAAAATAGTAATTGTATTATGATGAACATCTGTGATCACAGACAAACTGCTTCCAGCTCTAAATGTCCTGATCTCAAATTCCATTATAAAAAGAAAGTTACATTTACCTAAAGGCTGCCGTCTAGCACTGTGCTAGTAACTCCTATGACTTGGCACGCAGAGGGCTGCATGTCTGACTTCCATTCTTTGGGACTTTGGTCCCTATCAGCTTGCTGCTCAGCAGGCCAGCTACGTACAGGGCAGAATGGCCCTGCAATTAGCAACGAATCACCATCATGTAACTGGAGCACTCTGCTAATATGTGAATCTGGGACAAACCTGCAGGCAATGTCCCAAACTTTGCCTAATTATTTTATTTATGTAGTGTCTTCATTTGTGTAGCTACAAAAGGTGACTTAACTGAAAACTGTTGTTAACTTTGGTTGCCTGACCCTTTTTCTTCTGCAGAATGCGTGCATTTCCATTTGCAAGTCACTTTCTTCTTGTTTTGAAAAGAAAAATAAGAAAACTCGGACAAAGAAGAATGAATCCCACCAGTTTTACTGGGCATTGAGCCAGAATTACAGCAAGCACTGCAGGAATAAAAAGCAATAGATTTTAATTGGTGCCTAGGGGTGAAGGTCAGCTCTCTGGGAACAATGGGCATCTATGGTAGTAATTGACTGATTCCTTGGTGGGAGTCGGTAAATGTCAGCAGTACACTTCCAAATGGAATCACAGAGGGCTTGGGCCCCAGAAACAAAGACAGCATTAGCTAGTCAAAAAAAAATATGTAAATCTGCTGGTGAAATAATGCATTAATAAAACATAGGGGCTGGACATACACACAATCACAGCACACAATGCACACTCGGAAGAAAGCAGACTTTCCGGTATTAGACAGGTGCCTCCCCAAGACCCGACGTCTTTTCCCCCAAGCACAAGTCGGCTCCCTTCCTGGACAGGCTCTGGATTTAAACACTATCATTCTTTGAGTCAAGCCAGATTTGGCTCCTGAAGCTACAATCAGCCCAGGAAAATTGGGGTTTGCTGAAAGAGAAGGCATCGGTATTTAATAAGTTCTAGCTATTCTATCTTTCAAGAGAGTTTGGGCCACTTTTAGGAGGTAAGGGTGGGGGAAGATGAGCTACTGGTCGCAGAAACACCAGAAGCCCCTCCTATCCTGATCCCCCACAAATGCTTGACTGCTTCTCTTATCCCCATGTTTTGCCCCATGCTTCCCACTTCCCCATGATGCCCGGTGTGTACCCACCGCCCTGGTGTAGGCGCTCTCCCAGCATTCAGTAAGCTTCATGGAACTACATTGTCTAAATCAACAATTAGAATAAACAATCTGCCAAAGGAGCAGTCTTAGGATGCCAAAGAGCAGGGCATGTAATATATATTATCAAATTATTAACATTTCAGGAAACGAAAGGCACAGTACCTGCACCAATGCGCACCCCAAGCTCACTTCCACGTACCCACCTTGCCCTTCCGTCTCCCTGTCTTTGCAGACAGGGCCCTGTTTGAGGCATGCTTGTGTCTCTGTCGCCTAGCACTCAGTAGTGTGGCTTCCCCTAAGTTACATTCTTCTGTCGGCAATGTCACACCAGGCTGCTCCATTGGGCAATCTAAGGCCTGCCATGTTGCTTTCCCGACCATTCCAGCCCCCGGTCCTCTCCAAACCCTGTCTTGTCATCTGAGGATACTGCGTTGGTACCAAACGGCCATTGTGAAAGGAGTCAAAATGAGCCAAGACCAGTGCCTGACTCCCAACCAGAACTCAAAAAATGTTAATTTCATTGTTATCATCATCTGTTTCAAACTATACGGTCATGTCCTATTGATACAAATCACTCGGCATCTTCTGTCCTACACTGTCCTTTAATTGCATCTCTGCAGCAGACAGTAGGCTGTATAAGGCGAGACAAGGCTTATACACGCTTTTTAAAAAAATATTCACCAATGTGCTTGCAAAGAACTGGGCACAGATAAGATCTTCAATAAAATGTGTTGATTGAGTTCTTTAAAATTCACCTCCAAATCTCATCAATTGTTCTAATTGACCACTAATTACCTAAGATAAATATGGAATATCTCTAAGCCATAAGGCAAGTTTTAGTTTTATTAATTTGATCTTAATAATGTTCCCACTGCTCGTTTATTGATTTTATAAGCAGCACAGGAAAAAAAGTTTATAGCAATTGAAAAGAAATTGTGCTATTATGTTAGAATTATAATATAATTAGATCATGGAGACTGAATTTTTTTAAGTCTAATTAGTATAGTCATATATGAATGGAAATTAGCATATTTTAACAGTCAAAATAGGCACGTGGTTATTATTTGCAAATCAATCAAAGCTATGCCATGTACTGTGGTCTGTGAACACTGGTTTCTCACCACACATGCACTGAAAAATAGTTTTCATTTTTTCTCCTCAAGTTGATGAATACCTGCTTCTCTGTGAAGGCTTCCTTGAGTCCCCAAAGATAGAGTTCTATGTACATACCTATTATGATACATAAGGTCTGTCCTGAAGCTGACTGTTTCCCCATCCATCTCCTCTACCAAACTGCACATCCTTAAAAGCAAAAACGCTGTCTTATATTTCTATACCACTTCCTAATTCTTAACAAAGATCTGCCACAATACACACATTTAACAATTTTGGTTGGTCTGACAAATGATAGCACAAGGCCTGACCACATAATTTGAAACAGATAATAATGATGATAATGAGACTAACATTTTTCGAGTGCTGGCTATGAGTCCCTCACTGTTCTTGGCTTGCTTTGGCTCCTTTCATAACTGCCTTCTGATGTTGAAACGATCGTTATATTTTATTTTACAGATAAGAAAACTATCATGGAGAGGTTAATAACAGAAAAAAAAAAACCAAGCAATGAAACCATGTGGCTTAGCTGGAATGCAAAGTGAGGCGGACTGGCTCCAGGGTCCACGATATTAACCATGACACCAGAACTAATGACTCGGCCAGGCTGAAATTCACAATGACCACCTTCCAAAGAAAGTGCAGCTCCACAGGGACTGCAGAGAGGTGCTGAGCTGGTACACCTGACACATGCAGAAAGCACACATCAATAAGAGAGGGATGGGAGAGAGAGCATTAAAAGACCAACGTTCAGTAATTGCAAGCAGGGGCGATGATACTTGATTCTGGGGAGCTGGGGAGCGGCGGGGGGGAGCAGGTCTAGGCCTGCCACTCCCCCACACTTGAGTCATAATTGTGCTTTCCTTCCTGGCAAAACTAATCTCAGCCACAGCCATCAACATCTTTTACTCTTTTGAAAGCCCTCAGGAAGAACAGAGAGATAAGGGCAAATTGTACTCCCTCTGAAAGTCTTAATAAGTCCCCGGTAAATTGGCCTTCCTCTCTCTGCGAGATCTCAGGAGATTCTAAATCTACTGGTGAAAATATTTATGATTTCATTATTTCTTTTTCTTCTCCCTATGTCTTCATCGTGTTCTTTGTATTAGCTTCCTGTCATCACTGTTTTGTTACTTTCCATGCTCTGTAGTATCTCTGCCATCTTCCCTCTTGGCTTGACATCTGGGCCTTTCCTCCCATACATCTCGTTCCTTATCTGTGAGAGGTTGTGTGTGCAGGGTGTTTTATTTCCCCCACTCTTCATGTTTTGGATTCATTGTCCTTTTCTCCTCTACGGGCACGCTCATTTCTTGGTGGCAGATACTTTCAATCACGGCAATGCTTCGCATTCTAGTCCCCAAACAAACAAGCGCAGACCCGAGCAGTCAGAGAAGAGACGGCTCTTCCCCATCATCAGACCACCTATCACACCGCAGGCCTTTACACCCAGAAGATCCAAGCCCATCCTGTTGCCTACAAGCGATAGTATTTTGTTCTGCAGAAGTCATTTTAAGTAGTTGGAGGGACATGGAATAAAAAGCACACTGGAGTCAGAAGCCCAGTCCACCAGGAGGAGGGTGCCTTGCAGAACAGCAGGACAGAAGCATCAAAAGTGGGTTTGTTCAAGAGAAACTCGGGCCAGAAATAAGTATGTACACATGGAAGCCACTTAGCCTCTGAGGCTGGTGGGCTCTCTTAAATTCTCTCCAGGGAAGAAAAAAAAAAAGTAGTTGTATTAAAGATTCATCGACCTTAACTTTGTTTCTCAGGACAGCACCAAGAGAAAGCGTGGGGCAGACCTGATCTATTGCAGTGAAACGTCCCCACCCTAGTAAATATGGCAAATCCCCTGGAGTGGCCGGCATCCATCTCCATCCATCACGAGAGCAGCACGGGTTATTCACTAGAAACAAATGTTCTAGATACAGTGTGTCAAACGCCAGATGATGGAAACCTCTGAGAAACCACAGGGAGTGCACTGGAAGCAAACAGACCAGAATGTTGAAAAGACCTCTGACCATTTTCCACAGCAGAGCGTAACTCAGAACCAACCTGAGATAATGCATTTGACCTTCATAAAAGGGTAATGGATGGGCATTTAACGTCAGGCCAGCCAGGCTGCGGAGAATACCAGTTCTCACAAAGACAGATGATGAGGCAAAAATAAATAAGTAGGTAGGTAATAGATACCTAAATTCGTAAGCCTGCTCCCCAGAGAAGGTTAAGTCAGGGAGTCTGTTATGCACATCTGAAGAAGGATCAGCCTCCTCACAGGCCGCCCTTCCTCTGCTAGCACGGCTGCTCCCCAGGCTGCAGGGGGAGCCCGCCCCATCACTCCGTCAGCACTGTGAGTAATACGCAGCTTCCGGCTCAGCCAGGCTTCATGAATATCTGGAGACCAACATGGGCGATCTCTATCCCGATTAACTTCATTTGTTAAAAAGGAATATATTCAAAGGACAAAGTTTTTTTTATTTTTTTCACCCACTTGGTGAAGAAATACCACCTGAAGCCAACTAGAAGGCATTATCGAAGCTTAAAAAAGTCATCGATCTGAGGATTCACCTATCTTTGTAATACCTATCTAGTTATCCAGCCACCACGTATACTTTTTAAACATAAATGTGGCTAATAAAATTCTGAATTATAGTATCAACATCATATAAACTTGACCCTCATACAAATATAGCGTAGTGTTTTAAGGTCAGCAATTCATGATTAATATTTAATGTATTAGGTGTTTATTATATGTGATAGACACAATGTCTTACAAATGAGGAATAACAAATAGGTGATACTAACTATGCAAGAAACTTCTTTCCAATAAAAAAGTATTTAGTATTACTTGAAGCCACATGAAATAGAACAGTAAACTACTAGTTAACTTGATCAGTTCTGAGAAACCAGGCATATTGTGAGCTGCTTTTTTTGTTTTTATTTCTTTTTAACATAGTGTTAGACACAATACAATTCAGTAAATGTGCCTACTGTGTAACGTACTATGCTGAAATCAAAAAGACTGCTTTTTTATTTGTGAATGTTATCACAGGTGCTTTGGCTCTATAAAATAGCACCAGGTACCTGGGCGTTCGAGGTGTTGTTCAGTATACAGAGGAGGAATGGTCTGGGTCAGTGTTTCTTCCCAACTGGGTTCTATGGAACCTAGGAGTTCCTGGGGGCTCCCTACCGCCACCATCACAGGACTCAGAGGGAGCCCGCTAGTGGGCGTGGTTCCTGGCACTCTGCCCCTATTTCAAACAGAGCACTTTGCACAGGTTATTCTGTAACTTGTTGGAAACCCAGGGGCTTGAATGACTGTTGGAAAATCACCCAAAGAAAAAAATGTAGATGTGGCATGCTTTCTTGGATTTCATGTCACTTTGGAATGCTTGAGAATGTTTAATGGACTGAAACAATATAAACAGTACTCAGGTGTACCCAGGAAGGATCAAAGGAGATAATCTCTTCCATCAGCCATCCTCGCCCAGGTAAAGTACAGGAAGTAGTAAGCATTTATTCACTAAAAAAGTCACTTGCGTTGAAGTTTGGAAAATGCCATTACCATTATGTCTCTGGGTTTGTGCATCACACTTCTTTATGAATGAAACACACGCTGTTTTTAAGAGATTAGAGGCAAAGGCATGATCTTGTGTACCAAGAGACAGATAAAAGAGTTGGGGTGGAATGAGCACGTGCCGGGAGTCCGCAAGGGAGATGTCATGCGCCCCCTTTGATGTATTATACAATACACTGGCTCCCCGTGGCCTCAGCAGATAATGCCGAGTGAGTGCTATGCAAAGTCCTGGCACTTTAAATATTAATCATGTTCTCCTTGGCTGGAAAAGATAAAATTCTACATCACGGCCTAGAAATGACTAAAACCTACAGGGATATATATATTTTTAATATCTTTGTTTATTCATTTGAAAGAACTAATTTTATAATTAGAGAAAACAAAGGAGTCAAAGTTGCTTTCACAAGGTACTTCCTTTTTCAAGGCCCAGCCTAGGAGTCCAAAACCCAGCCTGAGTTCAAATCGAATCCTTGGCTATGGTACCTACTGTATACCAGCACCCCGCGCTTGTTAGTGGCTACACAACCGATGAAGGCACTTAATAGCATCTAGGACTTTGCATTCTAAAGGGCCGGGGGTTAGGCAGTCAAAAATAACTAAAATCAGAAGAGATGGGAGAGGGGTGTGGGGGGATGGGTGAAGATGGAGGGGACTAAGAAGTACAAACAAGTGGTCAAAGAAAAACCATGGGGACGTGGTGAAGTGCAGTACAGGAAAAGAAGTAGCCACAGAACTTACAGAAATGTCCCATAGACATGAACACTGGTGGGGGATTGCTTGAGGGACTGGGGGGTGCTGGTGCTGGGTGGAGGGGGGGAGGGGAGGAAATTGGGAGAACTATAATAGCATAATCAATAAAAAGGAACAAGAGAAAAGTGTTAGAGTAGAAAGGCAGACGCCTTGGAGATAAGAGAGAGTGAGAAAATCTCGTTAGTGGAATTGATTAGATTTTATGGAATAGGTGGCATCTGAGGTTTACTTTAATGGTCTAATGATCTTAGCATTTCATTCACCAGCTGCATGCAACCTCTCAGGCAAGTCACTAAACTCTGCCGAACTTGGTTTCCATGTATATGAAGTGAAAAAGCAGAATCTGAATACTCCCAACATCTCTTAGATTCTGATTCAGTGATTCCAGAATTTTCCCTAAGAGATGCTAACAGACTCTATCAACCACTTTTTTCTTGCCCCCAAAAGTCACATACATGATATAGACCACCCAAGCAAATGGCAAGAAGAATTAAGCAAGCCCAGGATATAAAGAGAAGAGGCAAGGGATCAATAATTAAATGCTAATTTGGAAAGTGCCACATACAGTATGGTAATTAAAACCTAAACATCTGGAGAAAATACAGTGTTTAATGTTGGCATGTACCCAGAGACCCCAAAGAATGATCAATGTGTCCTGGGGACTGGGGTGCTATTTATAGGATGAAAGTCCTGAAAGGCTCTCTCCGCAGGAAGCAGGGATAATACTAATGAAGTGGTGATAACACAGAAGGAGAAGCAACAGGAGCTGGAGGGGGCACAGGGGATAGAAGGAACAAATATTCTCTAGTTTTGCTTTTTTTTTCTTTGCTGGGAACACGGTACGCAGAGAATACAAGGGTCTAACAACTAAATGATGGGCTGCTCCATGTTTTTTAAAAAAACTCTTCCTGTTTCTCTCTCCCCATGAATCCACCTGGGATTTCGTATCCTTTAAACCTTGAAGATGTTAACAACGTCTCATGAAGGGAGAACAGCTAAGGTTGGCTGGGGTGATGGGAAAGGTATTGCTGATAGATACACTCAGAGTGTAAAGAAGGTTTCCTTTCAGGCAGAATATAATTATAAATTCAGTGAGAGTGAGACTGGAATTTCAGCACGGATTTTTTTTTCTTTGCTGCATGTGTGTTGTTCTTCTCATCACCCTCTACATCTGAGCTGTTCGTTTCAGGTGTCGTTTAAATCATCTTTTCTCTCACAAGATTATATATATACATGTATCCAATAAGCCACTGACGACACCAACAAGCATTGGGATTTGCCATGAACTGGGGGTGGGGAAGTGCTCTCCCTTGGAGATGAGGTGACAGATAGCTAAGCCCGCCTACCCTCTGCCACTAGGATCCACCCATCCTTGTTCTTTTGAGCCCGCCTCATACATGGCCAGGGGCAGGGTTCCTCCCAAAAGAGAGTATGCATGAGCTAGGATAATACCTGGGGGTAGGCTTTCTATGTCTCTTAGTCAAGATTTTCCATCCTGACCTGTGAACCCATTACAGTTTTACTGCAACAGACCTATCCAAGAAAAGCTGCTGTAATCTAAGGCAGATGGCCAATAGGCGATCATCAATTTAACCTGTAAATAAGGGCCTGCTTTGTTCTGGACTCTGATCCCAGTGATGTCCCTAACAAGCTGCCTGCAAAGCCAGGGCATGATGCCCGCTGCTGGCGTTGGGCTGATTGAGGATCTGCAGTGGTCCTCACAAGCAGCTAAAAATAGCAATAAAAACATGAAGGCAAAACAGGTTTCTGGGACTGCAGGACAGTTACCCTGATGCCCGTTTTATTCCATTTGCTCCCAAAGATGTGAAAAGCACATGGAAGTATCTAGTACAAAAGATGTTAACTTGTTTGACAGCACCCTAGAGAACTGAAAGAATTAATGCAACCCTTTAAAGGAGCCTGCCTTTCCACGGGAGGATGCAGAAGTCCTGGGAGAACTGGAAGGAACTTAAGTGCCTTTGTCCTGCATAATTAACAGAGCCTGATCCTTCTTTGCTTCTTCTCCTCTTTCTCCTCCTTCTCCTCCCCTCCCCTCTTTTTTAACATAAATTCTCATTGATCGGGGAAATGTATTCACACTTTAAAATGTTGTGTAGGTACTATCTCTTTGGTCCAACTGTGTCCCTTTGGGGGGAAGAAATACATTTTTCGTGGTGATAAATTCATCTCATAAGTAGAAAAACTGCACACAAGTTCACTGTTATGTCAACTTTATTGATTTTTTGCACCATTGTAAAGAACTTCATCGTCCTCCAATATTTCTTAAATCTATCAACCTCGCAGAAAGTGACCCTGAAGGCCTCCTTTACCTGCAGAGGAAAAGCTCCCTTCTTTGCGGTTCTCCCACAAACACTGATTGAAACAGCTCAGGCCTGACTCTGCTTCTGGGAGGTTCCTGTCCCAGAGGAAACTCTTCTCTCTCTGTTATGGGTAACGTCTTTTTTTCTCAAGTCTTGATTTTCGGCAAATTGCCCCCAGCCAAATGCCCTCTTTTAGGCCCTCAGATAACTGCAGAGTAAGTGAGCACCCAGCCTGGTGGGCACTGGTGCAGTGACGTGAGTGCGTTCTGTCTCCGCTTTCCTTCCTCTCCTAAGAGCTACATCAGGCCGTCACAGTCCCACTCTTGAAGTCCTGCTCCTGCAAACAACCTTGGAATCTCTAGGTCATGGCCAATTCTGCTGCTAAGGAAAAGGCTGTGCTTACATGCAATATTTGACATCTTATGCTTTTCAATCATATTCTTCTCTAATGGCATCATTAAAAGAGACTATCACTAGGTTAGAGCAATTTTCAGGTCTCTTCCATTAAATATCTTTGTTTTGGCCTGCATCACTCTACAGATGGGAAAATGTGACTCACCCAAAGTTGCCTGCGAGGCAGAAGCTCTCTCAAGGCAACGTTCGACGATAAGAACTCACACGGCATTTGTCACGAGAACACAGGACCTCTGAGGGTAGAGTTCTGGCTTATTTCCCTTTGTACCCTGTGGTGTCTACAGTGTATTCATTGCTCAACAAAATTTACTAAAAATGTGAACTAGAGGAAAAATCAATAGGGATTACCATGAATTGATGCAAGGCCAACAAGCGTAGTTAAAGCTCATTGTAAAAATAAAGGATACAGGTTCAGCTCCTCGATTTAGGAGATTTACATATAGCAGATCAAAATTGTTCACATGTAATTGTTGATGATGGACCAATAACCAGCCAGTAAGGGGACACTAGGAAAGTTCAGGGTATATTTCTAAACATACAAGGATGACATTACTGAACTGTGCTGTGTAATACTGGTGTAATACTGTGGCCAGCAGCCAAATATGTGTATTCACATTTAAATTACTTGAAATTAAAGAAAACGGAAAATCAAGTTCCTTAGTCATACTTGCCACATTGCACACACTCAGTAGCCCCAAGTGGTTCATGTCTATAGTATCGGACAGTTTAGAGAAACTTTTCTATTGCTGTAGAAAGTTCTAATGAACATTGCTATTTATAGACCATAATCACTACTATGACCTCCAATAATTATATGAAGAAGGAGGGGGAGGAAGGTGAGAAACAGAAAATAAAGTGAAGAGAAAACACTGATTAAACTTAACTACTCCGTACTAAACACTTGAAATGGCTTATTTCATATAATCCTCACAACTTTCCTCCTGAGGTAGGAACTATACTTATCCCCTATTTTAAATTAGATGACACTGGACTTGGAGAGATTAGGTAAATTACCATAGCTGTACACTTGTTAATTGGTTTAGATGAGTTTATACTCAAGCCATCAGAACAGAGTCTATGGGCACCTGATATATTGTGCTGCTTCTGTTGAAGAACTTGAAATGTTTAAAGCCAGAGGGAACATGATACTTGTGTAAGTGGTTCTCATCCTAGACACACACCAGAAGTATCAGGGGAGCTTGCTCAGGGTACAGGCACCTGGGCCCCAGTCCACAGCAACAGGGACCAAGGCTTGCACATTTGGGGGCCACGCAGTGCCTTGAATGTGAAGCTGGTGTTGAAAACAACTGTTTAGAGATGGTCTCGTCCACCTTTCACAGCCCGAATAAGAAAGCGCAGACCCTACCCAAGGCGACTAACAGTAACTACTGACAGACCTGAAATGAGAACCTAGATATCAGGGCATATTCCTTACAGAATGTGGCTTAGGGCATACTGACCAACAGCACTTTCCTAATTCCCGATGAACACTATTAGTTCACGTAATTCATGTAATACTTAGAAACTGTGTCACAATTCAGAATTTGACAATGCAAGAATTTGACCAAACAACTCTTCTCCTGAGACAAATAGATCTTTCTTATTTATATGCAAACATTTTCTTCCTAAGAAAATAACATCTCAGAACAGTAATAGCAGTGGTATAATGCACTATGACCACCCACCAAGAAACCTGAATTCCAGTCCCATTTGCACCCATAACTCTGCAATGGGAACAAACCACTTTCTTCTTTTAAACCTTAGTTTTGTCATCTGTAAAAGAAGGAAGTGGTATTTGCTGATCTACAAGGCTCTTTCTAGCAGAAGCTTCATCCTGGCATTTGTATGCAGGTTGAATAAACTTTAGAAATGAAACTTCCAACCTTCTATAAGACAATGCATTTGTTTCAATTCTAGTTAATCTATTTACCCCATGTCAGGGGAAACAGAGGACAACAAATGAAAATCTCTCCTTTTTTTCTGTTTTGTCAAGGCCTGTTCTGATTCTTGTCACTGATTGGTCATTGGTCTCACAAGAGTGTCAGCAGCATCCATCTGACAACTCATTTCCTGCAGTTGCCTTTTGGAAAAGGTAATGATATACCTCCCCTTGCCCTCCTACAGTCACAGCTGCTGACCTGCAAATTACGATGTGCCAGGCATTTTACCACCTTATCATTCATCAGCTCATCTATGCATCTCTTCAAGCTGACCTGAAATGGGTTTTTAGGTGGCTAGAGAGGTTAGCGAACCAAGACAGAAGTCACATCACAAAGAAGTCACGTGCTGAATGCACATTTCTTACCTTACGTTTGTTGGTGGGACACACGTAGAGGTAGCTTAAAATTGTTTTCAACCCAACTTTATCATTCAGCTTCTCATAGGTTGTCCCATAGTCAGTGGACCTATAATAATACAAAAGGAGCATGAATGAGGACAGAAGTATACGTCATTTGGCTGCTTGTCAGGATAATGTATATTTTACGTAGTTGAACAGCTCTTGGAAGGCTGCTAAATGATTCATGTAGTATATAATGATGCTTAATTATGTACACAGTCACATCATGTGAGTGGTTAACATTTGCATTTAAATCGAATTGGTAAAAACGAAAACACCATCTCTCTACTGCTCCTTAGCATATGCACATTGCATAAAGGATGTGGTTAATTTTAAAAGATTAAGAGACGAGCACGACCCTTGAATTGACCAAAGAAGTAAAGAGATTTTACTTAGATTTGACATTTCCAAACTGATGCTTCATCTTTGACAGAGTGGCAAAGCAGGTTCTCCTGATTTATCTACAAATTGTGATTTCTTCCATGAGTCATAGAATATATGGTGGGTCAGTCCCTTCAAAGGTCATTCAGTCTTTTCCTATTATCTAGCAGCAAGAAAATGCCTTAATATGTGAAATTTCACATGTTACTCAGCAGCCTTTTTCAGTGTTAATCAAGCTGGAGTTGAGAGATATTATTTCTTGGCACAGACCCTATCTTTCTGGAAATTCTCTCATCTTTGTCTATCCATTGGTCAATAATATTAATTCAGACTAATAAATAGGCCTTAATCACCTCCTCTGTGAAAGCCTATTACATATTTCAGAATGATAATCTTGTTAGATCATTATTATCATTATGGGCAGTAGAGAATATTATCTGTACTTGGAGAAAGTGGATGAAAGAACGTAAGTGACCCATTCAAAGAAGACAGCTGATAAGTGGCCAGTTAAAATGTGAATCGAGGTATTCTGCCCCTAAATCCCGTATCCCTAATATTATACCACAGCTCTTTTTTTAACAAAGAAAATAATTATAAATGAAAGTTCCTTTCAGCCTTCTTTTTACGTATAGGAGATTCCCAATTCATTCATTCATAGTTGTAGAGTTCCTAAAAATGTAACAGGCCCTATGCTAGATACCAGGATCCAACACATTGTTCCCACTCTCAAGAATCCAACAGCTTTGCTTGAGAGGCAGGCATATAAAGTTATAATGTGTTAAGGACAACAACACAGATAAAAATGAACAAGGCTTAGAAAATAAAATTGGTTTAATTAGAAAAACACAAAAATGTAATCATTTTAATTCATCTCTAATATTAATGAAAGTTACAAAATCCTGCAGGCCAGAAAGAATAAACAGAAGATGTTGATGCCAACAATCTCATCACCGCGCACTCAGAACCCACTCCCAACCAGGCCCCGGAGTACAACAAAAGCTGTGCAACATGTGAGCCTGGAATTAAGAAATTAATAATTTATTCTGGCTGGGAACCCAGGGTATTTTGACCCTAAAATTAATATATGTACAATATATAATTAATATAATTAATAATCCAGGGTATTTTTACCCTAAAATTAATATGTATACAATATATACTATTGTATTCTCAGAATTGTATGTGGTCATACGCTCACCTATATGTATTATAAATAGTAAATACTTCATAGAATTTAGATGATACTTCAGATCACCAAAGATTGGCATATTATGCAATGATTTTTGGAAAAACCATAGATCCTGAGAATGGAAAATGGGGAGGACCTTAGCAAAGGGAAGCGATAAGAGCACTATAAACTAGAAGGCACTGCTGGTAACCTGCTTCCTTCAGCACCTTTGAAGAGGAGTCCAAAACCCTTCCATAGACCGTATCTACGGACCCCATTCATCTTTTCTCTACTTAAACTCGTGCTGATGTGAAATTTCCCCCTATTCTCCAAGAAATATCTGAGACTCATTTCCTAACTCAGTGCAATCTTGGCGTTTAGCATTTTTTCTCCCATTCTTACCCTGGTGTCACTGGGGCAAGCGAGAAGTCTGAAGGGTAAGTAACAGGGGGACTTTCTCTTCTTAGTAAGACTTCCTTGTCTCAAACATTTTACTAGCCTTTCTCTAGCTCCTTTTATTGGATAGCTTTTTGTATTCATTATTCTGGACAATACTCACATCAAGAACAAATAAACAGATGCAAAATCTACATGGGGGTGGTGATGTGAGAAGGACGAAATGTGAAAATATTGTTACATTAATAATTTGGCCTAGTGACAGGGGGAGATCAGTAGGACTATGCTGAGGATGAGAAAATGGTTCACTTTTCCTATGAGGTTAATAGGAAAGAAGGCTAGAGAAGCAGGGACCAGTCCCTAGAGAGGTGATGATTAGGTTTTTGCTTTTTTTATTATATTGATCAGCTTTTCCCCTGAGATATTCAGTGAATATTTTTACACTAAAAAAATACTCCACAAAGACAAATAAGGATTATTCTATAAGGATTATTCTATAAGGATTCTGTATGAACTCATCTTCATTTATGTGTGTGTTTGTGTATGTGTTTAACAGAAATCCCAACGTAACAATATGATAATGGAGGAACTAGCTCAGATTTACATTAGTGACTTTTTTCCAGAGAACTTATACTATATTACTGAATGCTTTCCTCTTATTAAAACATCACCAGTCTAGACCCTCTAAAGTACTTGCCATGACTTTTTGTGTTATGTCTTGCCCCTTGATTTTTCAAACCTCAAAAACTAAAATAAAATTAGTTAATTCTCAATTCTGGCAGAACTATGTGTTTAAACATTATGGCATTGCAATAATCAATAGACAGTAAGAAAAAAAAGGTGTGTTTGCACAAATCCCAAATGGCATAGACTAACAGCTGTCAAAGGTTGTCCCATACCACTAGAATTAGAGTGCTGACATGTGTCACGGATAAAACTGACAATCCGCTGGGACACATCGGTACAATGGTAAAGGAATGGAAACAATCCAACACCTGCAGAGCAGTTGGAAATGTGTACTGAACTGAGTAGCACTTGTGCCACCCTCACCGCATGGCCTCTCCCCTGGAGGCCTCCCAGATCTTCTTACAGTCCAGCAATCAAAGATTATGGGCTGGCACAACAGAGGTCCTCAAGGAACTTGCTCCCATTAAGAGGAGCCCCTGTTCTGATTGGTCAGTGTCTCAGCCAATCCCAGGGAAGGAGAAAGTGACCTTGAAGAAGGCACTGCACCCTGGAAGGCCCATCTGCAAACCCTCTTCACAGCTAACAGATGCTTCTAAGTTACCTCTGCATGGTCAACTGTGGGAACTGCAGTCTCCTAGGGATGTGGGCTCTGAAGGAGCAGAGGAGAGACAGACAGTTGAGCAGCAGGCTGGCTGGTGAGCCAATGCACTCGCTGTTAACCATTTTAAGCATCATCCCTAGGGATGGGGGACATAAATAGTATATTATCCAAGATAAAAAAGAGTTAGGAAATGCTTGATTAAACAAAATTTAATGTTTCCTTACATCAGAACTTATAAATTTTATTATTCTATACTTACATAAATTTTATTGCTCTAATAAATATTGTGAACCTCTTAATGGTCATATGTCATACAGCATTTTCCAAATATTTTTTATTGTAACATTCTTGAGTGATATGTAATGAGATGAGGGTTCTAAACAACATATTTTGGCAAATATAACACCAAATATTTTTTAAAGGAAAGAATAATTATGGATCTTGGCTTTCTAAGAAAAGGGAAATAATGAAAATATTTAAAACAAATCAAATTTGTAAATAGAAAGGCCAGCCTATGCTAACCATAAAGTGATTGTTGTTGTTACAGGAAAAAAAGAGGAAATAATCTTTAAAAACTATGTATCATACAAAGACATAGACATATTTAAGATGCCATATAAGTAGCTTTGAATTCTCACTTTGTACCAATTTTTAAGATATTCCAAAGCAAGCATTTTTTTTCAGGTGTTGTTTACAGGTTGGCTTAGCTACAGATGAAAAACAGGGCTCCTGTCAGTACCTCTGCTGTACTAGAAAAAGCTGAAAGCTTAAAAAATAATCATTTCAGGAACATAAATATGCAAGTGATTAAATGAGAGCTAGAATGTTACTGCCTTTGAGCCTTAATCCCCACTTTACCCTTTTCACAAACATATCTTAAATCGTGACTCTGAGAACAGCTGGAAGCATTTCTTTTATTTATCTACTGCAGGCACAGAGTTGCTATTTGTTGCTTTGAGGGGTGGAGGAACCATGTCGAAGGCATGACACCTGCCTCCCAAGAACTTATGATCTCTTTGAGATGGCAAACTCCCCCTCAAACTTGAATTGAAGGGATCAATACAAGACAGTACTAGTTTCCACAAAGAAATAAAATACATGATTGATTTCCTCTACTATAATCTTATACCAGCCAATGAAATCAATAAGCACAGGACCACTTGTAGATTGCATTAGACCATAAAAAGTGTCAACACAATGGCTGGCATAAAACAATCTACAAATGATAGCTTTTGTTATTCATGTCATCACTCATTTTTTCTTGATTTTTTCTGTATTCTTTGCCTAACACATACTAAAATCCATAACATGAACCCCCAAGGAAAATCTCAACCACTAAAAATGACCAAAATTTAATTTGTAGAAAACAGAGGACATCCATGGAGCTATTATCACGTTTAAATGCAACCGTATTTAGACTATCATATTTTAAGGGATGTGTGTTAGTTTTGTGTGGGACTTGGATTAGAGAGGTAAGGGTTAGAACTGAAATTTAAGAGTTAAAGATTTCACACATTATTTCTATAGTAAGTGTGCCAGGATTCTATTGCTTAACAGACTATTATGCTTCAGAAACATAACAGATAATAAAATTTAATGTAATCTAAACACTCCATATGTAGATTCTTATGAAACAAAGATTGATATTAACCATGTGTTACTGGTAAGGAAGACCCAGCAGTATAACCAGCCTACTCAAGGGCACAGAACTTGGAAGGCGCTGCCACTTAGCCCCATGGTGTGCTGCTGCTCTCAGAAGCTACAAGAGAATATATTTACACAATGTAGTTTTGCATTTCTTAGTAAAAGAAATATGAACTAAAACAGTTCAAAGTCTTACATGTGTAGATCAAAACCTGGCCGTTCTTCGCATCGGGTAAAAGGACAGAGAGCCTGTCAGGGAGAATCAATTTTAAGAAAAGTGTAAGCAGAAACTCTTCACAATGATCAGAGAGGAAAAGAAAGTATGTCACTGATCTGGTCCACCCCGACTCCTGGGAAGGCTAGAAATATTGTCACAATGCATGGATCAGCTTCTTAATGATTTGATGATGTCTCATGAAGATTACCAACATACACAGCCTAAGAGAGCTTAAAGTCATAGGGCACCAGACTCAGGCACTTACTAACTGAGTAACCAATCAGTGCCCTGGTTCCCTCAACAAATAAACTCCAGATCTGCTATTTCCACATTTACATTTTTACCTAATAGATTTGCAATACAACTGTCAGACGCCCAACCCTTTTTCACCTGAGCTCTACCCCGCCCACCCTTGTTTTGCTATTCCTTGTACTTCCTAAGTTCTTTCTCCAGTTACCCCAACAAATGGTCCCTCACTTCTTTCTGGACAAAGGTCATGCTGTATGACACAGAAACCTCTCCCCCTTCTCCAGCACACTCGACCCCCCTTAGCCCTTTTCATTTCTCTTCATGCTCTTTACCCTATCTGATAGATCCACTTTTTTTTGTTATCTATCTTCCCCCACTGGACTGTAAGCTCCATGAGTGCAGGAAAGGCATCTGCTGCATTCACTGCTGGCTTCCTAGCTCTCAGAACAGCATCCGGACAGAGCAGGCATTCACAATTTGGTTCTGAACAACTCACTGATCTGAGGGATGCTTGCTCTTCTTGTGTGACCCACTGGATTTCTAGTAAGTCAATAAGAAGCCCACATGGTCTGCCAAGGACCACTGCAGTCCCTGCTATTAGCAGGCATGATCCGCTGTGTGGGTGGGATGAGGGTGGTGGCATGTTCCATGCTCCTCTACTTTCTCATCAAGAAACCTCTACCTGACATCCATCTCCTGATTCCTCTAAGTATCATAAGGCCAGCGACTATATCTTTGTTCGTCCCCAAATCCTCAGTTCCCAGGACAGTGCTGGCACGTAGCAGGTGGCTTTTGCACAGGAGGGTGAGTGAATGCATGATGCCTAATGGGTATCCTTTTTGAACCAAGGATGAGGCAGGCTGCTTCTTCAAAAGGCTTTAGAAAGTATCCGAATAACCTGAGCTGCTTCTTCTCTACCTGCAGACCCCAGAAAGCAGAGATGCCCTATCCCATACATACCAAGGCCTATTGCCAAGGTCACAAAACACAGACTTCAGGTATGGGGGAGGCTGGGGACAGGAAGCTCCGGGGCATTACTCAAATCAGCGCTAAGGAGACATCCTGAAAGCAGAGAAGCTTTCACCTCTAAATTGTGCAGCTGTGGCTTCTATGTTTTGACTCTTTCCTAAAATCACTAAGACCAGCCACTTTCATTGCTCCTAGCGCATTTGGAGGCATAAAAATAGCTTCCAAAGCCAAAGGCACATGGGCTGCGTCGCCAACTCCGCTCCTTAATAACACAGGATGCATGAGGTTAAAGCAGTGAGAATAATTTAGGGTTTGGAAAATGTTTGTGAGTGAGTCGACATTTAAATAACTTCATTATCATTCATTGACAGATTTTTTTAACCTGTCAGCACAATTGATATTTCTATTACCATTGTTATAACAAACCCCTGCACATTTTAAATACAGTCACCAGATTCCATTAGTCTACCCACTGTCAGGCAAATATCTCCAAATCCATTTTTCATAATACCTCAAGAATATAATAGGCAATCTACATGAAACGGTGGCGTGGAGCTGAAGGAAACTGTCTCCTGCTTTCGAAGGATTCTGCCCTGAAACACGTTTGCCTATCAGCCTAAACACATAATTTAAACGTGTTGATGAGAGGTTATGGTGCAGCCCAAGCTGAATAAGCTTCCCTCTGTTTCTTGGATTCTCTGAGCTTTTCAGGTTAACTTGCAGAATCAGAGGGAAGGAGGTTAAACAGGGGGATTCAGGGGTGAGCGTGGCAATGGGATACAAAGATATTTCTACTCTGCCAAATTCTGTCACAAAATTTGGAATTCAATGTGTAGTAAAAAAATTTATTTTTAAATGTACAGAATGGGTGGGTACCTATGCATTCACAAGTTGGGAAAGTTCTCTCTCACCTTTCTGGGTTTTCTGAGCCATTGTCCTTGTGTCATCCTTCTCTGCTTGTATCATCATGCTGTGGCATTGATGTTTCCAATTATATGGGGCAGTTGAGATAAGACACTGAATGCAGTTCACTGTGACTGAATCATATCACTCCAAGGAAAAGGAGGCAATATAGTATACAACACATCAGCACACACATGCCATATATTTTGGCTACAGATAAAATCAGAAATCGGTAACAGCTGTAACATTAAAGATAGAGGCTACCTTTACCTTGAAATACCTTCCAGTTCATTTTGAGTATAAAAATAACCAAAATTGGACCTGGCCAGGGGGCTAGGTTGAAATTTTGTTCTGTATACCAAAATGTTGCGGGTTCGATTACCAGTCAGGGCATATACCTATGCTCAATTCCCAGTCTGGGCGCATATAGGAGGCAGCCCATTGGTGTTTCTCTCACATCGCTGTTTCTCTCCCTTTTTCCCTTCTCTTCTCTTCTTTTCTCTTTCCTTCTTTCTTTCTCTTTCTTTCTCTCTCTCTCTCTTGCTCTCTCTCACTCTTCACCCCCTTCCTCTTTCTCTAAGATCAATAAACATCCTCAGGGAAGGATTAAAAATATAGCAATAACCATTATTATATTTTGATTGGCACTGGTAACTGAATATCAGAGTACTTTGCTTAAGAAAGAAAAGGTACATGAAGTAGAGGTCTCCTGGTAAGCTTTTTCAGGAACAGATATTGGAAGAATAATCTCCTTAACCCCTCCTCCCCCACCACACACACACACACACACACACACACACACACAGGACTGCCTCCAGTGCCTCTCATTTGAACCATCCACTTCAGTTCCAGTTCCATAATGGGGCAGGCTCCTACCATCTCTGCAGTGTCTGGAACTTACCTGTGTTACAGTAGCACAGGTAAAGTGCCTACTTTTTCTTTCTCACATATATAGCTTCTCTCATGCCTCCATGTCTGTGCAATATCCCCCGCTAACTGGGCACACTGGTACGGTGGCCCAGCTGTATGTTCCTTCTCATCTTTTGAGATCCCATGCCACAGCCCCCTTCCCCGGGATATCTGACAGTGCCAGTTGGCCAGGGGTCTTTATTCTTTCTTCTATGACACCCCAGACTCCTCAATTTTGAAACTGTTGATGTTCACGGTTTTCTGTGCTAAAATACTATGGTCTCTAAAGGCAAGGTGAGTTCGAATTTATCCTTTCAGCCTTCTTTCTGCCCATCAAAATTCATTTGTCTACTTCAAGGCTGGACTTATGCATCCCACCCTTCACTGAGCTTACCCACGTCCCTCTCCTAAATGGAATGACTCTCCTTTAAAGCCCAGGTAATGCACTTGAATATCTTCTGCATGGCCTTTATATTCTACCATGTAGTATCCTTACATGGATCTGATGTTCCCTACTGGAGAGTCATCTACGAGAGGGCAGGATGCATTTCCGCCCACCCTTCTGTCTCTCTTTCCACCACTGTAGCTTCTCCTTATGTTCCAAAAGGTGCTCAAACAGTGCTACAGACTGGATACACAACTCTGAAATGCCCTTGTCTGTTACCAGAAGATATCATTTGAGAAATTTCATATTTTGTCTTTGCACTTCTTTTTGGAGGGAGGAGCAAAAAAAAAAAAAAAAACCTTAGGGCTCCCCGGTGAGTTTATGTCAGGCAGGGGTAATTACGACACAAATATAAGAGAAATCAGGGGCTAACTGAGGAAGAAGTCATACAAATGTTTATGTACAATGTATCTATGCATTAATTTACTAAAATACTATATTCATATATGAAAAACATAATATGAGGTCTGTCTAGAAGGCATCCGACCATGTAATATGAAATATGGAGACATGTATTGAAGAAGATACAAGATACAAGAAACATTGTACATAGGACAGTGATGCCTCAGTCCCCTTCAAAGTAGGCACCTTAAGACCTCACACAGTTCTCCCAATTGCCATCAGCTGCCCCTTCATATTTTCCTCAATCTCATTCACTGTCTGAAATCTCTTCCCTTTCAAAGGTGATTTTAGTTTTGAGAAAAGCCAGAAGTTGTGCGGCACCAAACCTGGGCTGTAGCGGGGCTGAGTCCGCTGGGTGATTCGATGCTTCACCAAAAACTCTGCACGAGACGTGATGCATGAGCAGGCACAATGAAGCTGCCAACTACCAGTTGCCCATAGCTGCAGCCATCTGAATCATCTGAAAAGTTTCCACGGTGGAAAGTTTGAGATTAACACAAAATTTGATGCAGATTCGTGGCTCTACTCACTCAGTCATCTTGAATGTCATGGCCACACAGTACGCATGCTCACTCAATGGAGTCTACCTCCCCCACTGACTAGTACAGTGAAGGCATGACTGTTTACACATGTGCATTCCAGTCCACTCTCCTTGGCTGCCAGGTTACATCCACGTCGTGCAAACCATTCTCATCATATTAACAACAGCTGGACTTTTCCCAGACAGACCTTGTATTCATTGATCAGTTACACAGGTAAACATAAATTTAGAGGGGTGGGGAACATGTCTATTAGGCTTATAAAGGGTACTATCTTTTGACCTGCCCCTAATCCCGAGATATTTCTTGTCCGACACTCCTGTCTTCATGCTGAGGTCACCTATGAGTAGACTGCATTACCCTGCACTCATAACCAACTGTGCCAAATAGTTTATGAATACTAGTAGTGAGAATTTATTGAATGTTCAAAACATATCATACTCTGGGCTAACAAGGACTTTATAAGTATTACCTCACTTAATTCCCATAATACCCTATCAGTTAAGTATTGGTATAATCCACATTTTACAGATGTAGAGATCAAGACTTAATGAGGATGGTGAATGTGTGCAGTGCCACATAGCAATAGTATTAATAGTAGGGCCTGTATCCAAACCCAGGCAGTTGGTCTCTGAAGCCAGCATGTTCAATACACAGATAAGATGACTCAGCCATTTAAGTGTTGTGCTCTTTATAGAAAAATAGGTTAGTCTGACTGGAAAGAAATTAAAATTTCTAATGGAGCTCCTAGAAGTTAGCTTACCTGCCTCCCAAATAAAGGAGCCGCCATTGTTTGTAGTACCTGCCAGATATCATCCTAAAGCCAATTTTTCATTTGAAATAGAATCCCTAGCCCAAACATCTACCAAACTGAGACTCCAAAGGTACTGACAGTACTAGGGATCAGTTTTCCAAAGCCAGGCATAATGTGTAGCCTCTACGAAGCAAATACAATTATTAGGAAGATAGTGTGGAAATTCAGTGTGATGGGCTATTCGCTCTTCCATGCAACAATTATTTGTGTTGTGTCTCCCAAGCTCCAGGTCTAGTCATGAAGAATGCACTGTCCCAGAGACGAGATGGTACATATATGTCTACCTTGTTTTAGAATCTGTGTCGGAAAATTAATTTAAGCTGGGACTTCCCATTGTCCTGTGCTCTCTCTCCTTTCACCGGGCACTCTGGTTGGCTAAAGAAGCACTGTGACTGCCTTGCCTGGGAATATGCAAAAAGAAGTAAAACATTTATCAGATGAAGCCACTGTTACCTGGTCCTCTCAGCCCTTCAATCAGAATGTACAAATAAAAATTATAAAATATGTATTCTGGAAGAATAAGGAACTAAACATTTAGTATTGACAGTAGAATTTACTTGATTGATTTCCTGATGTGAAAATGATCCAATTATCCTAAACTGTAGAAATAGTTCTCTAGGTGTCATTTCACCTTGTTAGGCTTGATCCCATAGACAGTGGAAGCCTCAGTTTAACATGAGGGTGCATAATTGAGCTTCCACTGCCTTTAGTTTACTAAAAATTAAGTGAAATAGAAATGAGTGAATTCTTTCCTCATATGTAGTTACAAAGGACTAGACCAACTGATCTCTATTTAGCCTTGAGTGTGACACTCACGAAACTCTTCCATAGCAGGAAGAGTTTTGGGCAACTTTACATTGATAGGCCTACAATATACTTCTGAGATGCCGGGTTTAGAGATAAATCTCATCCTGAAATTGTAGGATACAACTAGGAGTTGTAAGGTATGTCAGATATGGAGGTATATATACTGTCCTCCTACAACATCCTGTCTGTTTTCTACTTAGCTTCTTCATGGGTGAAATGTTTCAGCCCAATCAGAAAATACAGTGTATGCATTATTGTATATCATTACAGTGACTTATAATATCACCTTTAAGAAAGTTTGGTCCCTACCTATTACTTTCAAGAAGGCTAAAAATTCTAGAATATTAGAGCTTCAATAAAGTCTTAGATGATTTCATTTTGGTTCAATTACAAAGGAAAAGCAGTGGGAGAGTTTAAGCCCTAGTCTAATTATGCAGGATCTGGAACAAATAACACTCTTTTTTTATGACATAATCATAAACACGCAATTATGTAACATAACAATATCATACTCAAGCACACCATATGACATTTTAGGTGAAATGTTCAAATTGCTCTCCATTGCTGTACAAGACATTCACGTACCCTACCAACCACACTCAAGCAAGCCTCACTTCTCTGCCAGAACCTGCATACCAAACAGATATGGATCTACCCTCATTGAAACATCTGTTGTCCACTCCGACCCACCCCTACCCACATCCTAGTTTCCCTGTTTTAGTAACTCTTTAGAACTTTCACACGACTTCTTTTGATCAATAAAGCGTGGTTTCCACAGACTAGAATAAATCTAATCACATGATTCTGCAAACGAAGAGTCTGAAACTCAGAGTAAAGAAAATCAAGTATTAGTTAGTACCTGAGGAAAAAGAGAACCCAGGTTTTCTAATTCTTGTGCTGTGACATTCCTTGGAATTGCAGGTTATCAAATATGAAAGGAACCTTCACCTTATCAGAGAAACTTAAAGCCTAGCCATCTTATAATATTTTAAGGAAGAAATTCAATACTATATATGAAAAAATTTGATTCTCCTTCAAAAACACTAGAGGCTTAGATGTGTTGAAAATTGCATACAACTATACTTTAGAATCACATTAACCAAGCTGGAAATTATGGGCACATGCGGGAATGGGACCAGGACTAGGGATGACTGTCAGGCAAAGAGGATATTAACAATTAAAACAATAGGTAGAACACTGACAGTCAATGTATCCCAGCATTCCTCATGGAATAGAGATTTAAAAGAAAAGCCCAGGAACACTTCAGTCATTAATCTTTATCCCCTCCAGCCAACCAACCCAAAGGTAACACTGTCTGTTTCATAAAACCTGGAGCGTACAGCTGACTGGGGATGAAGTTCTAACCTGTGCCATACTCCAGACCACACGGCATCCATTCACAAGTAACCAGGAGAATTGTGAGGTCCCAGTGCCCTCTGCTTTTCCAATTGTAGTCAAAGAGCAAAGTAGTCCAGGAAAAACTGGCAGTCCCCTTCACAATCTTTGCCTAGTCCCTGATCTTCAATGCTTCAAGATAAACACAGTATAAAATAAAACACTGAGATCCTTCTTGACTTTCACCTTTCCATGGCACTGGTGGCACCTGAATACTTGGTAAAAGATGCAACAAAATATTCACCAAAAGGCCAAGACTGATTCTTCAAAACCAGACATAATTTGTAGTTTCCACAAAGTTAATTTAAGTATTTGAAATAAAGTGTAGCAATATAGAATGATGATCTATTCATCCATTCAACAATTATTTATGCTGCATTTCCCATGTTCAAGGCCTTGCTCTGGGTACTGGTGCTAAAACAGAGGAAAGAGAAAAATAATACAAAATTGCTATTCTCGTGAAGCTTAAATGCTAGTGGGAAGAGGTAGGTTGTAAACACATACGCAGAATTTTTCAGGGATGGTAAATACCATGAAGGAAAAGGAATGAGTGAGGACAGATAGTGAAAATGAGATGCTACTCTATATGGTGTAGTCAGAGAAGGCCTCTTGGATAAATGACTTACATGGGAGGTGCACATGTCGAGAGAAAGCAAGAGTGCTACAGGCAGAGGGGACAGCAAGTACAAGGACACCATGCCAGGCCCATGCTCAGGGTGTTTGCTTATGGCGAGGAGGGGCGTGCACCAGGAACAAAGGCCATACACAAAGAGGAACTTGGTATCAAAGTTGGTCATTCAACATAACAGCATCCACACCACACAGAGCCCTACACTCTGTGTTAAGTTGTTAGAAGGATCCTGAGAAGGGGAAGATCTCATTAAGGTTTTTAAAGAATCAAGGTTCTGGATTTACACCTGGGAGTTTTGTTTCCCTGTCTGTAAAATGGGGATAACAATGGTAGTGGTCTCATTAGATAGTTGGAAGGATTAAATAAATGAAGTGCTCCCTAGGAAGTTCTTGGCACATAGCAAGTCTTCATCAATGGAAGCAGTTATTACTGTGGTTATCAGTTAATTCAGGAGAAAATGCTTCCAAAGGACAGAGTTAGGGAATATAAACCGAAGGTCCAAAGGACCAAAATTATCTAGGACTTAATACATCACTGACTTAGAACTACTTACCTTAAATTCTGAAGGAATTAAAATAAAAAATATGAACAAAAGTGTGATGAAGCAAGTTTTCTTACAACTGAGATGGCTTTCCGTGATATATATTCCACATCGGTTGGTTGCCTCCAGTACGTGCCCTGATCTGGGACCTAACCTTCAACTCAGGCATGTGCCCTGACTGAGAATTAATCTGGTGGCCTTTTGCTTAGCGGGACTATACCCAATCAACTGAGCCACACCAGTCAGGGCAAAGCAGCCTTTTTAATTTAATAGCTGGCTGCAGTTTCTAATTGCACCTCTAACTCCTTTACCCCAAGGCCTTCACACTTCTCTGTCATCAGGACATTTAGTGTTTATATGCCTACCTTACAAGAAAAGTGATCAAGGGGTCACCCTTCTAAGAGGAGTCAATGCCAGGGCTTGTCACAGTAAAGAGCTCTGAAGATGCCAATGCAGGCTTCGCCAATGACCTGCTGAGTGACCTTGGGCAAATTGCCCAACCTCTCTGGGCTGTTCTTTTATAATGCTGATTGACCTCACAAGGTTGCTGGGAGGAATCACTAATCAATCTGATTGAGAAACATTTAGTCAACTTAGACTGCTTTATAAATATTTACTACTACACAATCAGCTCGCTGCATCTGAGATTTGCATAATCACAGAAAACCCTGTCTGGACCCCAGAATAAGGGTCAACATTATGCCTAATATGGTTCTTTTCTCTTAACATTTACAAATACCATCATTCTGGGATACTTTAGGTTTCTTATCCTAAGTGAGGGGAATTAATCAGATCAGTGAAGGTTTAGTTACCTACTAGAGCCCGCGTTTTAGCATGAAAGAAAATCAATCCCACCAATAAGACTATTTGATATTTTCAGATGAAAACAGAGGAGGTTACTGTAAAAAGTGACAATGTGGTAGCTACGTAAGGCCTTAGAAGGCTTCTCTGAGTGATGACACTAGCTGAGAAGGGGGTAGGTGTGCACTGGAGGCGGAGAAAAGTACAAGTGAAAAGGCCTTAAGGTGTAGCTGAGGAACCACACAAAAGCACATGTTTACAGCTTAGGGGATGATAAATAGACAAAATCAGGAAGGGGCCAGATGAGGTAAGGCTTTCCCTGTAGTATAGGGTAAGAAGTTTGGATTTTCTCACATATAAGATGGGTGAGGCATGGGAAGGATTTGATCAAAGACATGTCAAACACTGACGCCATTTTTAGAGGATCATTTTGGACGCTGAGTGGAGAATAAACTGGTGAAAGGCAGAAGCAGAAAAAGCAGGAAGTCCAATTAGGTGATAAGGCAGCCTTGGACTCGGGACTTAAACCAATAGTCCTTCATTCCTGGGCTTGTCAGTGAGGAATACTTGTAGGCTATCATCACATTATCATTTGCACGGAAGCATGGTACTCTAGAATCATTTCTGTAACAATTTATAATAATTTCTATCTATCATTTGTCATTTCTTGTTATAATTTATAATTTCTTCGATTTTTGCTCTTCTTTAGCACAATCTCTTTAAAAATCTTCCTCTATTTTTTTTTAATTTTATGTTTCAATTATAGTGTATATTCAACATGATTTTGTATTAGTTTCAGTGTATAGCATAGTAGTAAGAGAATCATACACTTTACAAAGTTGATTCCCCCTGATGTTCCCAGTGCCCACCTGGTACCATACACAGTTATTACAACATTATTGACTATATTCCCTATACTGTACTTGTATCCCTAGGACTATTTTGTGACTACCAATTTGTACTTCTTAGCATAATCTTGATTCCATGCCTGGTCCTCCTTGTTCACTTAAGACTAGGCAATTCCTGAGACACTCTGTTTACAGATACATTGTAAGAAGTGTGCCTTCTTTGACATTGAGGATGTGGTTTTTATAATCAACATAAATAATTCAGCAGTGTATCAGCAGTACTTTATTATTATCATTTACTTCCATGTGAACTATAGTTTGGGAGTTAGGGATTTTGTGTGTGTGTTTTTTTTTTTAATTAACAGAAGCTCATCCATCAGTTTGCATCTATGGGATCTACCAGGTTATAAAGTTTGCTATTTATAGCAACAATTGTGATTCAAAATGAGAATCGGTATTTTTGTCCCCGTGACATCTAACCTCAGGTCAAGCACAGGAACCGCAGATGGGTTCTCACAGGACGTGATCTTCAAGCACATCGCTGGAGATTGATACCAGGACAAGAGCTCGGGTCAATGCATTCTTTGGCTGCCTCCCAGAAGAAAAATGGTCAGTAATGTGGACTGTGTGTCAGAGCCGCACAGAGGGCTGGCAGGGGAATGACAGACAGAATGCCCCGGTGTTTCCACTTCAGGGTGCATGATCGTAATTCTCTCAAAATAAAGTATGATCTCCACAAATCCTGTTCAGAGATAGCCTTAGGAAAGGAGTCTCCAGCACTCTTTAACTCACTCAAATCTTCAACTCCTTATTGAGCATCATTTATGTTGTTGGCTGTGAGCTGAACGTCTCCCCCACATCACAATGTAATTTCTTGTGTCTTGCAAATACCATCATCCTGAACACCAAATGAATCAGTCGTTCCATCCTGATGCCTGAAGACATGGCATTTTCATATCATTAAGAGGTTTTTCCAGAGTGAGCTTCCTGTGGACAGAGACCAGCCCAGTACACGTTCCTTTACCTAGTAATCAGGCATTTACTAAATGTTTCTGATAATAATGTGGCTCCTGAGAATCAATTAATATTTTTGTACCTCCAAAGGCATTTCAACCCTTTTTGCTTAAAATATTTCTGAACATCTTGAGACAGAAAACCTTTTCTTTTTGCCACAGCTGAGATTTTATATAAATTATGAATAATATCCAATCTTAAAATTCAGGGAACAAAAATCAGTCTGCTTAATGGACTTTAAGAGAAAATTCAAGCATCAATGTACTTTTGAAGAAGTAGAACTTTATTCAAAAAACAGGCATAACCCTCAGCAAAAAGCATGGGCAAAATATGGTGACCAGTGAGAAATAACACAAATATTTGATGTATTCAGCATGACAAACTTCTAGGACATGTTGGTAGTATTCTGGAGAAGGATGTGGTAATTTGCAGATTCTGGTCTAAGAGTACAGTCCTTCTGGGAACCTTAACTCACTGCGCAGATGCAACAAACACCTTCCCCCTAAAGGTGTGTCAACTGCAATATGCAGATCGCTGCACTGGTGCTGGGGTGCAAAGAAGAGAAGCAATGGGAGAGGGCATGCCTGAAAAATAGCAGAAGATTTTTTCCCTAGCACCAGGCAAGGTATTCTTACAGACATACTTCCCTCTTCTACAGGTGGCAAAGAAAAGGCTCCAAGGATGGAGGAAACTTGTCCATGCTCGCACAACTAATAACAGCCAGAACCTGATTTCACTGCCAGGCTTCTGACCCCAATGTCTGTATCTATGACCCCTATCTTACACCAGCTCCCCAACAAGCTATCCAGTAAGGAACTGAATATTTCGATTATTCCTCACCCTTACTCCTGACCAATCCATCTCCCTCTGGTATAAATGCCCAGGTCATATGAGACCTAGGGAATTTGTTTTTCGCAGCCTTTATGAGGAGGCCAAGAAAAGACAGGGTTTCTTTTTATTTTTTTTTTCAGTGTTTTTCAATCCTCACCTGAGGATATATTTATTGATTCTGGAGAGAGAGGAAGAGGGTGGGGTGGGGAAGGGGGGAGAGAGAGACAGAGAATATTAAACATCAGTGTGAGAGAGAAACACCGATCAGGGTCTTCTGTATGCACCCTGACTGGGGATCAAATCTGCAGCCTTTGGTGTACAGGATGATGCTCCAACCAACGGAACCACCTGGCCAGGGCCAGACAGGGCTTTTTTAAAGATCCAGATAGAAATAACTAATATTTCCAAGCTTAAAAATTTCCCTTAAGTGGCTAACATTTCAGCCATATTGCAGTTAAAATATTATTAACTAGAGTAGCTTTGGGACTAAAGAACTAGCAAATAATCTTTTTGTGTTAAAAGAAGAAAACATGTCTAACTACATAGTTAGGGAACCATTTGTGTATCAATAAATTCCTAAATCTCAGGTCATCGAAGGGCATGAAAGGGCCAACTCTCTAAAGGACAGTGTCCCTGACATTAATGTTGGGGTGGGGTGGAGGGAGGAAGAAAGCTTATTATAAATCCAGATTCCTTGGTCTCTTCTTTAGAGTTTAATCCAACAGGTCCTAGATGTGCTCAGGAATCCACAACTTGGTAAACTTCCCAGTTTGGAGCAATCTGTTTTGAGACAAGATTTAGTGTCTAAACCGTATAGGATGAACAAGAAATAGACTAACAAATAAATGAGTAGAAGAAAGAAAGTCTGTAACATTCTCTTCCTATGTTAGAAGAAAGATAATAGAACCAAAATATCAGAATTCCTCTCTCTATGAGTGTGTGGAATCAGGTGCCACCATAAGAACCAAGCAGTACCCCCTCTTTCAATAGCACAGTGACTCCCTTTAAAGGGGACAGAAAGGAAGAATGATGTCCAAAGGAATTGCTACAATGGACCAGTGGGAAGACCTTGACTTTGGAGACAGCTAGACCATCATTCATGTCCTGCTTGCTTCCTTTCCAAGGTGGTTACAAGTGATTTCTGCACCTTCTCTAAGTTTTAGTGTCTTTTCAGTGCCTAACACTTAGAGTTGTAGTAAAGATTAAAATAACTATTATGATGCTGGCACACTATGGATGTTTAATAAATACCAATTCTTCTGTTCTCCCTGATAGAAATAAAAGTTCCAAGGGTGATAAATATATTCTATGTAAGTTGATTAATCCTGCCCCTGGTCTTCACCCTTTTCAGAGAGAAGAGCTTGCATCCCATTACTTTTTAAAGGCCATAAAAGGAAATTCATTAACATTTCTTAGTCATTTGCTCCAGTAACATCATTTATATCAGGAATGCCTTCTTCAAATTCCAACTAATAAAATTCAAGCCTATCAACTATCCATGTACTTATGGAGAAGAGAGAGAATTAAAATGAGACAGTTAAGGTGGTTAAAGACCAATGGGCTTCACAGCAAGAGAGGAGAAACTGAACCTGTCCTGACATCCTAACTCACTATCCTTAGAATAGATTTCCCACCTGGTATCCTATACATCGCCAGTGGACTGGTAATAATTATGGTGCTAATTGCCCTTTGATAGCCTTGTATTTATTCAGCCAACATGTATTTAACATTTTTGATTGTGTGCCAGGGGCCCTGTAAATATCTTGGATACTGAAATGAATATGAATTGGTCCATTTCCCTCTGGGACCCCTGAGGGCAAGGTCATCTAAGGTGAAATCTAAATTACTATCTGCTTCGGATGCTCAATGCAGGCAGTCAATACCTAAATTCTCTGCCTCTGGATTAACTGTGGCTGCTCTTGGGCTGTCTACATATCATCCTCATCTTCAACAAGATACCTGCAGAATGGCATGCGATTTGCCTGCTTCTACCAAACTGATACTGAGCATGCTGTTGGGAATATGATCTAGATCAGGCAAAGTTTTCTACAAATGGTCAGACACTAACTGTGTGCCATAGTGTCTGTCATGCAATTATTCAACTCTGCCATTACAGCAAGAGAGCGGTCATAGACCATCATAGACAACTTGTAGACAGATGGTTGTGTTCCAATCAGACTTTATGAAAATAGATGGTAGGTGGATTTTGACTACAGCTTGTTGACCCTGTTCTAGATTCTAGATTCTTTAGACCAGCATTCCTAGTTGCTGGCCTTACCTTCTTCTCCTGAGATTACACACACACACACACACACACACACACACACACACACAATCTAGGGCGGGGAGGGGAATGGCAAAACAAAAAGCTGTGGTTCTCCAGATAGAGTGCTTTTCTGAAGACTTTCAATAAAACTAGGACAAAAAACAATTAATTACATTGTCTGGAGATACCATCCAGGCCTAGAGTTGGTGCTCTGTGCTAAATGAAACAAAAACAAGCAAACAAAAAGAAATCTTTCCATTCTCATTATACTGAATAACTATCACCACATATACATTAAAATTTAGATCTCTCTGCCCACCAAAGCCAGGTGATATGTAGACATAGTTTCAGGAAGATGCAGAAGAAGTTTGAAATAAGCTGTTCTAGGCATGCTTGGGAGATATCCACCTAGTCTATTCCTCCTTTCCATTTGTAGAAAGTCACTGAAATTTCAGAGCAAGCAGATGTCTTGCAATGTGATTTGATTTTAGAAGAGCCACTTGCCACCGACCCGAGATATGTGTCTGATCTACATAAGCATATTATGAGCCCCAAGAGTATCTGTGAATGGCAGTGAGGTTCATAAGTGTAGAATATATTATCAGAAAAGTCAGTAACACCTTCACATTTTTCCCCTTGGAAAGTGTTTCATTTCTTTCTCATCTTATAGATTCCATGCCTTGTTCAAAGACTGAATGGGAAACACAGGAGCTAATGTGCACAGTCATAAAACAAATGAGCAAATCTATTAACCAAAGGTCCAAGCTGTATTTCTGCCTATCCCTATTCATTTCTTTGACTTAAGCTTCTCTGACTCTCCAAGGCAAAGAAGATAAGAAAAGAAGAATGCCTTTGACCTTGAACAGATAAGCTGACCCTTCACACTGTGTCACAGGACAAAGAGCCAGGCTTGTTCAGTTTTTCTGTGTTGGTATCTCTAATCAAGGCACGAAGTCATGCTTAAACTTTGTAATACGCCCATAGCTAGAGCTCTTAGCCAATCAATTGTTATTTTCCCTGCTGAGAACATCAGTCATTCCTCAGGCCACACCTTTATAACATGGTCTCCTCTCTTTAATTCTGTGAGCTACGAAAGTTGTCAAAATTTATTCCTTTCTCCCTCAATCCTCCCTTTTCCTCCCCTTCATTCCTTCTCTCTCTCATTCTAAACACACTTATGGCATTCCTATCATGTGTTATGAGACATGGGGCTCTTGGAATCCAGTAAATATGAAAAACTCAACCTTCTACACCTTTATAGATTCTGAATAATCTAGCCACAGCCTACTGTGGAATGAACAATTTTCTTTCTCTCAATTCCTAGATTTTGAGATAAGAGCATCCACTTGGCAGATGAGGCAACTTAACCTTCATATCCTTTTTTTTCCCTCTTCTTTTTTAAATTTATGGATACCATTTAGGGAGATTTCAATTCCCATTAACAGTATGTGCAATTGATCTACATTTAAGAGAATTTAATCATGTCTTGGTGACAAATTTAGCTTAAAGCAGAACCTCACTTAGGACTTCCAAGTAAATTTCTGTTGAAAAGGTCAATTTCTAACATTTGTCAGTTAAAGCCTGTACCAGACAAATTAAATTTTCCTCCACTGGTCTGGAGCCCAAACATTTCCAGCGCCTGAACATCACCAGTGATTGTCAGTTGGGAAAACCACCCAAAACAACAACAGAACCCAAGAACATCTTTTTTTTAAAAACTTGAAAATGTATTTATTCAAGGGTTAGAATTTTTTTCATACTAAAAAGCTAAAATGGTAATGGAAAAGCAAAACATCATCCTACTGGATAATTAAAATCAATTCAATGCCACAAGCATTTGAACGTCTATTGTTGAGGCAGGAAGTCGGGGGAGGCTCTAAGCCCTCCCTGAAGCTTATGAACCTCTCTGGGGAAACAAAAGCACCTGAACAATTGGAAATGTGCATGTTATCTTCCTCAAGGACAAAGTTTGAAAAAAAGGCCTGGTGTTCATGTTATCTGGAAAACAGTTATGTGTTTTGGGGAGGTGGAAGTCCATATTGTTTTGAATTTCTGGGGAACACTTTGGGGAACAGACAGCTTATCATAAATAGTTCAGACAGACAGTACCATAGTGATCACGTTATGGGAGTTTTTCCTTTGCTTCTCTATGTTTTCTGATGTTCTGTGTTCTACATGAATTATTTTTTGAAAAAAGATAATGAAAAATACTTAAGAGAGAGCATGGACAAAAGAGAAAAAAAGAATTCTTCTTCAGTTTCCTTAGATCAGTCTCAGATCAAACAAGACTGGATATCCTGGTTTCTCTGCTTGGCCCTCAATTATTAAACGACTCATAATTTACTCTGAAGTAAAGGACTCATGGCCAAATATCTAAAGATGAGTTTTGCCCATGGAGTCAGCATCGAAGGACTGAGGTTTGGCAGGGCTCGCAAAAAGGCTGCATTTGTTGTGCAGCAGATCAGCAGGTCATCAGGCTACGTCCGTCCGAGCACCGCTGGGGGAGGGAGTAAAGACCCCTCCAGAAGATGGACAGCCAGGATGCCGCTGCCTCCATTACATGCCTATCTGCTAATAAAGAGGAAAACCAGGTAGTGGTAGCCATGGGGATTTTGCTCAGAGAAATCCTTAAAATAAAATCAATCTCTCTCTCTCTCTCTCTCTCTCTCTCTCTCTCTCTCTCTCACACACACACACACACACACTCACACACACACACACACACACACATCCTCATCTTGGGTTGGGTGGCAACCCTAACTAAGCTGTCCCAAGATGAAAGAGAAGGCTGTCTTTTCTAAGCACCCTGTGATCACTATCGATCTGTTCAGCTTGTTGCAGCTCAATTTCACCGGGCTGTTCCTGAAAGAAGCATGGATGTTTTTAAAGATCTTGAGTAGCTGCTCTGCAGGTAGATTAGAAGTAAACTGAATATACCAACTTCAAGCATACAGAAAGATTATGGAGCAGATCCATTCCCTTTCCGGAACCTAGAACCTCTAATGTCCAAAAGTACAGACAGGTATAAGTGGAAAAAGCCTCTCCTCTCAAAGTGTGATATGGAAGCTCAATTTCATTAGATGATATAAATAACTGAGCAAAGCCAGGACTGCAGTAATTGGACTCAATAGCCAACAATTATTTATTAAGCTATCCTGTATCCAGGGCTATGCCAGCCACTAAACAGAGACTGTTCAGAAAGAGATGACAAGGGACACAGGAGAGGTCCACGACTTTGAAAACATAGTGGTTTATGTGGACCAAAGCGTTAAAGTCTTCTGAAATATCAGTTACAGAAGATTTACAAACACCAGTGAAGTATCAGTGGATACATATCAGTATATAAGAGAGTATTAATGTATTAATGGTAATTAACATTAATATAAATTAACTATTGATCATAATTACAATACCCAATAAATTGAATAACATCCAATAAGTCGTTAAAACTATGGAACTACTGATAATGTAAAATGAAATAAAAATGTGTTAATTTATACAATTTTGAGATAACTTCACTATTTGATCTCAGCAATAATTCATACTATCTTCTTTATAGTACTTTCAGTTAAAAAGAATAGAGATTCAAATGGCAAAGTCACACATGACATTCAATAATCTTAGATGAATTAAAGGGTTATTGGAAAATGAAAAAATGTTATTACTGTGTCACAGAGCCAAAAGACTAAATTTAAATGTAACCTCCCAATAAAAAAGCAGATAAAAAGTGCTTGGCACATAGTAGGCTTCCAAAAAGTAGCAGCTATTAGTAGTAAGACAAATAATTAGCCTACAAAACACTCCCTGAGTGGCAGTTAAAGAATCACCCCAGAAAAGAAATTAGATCTAGTGTCGAGCACTTCGAAGATTCACTTTCTTAAGCTACATTCTCTAATGTTTAAATGACTATAATTTTCATTACAAACACATTGTTTCCTAAAGCGTGGGCGATTTATTGGACATCCTGCATTTGTGTTTTCTTTTTCTTGCATACAGATACACTGTGTCTGAAAATGAAGTAGCTCTGCAGAAAAATTCACAAAACTCTACTCACCACGTCAGCTTTCTCCTTTTTCCTCTATCACTGACTTATGGGGTGACACAAAGCAAATCCCCAACCTTCCAGGCCTTGCTTCTATCAATTGTAAATGGGGACAGGACTGGCTTCTCCCTGCCTTCCCTGGTATCACAGAAGATTCTATAAGGTAAATAGAATCTGAGGATGTTCCTGGGATTCCTAGATGAAAAAAACTTTTCCTTTCTTCAGGGACTAACACAGTATGTATTTTATAAACTGAATGAAAATAATACAGTATTAGGGGACTAAAAGAGATAAAGCCTCCAGCCTTCTAACTTCTTAGCCTCTTTAATAAGATCGGGGTGATCGGGGCCTGCCTGAAAATTAGACGGTATCTGAGGTTAGCCTGTTTGTTCAGGAGATTACAGCCTTTTCTTTATTTTGTTATTATTTTTATGAAATGTACTGGGATGGCACTGGTTAATAAGATTATATATGTGTCGAGTGTACGTTTTCATGACACATGATCTGCATATTGGAGTGTGTGCCTTTCTATGACAGAAACAGCACTGAGAGGAAGTGAAAAGATGAAGGCCCTGGGGAGCACAGGGAAGTCGTCAAGACTCTGGGTTTACCCTGGCTGTGGTGTCAGGGTTTGCTGAGTGCCTGGGGTTGGCTGGTAATGAGTATTCCTTAAATGAAAGTTCCCAACCCTACTTTTATTCTTGGGAAATCAATGAGCCTTGGTTACATTACAGAAAATGAGGGTAGTGCTCTTTTGCTTTGTAGGCCTCAGGTTTTTATTCCATGACCGAGTCAAGTGTCACTCCAAGGACCATCTCAGAGAGCACAACCTACTCGCCACTGGACTGAATATCCTACTTGCATACAAAAGGAAAAACAGAGCCACCCATAGATGGCATGAAATGATGTCCTCTTTCCCCAATTAGGCTGTAAGCTCTTAAGTTTCTGTAGGAGAACTCATGCCTTAGCCCTCACTGCAAGCATTGTGTCAGGCGCCAGAGGGATGGAGCGGGACTCATATTTAATAAGTTAATTAATCACAGATGCAAAAGAATCTGGAAAATTTGGACGTGTTTCAAACTGCAAAGTGCTGTTATCAGGGAGAGGCCTATGTGACACAGAACTGCTGGAGAACAATTATTTGCAAAACATCAAGGTCATAAACCCTTTCTTTCAACAGGAGGTAGTTTGAAAAGAAAAGAATGCCTGACTTGGTGTTATGTGTTCAGAAAATAGATTTAATTTCTTCTATAGCTTCAGAGAATGATAGAAAAGTCAAGATGCTACTTTCGGAGACAGTAGGCTGCAGCATCCTGGGACTGATCCCCATTCTCTGGTTGCCCAGGCAGCCTGGACATTGGCAAACAGCTGGACCTCCTTGCCTTATGACTTCTAGTAGCTCTAGTGGGCAGACAACCTGATCACTGCCCCTGCCAACTTTCCTGTGGGCAAAGCACTGGGGAATTCAAGAACCAAGATTCAAGTGCAATCCACTGCCCAACAGCTATGGCACCATCACCTGTGAACTTGTTAGGAGCACAGTCTCACACCACACATAGACACACACACACACACACACACACACACACCCCTAATGACAGAGAGCCCCAGGTAAGTGGTGTGTAAAGCATGAGAAGCACTAGCCTAGGCCTAAATTGAATTAAGAAACCCTGTTCTTCTAATATCTTTATACCAATGTTCTTCAAAGTATACTGTACAAAGGACCACCATCTTGGGTGAATCATCTGGGCTGTCTACAGAAACACAGATTCCTGGGCTCTATCAACTACCTACCAAACTGACTCATGTGAGGAGAAGCAATGTGAATTTTTTAATTGCTTTTATAGAGAGACAGGAAGGAAGAGTGATAGAGAAAAAAATGATTTGTTGTTCCACTTATTTATGCATTCATTGGTTGATTCTTGTATGTGATCTGACCAGGGACCAAGCCCTCAATCTGTGGTGTATGGGGATGATACTCTAACCAACTGAACTACCCAGCCAGGGTGCAATATGAATTGTTAAGTAATCAGTCCAGGTGACTCCGACGCGCCCTCAGAGGGAGCACTGAGTTATTCCACCAAGGAAGCTGACTCCGAAGACCCTGAGTATGTGTTTCTCTGCCATCTCCCTCTCTCAGTCAAAACTGTGACATTTCAGGTTGACTTCCTTTTTTCCCCAATTTATAAGATTGAACCTTTTTTTCCTATCTTTAAACCATCTAAGGATTGTTTTCTTCCAATAAACTGGCTACCCGCCTGACTAAGGAATGTGATAAACCTACTGTCAATTACCTAATTGATCTGACAACCTGATTAGACCCAGAAAGGGGAAGATTTCCTCAGTGGAGCCTTATTTAAAAGGAGAAAACAAAACAAGAGCCCATGTAATTAAAATGTGATTGCCGGTGATTAGTATGTAAAATCAGCCCTGAGAGGCGTTAGAGATGGAAAAACTTTCCTAAATGACATCTTAGGGAAGACAAAGGAACGCAAGATGGTCAAATAAATCAGTGCACTGCTAAGGGAGAACGTGGAACAGAAATTTCACAGGACACTTTCCTTAGTTTGAAATGAACAAAACACACTCCTGATTCTTGGTGGGGAGAGCTTAGATACTGGCCCCACCTGTGGCCCTATGAACTCCAGTACAAAGCCAGTTACTGGCACCCCTTATAAGAATTGCTTTTTTTTCTCTATAACTATGCTGAAAGTAACATCTTGGGCACATATTTCAACAGGAATTGAATATTGGATGGGACAGAGTTTGGAGCACTGACACATGTCTTCCTCGTAACCAAGCTTGTTCCAACAATAAGACCCACACTCAACCTGTGTTCAGGTTTTGAGAATTATTCCTTTACCATTATTTATTTTCTATTTTCTTCTCTGACTCCCTTTCTACAGAACACATCTTCTGAACTTATTCCTCACTCAGGTAGCCCTCCGGTCTTCAAGAATAGAAAGTCAACATGGCGACCATGTTATTTTACACAACATAAAATCTAGGTCTCCAGAGTGCTGAGGAATAGAATATTATTAGCTGATTAAGATAAACTGTCACACTGCAGTGTTTGATTGAATTAATCAATCAGGCTGATGATTGGTCTGGAGGGAGCAGGAGACTGTTTTCATAGTGCACCTGGTAAACTGTGCTAGTAACCAGTGGTCCCTTGGAAATTTAAAGAGAAGGTATTTTTTTGCTGAGACACAAACAAGTGAGCATATAGTTGATAGGGTGACCAGAATGAATGACAATGCCTGTGTAGAGTGATGCCAAATACATGAATAAGTGGACAGATTTGACTTTACAGTTCCTTTCACCCATATCAATCCACTCAAGTCATCAGAAGTGTCTACTCACATCTTTAAATTGAATGCAATGATTTCCTCTTTGACAATTACACAGGATATCAGATTGAAACAGACCAAAAAAGAATTAACATTACAGACTTCGTTTTTAATTTAAGGCTCAACAGAACCAACCCCCCCATCATTCTTCTTTTTTTTTTAAATATGTAAAGGGGGATTAAAAGACCTCTAGCTTAATCTGACAAACTACTCCCATGTACAACTCACTTCAAAGATTACATAGTTCTTTTATTTCCTTTTGTACAGGCAATAAACCCTTCCTCCTACTATACCTTTCACAATTTGGTAAGTGTTAACACTGACTTAATTCTGTCCAATTCACCCCAAACCTGGCATTCTATGCCAGACTGCATTTACATGTGACTCTTGACCATGCAGGACACAAATCCTTCTCCGTATCTCCATATCTGTGAGCAAAGTATCCTGGCCTTGTACCCCATGTGCATTTGCCAGTAGACTATTCTACAAATGTCAGATTAAATGGAATACACCAAGATTTCCCCAGTAGTCAAATCAACTGGGATACCTGTCAACAGGTCACCACCCTCCTTGGTAACCCTAGAACTAAGCAACAGTTCAAACATGACTGCAACTGCATATTCTTTCTCTGGTTCAAAAACTACTTTCTATTCCAGTTCACCTGGGGTTTGACTTATTTTAAATAGATGTGGCTGTTTACCCATTTCAAATAGTCCCTAGCCATGCCCTCAATCACGGCGGAATATTAACTGGGAAAGCTCAGGGACTGTGTTATTCCCATGCTCTGGAGAGCATCTGACACATTTCCCTATCGCATGCAGACATTTACCAAAGCATTCTCACCGTTCAAAGCCTTTCAACTCCAGTAACACAGGTTGTAGGCACATGTGTTGGGACTTTATCAAGGTCCACAGTTCGTCCATCCACTTACTCATTTATATATCCATTTCAATTATTCCACAATTTTTCAAGGGATCCTCAGACAAGATAGAAATGTAAATAAGGGTAGTTTCTACCCTTCTATGGTTCAGTGTGTAGTATGAACATTATAAAGGACTTTAAATATAACGGATCCCATATATTATCTACAGAACTCCAGGTTTCAAATAAAAAAAATTATAGTCTTCTTTTATAGTTCCTAAAGCTCCCTCAGTAAATCACAGGGAAAAAAAAATACCCATTTGAGAATTTTATCAACTGTATCCTACTCTCACCAAAGGATAAAGGGTTTGTTGTTTGTTTTCCCCGGAGCCTGGTTCAAAGGATAAGCTTTTGTTACCAGATATTAAAACTGGTCACATTCATAAAAAATTTAAAAATGGACGAAGTCAACAAAATAATTGTGAAACACTTCTTTTGATATACAATATTTAGTTTAGCTTAAAATTTATAATGTCCCTTTATCATAAAGTTACCTGTGTTGTCTTTCCCTGTTTGTCTGAAAGCTCCGTGAGGGAAGGGGCCGTGTGTACTTCTTATCACAAAGTCATCACCATCACCTGGCACAACGCTTGGCATGTACCACACCCAATGGTTATTTATGAAAGGAATGAAATAAATCAATGAATCAAACTAATATAATACAATCTTACGCACAAAGAGTTGTGAATAACCCTAAGCAGCCTTAAAATTAAAAGATGCTGTTGCCACACGCTTCATCTTGTCTAGTATAAAATAAGTAGAATGTTACTACAGATAATTTGAAAGGGTCAGGATAGGTAATCTCCTTTGTGTATTTTTTTTCCTCTAGAAGATTCATAGAAAAAAATGTGAGTGGAAAATAATAGGGGAAGAAGAGTAAAGGGAGAGTTTAGCTCAAATGACAAAATAAACATTTTTATTCAATACTTCTTGGTCTTCAAAAAATGAATAATTATCTCCCCAGCTTTTCAGACCAGCAGCCTGAGGTTGAATACATCATCAGTTTTGCTATAAAACATGAGTTTGCAAGTAAACAGGAAGTTTATCTTATAAAATGAAGCTTTTCGCTTGCATAGAAGTTCTTCATTAATAACAGAGATGGACTTTCGACTGCTCACTACAGCTGTGGCTCTCTCCCTGACACATGGAGCTCCTTAAAAGAAAAGAAAAACACAAGTCTAGGGATTTCTTAGCAAGTTCAATTCATTTTATTTTCCGGAGGGTTGACAATGAAGCAGCAGGTGGCAAATTCATTTTTATCTAATAACTTTTGATCGTGTGACATATTTTACTTCCAGTTAATAAACCTCAATGAACAGCAAAGTGGGAAAACCTGTAAGCCTGTGGTGAGTTAGTGAGGCGTGTGTGTGAGTGTGTGTGTGCAGTGTACACAACAATAGGAAGGGGTTTGTGGTAAAGGTGAGGGGAGGAGAAGGTTGCTGTTACATGCCCCATGCAGGAAACTTTTAAGTCACAAGTTCCAGTCCACACCGAGCACAGTCTAAAGCAATTGGGTAGGCTGTAGAAACTGCCTTTATTCAATGAGGTGTGGTGATCCCAGGCCAGGTCCTTCAGAGGATGAACGTACGAAATAACCCCAAGACTCACAGCAGCAAACCTAGAGACCTCCAAAGGTGGTTACAAAGATCGTGTGTTATAAACCTGCGAAGCCTATGAAGGAAGAATAGGAATTGAGGCAGCCAGCCATCAGTCCACCAAGAAAAGTAGTTGCTCGTGAGTTTCAAACAAAGGTATACCTAGCTTTAGTTTTAAACAGGTAAAACAAAAAGTGACTTGTTATTTTCTAACATTATCGGTATTGCTAAGAACCCCAAACTCCGGAAGAAGAGCCAGGAGCTCTTGTTACATTCAGAATACTCTTCATATAATCTTGGTTTAGGTGTTTTCCCCTAAGCCTCAAACATACTAGCCTTTTTCATAATAAAAGTAATTCAGATGTCAGCTGGCAGGATTCCTGAGCGGGCGGGCTACCAGGAGAATTTGGTCTAGTCAAGCTTTAGACTTGGTCCACTCTCCCCTTCGTTCATTAGTTACCTTCAGTTCAGTTCCCTAAATTAGGTGGTTTACTGCTAATCTCACTGAAGTCCATTCCGGGCTTTCTCTGTCACACCCCTTACAGCAAGGGCTTTATAACCTAGTAGGGGTGTCCAACTTTAGGTGTCTCTGGGCCACACTAGAAGAGGAGTTGAACAATTGTCTTGGGCCACACATGAGATACATTATGACCTGTAATCACACACAAAAAATTCTCATAATGTTTAAATTTATGATTTTATGTTGGGCCACGCTCATAGCCCTCCTAAGCCACAGGTTGGACACACCTGCTAGAGGCTCCCAGTTAATTATGGAAAACAGAACTTTTAGGATATCAATCTACTCCAGAACTCACTAATTCTTCAGTACATGGTCTGTGAATTTTAGGTGGGGTAGGTTTTGTTTCAAAGATAAAAATAAAGTGGGCAAAGAAGTGAAGAAATTGTAACCCTCGTGCACTGTTGGTGGGATTACGAAATGGTACAACTGCTATAGAAAATAGTGTGAATGTTCCTTAGAAAAATTAAGAACAGAATTACTATAAGATCCAGAAATCCCACTTCTGGGTATATATCCAAAATAATTGAAAGCAGAACCTCATAGCAGCAGTATCTACAATAGTCAAGAGGCAGAAGCAGTCCAAATGTCCATCAAGTGATGAATGGATTAACAAAGATGATATATATATAAAACTGGACATTTTTCAGCTTTAAAAAGGAAGGAAATTTTGTTGTAAGCTACAACATGGATGAACCCTGAAAACATATTTCTATGTGAAATGAGCTAGTCACAAAATGACAAATCTGTATGATTCCACTTACCTGAGGAATCTAAAGTAGTCACATTCATAGAAACAGAAAGTTCAGTGGTTGTTACCAGGGATGGGGGAAGGTAAAAAAGGTAACTCTATGCCCTTTGTTTAATGGGTACAGAGTTTCAGATACACACGAGGAAAAACTTCTGGAGATGCACTTCACAATAATGTGAATATACTTAACACTACGGAACTGTACACTTACAATGGCTAAGATGGTAAATTTTATATGTTTACCACAATTATAAGAAAAAAGATAAGAATGAAATTTGCAGACATACTGGATCTATGTTCAAGTTTCTACATAACACACACTTTTCCCAACTAAAGCACCAACCCACAACAGATATTAGAGCTGAACCTCAGTGTTCTTGGAGGTGAAATAAGTCCAGGTAACAGACTCAGGTATTCTCACCCATTCTATTTCCACTGTTCAAGCTCCCAAACACAATTTTATCTATTTGTCCTGACCCAGAAATGTTAGAAGGTTTGGAAGATATTTGGTTGCCCATGATGGATTTGCTATTGCCTTTCACAACACTTATCCTATTTTTTAGTTTACCCTAAAGTATGGCCTGCAGAAAAAGGAATGTACCTTTCCTATCAATTCCCCCTTGGTCTGAAATCTTAATATTTGAAAATCCCACTACAAAAAATCAGTTTTTGTGGATAGACTTTTTACCACCTCCATATTACTTCCACAATGAAAAATAGCCTGTAGGCATGTGTATACATGCATGACTCAAAATGCATTCTTCATCCCAGCATCCAAATTCCTTACACAGAATTATCTCTCCACCCGTAATAAGGTCTTGAGTGAGATAGTTAAAACAGGTGTCTACTTCTTGCTGTGAAATTCTAAGAGGTCAGAATCCTCCTCCTCCTGTTTTTAGAGTTACAGTGATCCAATGCCCAAAGCGTAGCCAATGGGGCACACTAACCCAGGATTTTGAACTTTAAGTGAGAAACATAAGCATGGAAGACACATTTAGAGTTTGGACATTTGCTATCAACATCCTGGCCTGATGGTTACTGAAGTCCCTCTTTTACAATCTTCTTAAGCAGGTTTGGCTACCGCCCATCCCTAAGGACTTCACCCCTATTGACTGTGTTAACCTTCAAGTAAACTCCCCTTCAATTAAATTAGCCATACTTAGGCCCTGTGGCTTCCCAATAGAAACACTGCCTGACAATGTTTATATGCACAGATCACTTTGCAAAAACAATGCTGTGGCTACCATCTCAACAAGCTCCTAGAGCATCATGAACACCTCTCATCCTCTTGGTTCCTGTATAAAAAGGTTTTTAAAATGTCTCTACGTTTCTACTTTCCAGTCCTGTCATTGTGCTCTTCATATTTCTTTAAATCCAGGCTGATCAGCTGCTACTCTCCCCACTGATGTCCCAAACACTATTGAAATAAATCCACCTACATCCCTGAGACTGCTAATCATCCTCCCACCTAATTAGACGTCTGACAGCCAACTTCTTCAGCAGGATTTCTGCCCTTCTGTTGGGCTTTCTGTGCAGGAGTTTTATAGGTAGATGAGGAACTAGTTAACCACCCACATCCATAATCTTTGTCCTCCTCTGCTTATTCATTAAAGAACAACCATTCCAAAACCCACATGGCTCAGGGAGCCACAATCCCACTGTAAAACAAATGGCCACTGTCCCAATCAGAATATGCATTTTTGCACGGAGGGGCAGGAGGTGGCTCTCAGGATGCAGATCTAGGTCGCACTGCTGAGAAGATGTAGGTGGCGGGGCTGACAGGAGCCAGAGCCAGCCTTGTGGGGGAGTGAAAGACAAGTGGGGCTGCTAGACTGATTACATCATTCTCCCTATCATCTTTTTTTACCCTTCCTTTTTTCCCTGAGGAAATGGCTCATGATTTTAATTATCATTCTGATGTTTTTTTCTCTATTCTAAGCCATCTACTTCTGTCTTTATCTTTATCTTTATTGTTGCCTTTGCCCACAGACCTTAAAGGACCATTAATTATTTATACTCTGTCCCAAGTTCATAAGTAAGGGACCCACTGAATAGCCTCGAGTTCTCTTATGAGAGTAGTGCTGGCTTTTCTTCATTTCTTCCTTTAATTTATTGATTATTTCTCTAGTTATATATTTCTTAAGGATTTACCAGGCAGATTTTTACTCCCATGTGATTCATTTCTCACAAGAATCTTTCTGAGTGGTGAAGGACACAATCCAATGTCTTACTAGTAGGTAACAGTACTGCTGGGATAAGGGACCAGGAGCAAATCATGATTTGTTTGTTGCTTTTATTTTCTCTGTAGTAGTTAAAAACTAACCCATCCCAACCCCTTTGCTCTTCCTCTCAGTCTCCATGTGAACCCACGTGATAGTCATAAAGTCCCCCACTGGGACCTGGGCACTTAACAATAACGGTTTGGCAATAAAAATGAAATATGCTCTATGGTGACTGAAGATTTGGCAAGGCACTAATAGAGAAAGAAGGGAAGGATTATGAATACCAAAGAAATATGAGAAAGCAACATCCTGCCCTATTATATCATCCAGTCCTCCCTCCCCCAAACTGTCACTCCCTCTTTCCAGTGTCCACAAGATGAGTGGCATAACCATGCTGTCAGTCACCTCGTCTGAAATCCCAAATATCATCTAGAGCTATTCCCTCTCACTCATATAATTCCACCATCCTCATGGCCAGCCTCACATGCTTTTGACTCTACCTCTTTACCGTTACTAAAACCCATTCTGCCACCAGGGAGTATAAGTTTTTGCTAAAACTTCTAGAGTTGTTCCTGAATGGGTTTCCTTGCTTCCAAAGTCACATTTCTACAAAGTATCTTCCAACAGCACATTCAAATGCTCTCTCTGTACAGCCTTTCAATGAGTCCCAAGGCTTCTACAAGGTCCTCACAACTTCCTTCACTAGGCTCTCTATGACCTGACACCAGCCTAGCTCAGTAGACTCAACAATTACCACTTGACCAAATAAATACCTCCCGTCAGGCATCTGGAAGGTCTTGTTAATCCCAGGCTGAGCCATTTTATTTCACTAGTTCATGCTTTTGTTCATTATACCACACAGATCTTCTCCCTGAGATGTCCCTTCCTTCTCTGAAAGGCATCACTTGCTCATACCTTAAAGGGAAGCTCAAGCATCACCTCTATCAGGACTCCTGTGACCCCAACCACACAGTAAACAATGGGGCTTTCCCTCCTGAGTCCTCACAGCGTTGTCTCTGTTAGGAATTACACCTTGTTTTTGTATCTGAAGCTGTGCATTTATCACAGTGTTTTTGTAATTACTTCTTTGTTTGTAATAAGACGGTGAGCTACTTGAGTTCAGAAACCATGTGTTGGCCAATGCATTGAGTAGAATTGAAATTAGAAGTGATAGTGCTTATTTGAGGTCAGGCATGGCAATCATAGCAATGCTCAGGTACAGATTTCCCAGGGATCTTTAGTCTCCAGCATTGGAGTAGTAGCAAAGCTGTCAGTCCTTTACCCATCTCTCCTCAGCCTCACCACTTTAATGTATTCATAGCTTTACTTCCAACTGCCCATGGCTCTTCTCTCATTGCAGGTCCCCTTCTTTCCCTCCAGTGACTACAGAGACAGGAAGTAGGTGCCAGAGAATTAACACCCTCTGCAGCAGCCCTCAATCAATGCCTGATAAGGGCTGGTGTATAAGTACTTTCATTGTTTCACTACTGATACCCAGTAACACAGAGGTGTACATTCTATACTGACTCCCAGACTTCCCCAGTGAGATTAAGCTCCACTCACCCACAGGGCTGACTAGCTTGATTCCATGCTCTTTAGGAGCTGGCTCCCTATGCCTGTCTCACTTCGCTCTCTCCAAATGCTGTTTCCAGGGATCATCTCATGAGTAAATGACTTGTACCAGAATTCAACTCTCAGAATCTCTTTCTTGGGAACTCAACTAAGACAGTGCACAATACTACATTTTTTAAGTTTAAAAACAGTTATATGAACCCTTGGCTGGTGTGGCTCAGTGGACTGAGTGCAGGCCTGCGAACCAAAGGGTTGCTGGTCCAGTTCCCAGTCAGGGCACATGCCTGGGTTTCGGGCCAGGTCCCCAGTGAGAGGTGCATGAGAAGCAACCACACATTGAAGTTTCTGTCCCTCTTTTTCTCCTTCCCTTTGTCTCTCTCTAAAAATAAACAAATAAAATATTTTAAAACATTAAAAAAGCAGTTGTATGACTTTATGAAGTAGGAACTAATATTGCCCTAATTACATATATGAAGAAACTGAGGTACAGAGAGGTTAAACACCCAGAGAGGTTAAGTTGAGGCTATGTAATTGAAGGAACAATTCACCATAAGTAAGGCTGTATGAGTTTTTTCTCCACCAGCTCTGTTCTTCCACTGGTCCTTTCAGCATCTTTAATTAAGAAGTTCACACACCAGTGCTAATGGTGCCCTCCATCCAAAGGCTACCCTCTGAGGAAGGTTTATTGCCGGATACCTAAAATAGCTGAGCCTGACAACTCAGTAGAGTCGCAAGCTAAACTTCCTCCCTAAGAGAACATCAGGGGCAAACACAGAGATCACTCCAGACCCTTGTCATCACCCAGGACGTGAGGGGATTTGTTAACAATAACTAAAAAGCAAACCAACACAATGCATACAACGAAAATGCATTTTGATAGTTTTTATCATGAAAACCAGACAGGTGAGAAAGATATGTAGGAGACAAATTTCTCTACGACATGAAAGACAAGGAGAACACATTAAAATGCTCAACTTCCTAAACAATAAAAGAGAAATAAACTTTTAAAAATAAGATTTTTCCTATTCTATTACAAAATTAATGAAGATTAATATGAAATAATGTGCAATTCTTGTGTAACTTTAGGAGAACAGGCACTTGGTATATTGTTAGTGGGAATATATATAGGTAGAAAAAAATTAAAAATTAACTTGAAATCTTGTAATAGAAGGCTTAATATAGATCCTACAATTTCACCCAGTAATTTTTAAAATAGTCCCTAACTTTTAATCCAACATTTTTCTCTATAGATTTGCCTTAAAAATATAACTCACACATACATATATGTACAGACAATAAAAATATTTTGTGAAAATCACAATATTTTTATAACAGCCAATAAAAACAAATCTTCTAAATGCCAAACATGAGAAAAAAATTATTCAAACATATTTCAGAATACTTAAACATTAAAATTTGAGTTTCTCAAGCAAAATATAGTCAATGACACTGCATTAGAGGACAGGCAGAAAGTGACCAGAGGAGAGAGAAGAGGGAATTTCAGGGGAAAAGGGGAAGGGTTTGCAGGAACAAAGTTAAAAGACACATGGATAAAAACGAGGGGGAGGGTGGTAATGAGAGGGAAGATGGGAAGCGGGTGGGTGGGCTTGATTGGGAGTAAAGGGGAGAAAACTGTACTTGAACAATCATTAAAATAAAAAAAAAAAGAAGGGACTGGCAAGAAGTATTCAAAGTGATGAAAAGCAAGGACCTACAACCTAGATTACTCTATCCAGAAAAGCTATTATTTAGAATTGAAGGGCAGATAAAGTGTTACCAGACAAGGTAACATTAAAAAAGTTCATCATCACCAAGCCCTTATTATATGAAATGTTAAAGGGACTTATCTAAGAAGAAGATCAGCACTATGAACAGGAAAATTACAACAAACTCACAATTATTAACAACTGGATCTAAAAAACAAGAATAAAAACAACTAAGCAAACAAGCAGAACACTAACAGAATCATAGATATGGAGATCATTTGGAGGGTTATCGATTTGGAGTATGGTAGAAAAGGTGCAGGGATTAAGAAGTACAAGTTCGTAGGTACAGAATAGACATGAGGATGTTAAGAACAGTATAGGAAATGGAGAGGCTGAAGAACTTATATGAATGACCCATGGACATGAACTAAGCAGTGGGATTGCCAGAGGGAATGGCGGGTACTGGGTTGAGGAGCAAAGTGGGGAAAATTGAGACAACTGTAATAGCATAACCAATAAAATACATTTAAAATAAAAAAATAAAAATAAAATTTGAGTTTCTGAAAGTTACAAAATGTCATGGAAATTAATATATAAAGCTATAAAGGTTGTAGGGTTTATAATTTTATATATGGTACAAACTTACTTTTTTGATGTGTATAATCAGAAAAATGACAAGAAGAGAAGCATCAACTGATTCATAATTACTATAATCGGTAATGGGATTATGGGTGACTTATTTTCTTATTTATATTTCTGAAATTTCCAAACTTTCTGCAACATGTGAGTTTTACATTCAGGGGAAGTTATTTTTAAATATATATTGGCTCTGCCTGGAAAGTGAATCTGCAGGTGGTTACTGACGCATAACAGGATACCAGGCATTGTATCAAGAATAAACACGGCCAGGTGAAGTAAACAAAATAATGAATGCAGTGTTCCCTTTGTCTAACGCACCCTCCAAATCTAGATGGCACATGTCTCCTCTCCCCTTCCATTTTAATGTTTTCAGTCATAATGGCCACCATTGGAGAGCCTAGTGGTGGTTAATGGGTATATGCTAATTCTAAGGGCTCCTGGACCATATGAAGGCATTTGTTTCCACAGTTTCAATTAGGGTGGCAATTGACAAGCATAAAAAGCAGCAAAGCCAAAGCCATACATCTGGTAATGAACTCCTTTCCAGAATGGAGATAAATGAGCTTGACTGTGAGTTGCTGTTTGTCATCTCTAAGATTTGCAGCAGAATAGCTCTTATTAAAAAAAAAAAAAAAGCAAGCCAAGTAAATCCTGCTCTGTGTTGGCCCTGTTTGGATTCACCACACCACCATTTCTTAATAATTTTCTCTAAACTTTCATCAATTAATGAACATTGTTTATTTTGGAAGCTCAAACTGACTCAGCATGACTTTCTCAGAGACAAGAAAGAGTGAAGATTTTAAAAGGAAAGCCACAACCAAACCAAATGTATTTTTAATCACCTTTAAATTACATCAATAACAACATTTCTCAGTGGGGCAAAGAAATCAAATGCTACTTACTATGACATCTCATTAGCTCGGTTAAAGGTTTCCTTTCTTCATTTGTTTGCTTTTGTGTTCAGGGACCTGACTGCAGATATCTGCAAATCTCATAATTTATGTCCACGGTTGTATATTTAGGGCTTGACAGTTGTTTTAGTTTTTGGTTTTTGCCTCTTACTGTGGTCTGTCTGAGACAAGCAATGGGTTTTGCATCATTGCCATGGTTTGCCTTGGAACAACATAAAAATCATCCTTCTTCCCCCCAGCCCTGAGGGGGGACTAAAAGAAGTCAGGATTCTTAGTTCTAGGAAAACATGGTTTTTTGCTTATAGATAAAGCAGAGTGAAGTTAATTGACATTGCCTAAGTTCACATATTTGCTCCTGGAATCATAGATATTATCCAGCTCCTTTAAATTTCTCCCCAGAACACTGTCAATGTCAACACCATGGGAAATCCTCTGTACTGTGAAGACGCAGCTCTGCCTATTCCCACCACTCTCATAGGCAGCCACGAAATTTGATAAACCAAGCAGATTACATCATTTCCAATTTAAACTTGGTCTCAACATTTATTTTAAAAAAAAAAACACTTTTATTAAGTGCTTAAGTGCATGGTATATGCTCAGGGCTATCTCAAGATACGTAAGAACCAAAAATGGCCTTCTAGGAGCTTCTTTTCTAATGGAAAAGAGGGGCTTTATCCACCAATGTCTCAGCCCCAGAAAGAAGAAAAGCAAAAAGTACCACTGAAAAGAATGCACCCGAGGAGTATATGCATCAAAGAGGTATAGTGGTAAGAAAAAAGAAATCATGCCCCTGGGCTTGATGAGAGTGAGGGACAACTACCCTGGATGCTTATTTTACAAGATGTCACATAGATCATCGGCTGTTTTGATAGAACTTCACAGTTTTCATGGCATCCAGATCTCCCTCCTCTCCCTTGGACAAACCCATAAGATCACAGGAAGATGCACAGAATTAGAGGTGAGAAAGTAGAAATCACGACTAAACTGTGCCATGTTTGGAAAAAGCCTACCTAGTTATACCACAGATGGGTTCAAGAGATGAACCCCTATTGGCCAATTTATATTTAGACACCTGGTTTAGAATAAGGGGTGAAAGGGTCAGGCCAGCTTTCCGACCCAAGTAACTACTCATGACTCAGTTGTCCCAACTTGCTTGATATCTCCTGTCTCAATCAAAACTCTCCCCCATCTTTCACAATAGACATGTGGCCCGTGGTCAGACTGACCTTCCTGCACCTGGGAACAGCCTGACCCTTTACCTAACCCATTGTCCTGACTCACATCCTGAAACACTGAGGCAAACAGCCCAGAAGAACAAGAGACTAGCCCCTCCCTTATTTCCCCACAAACCCCAAGCTTTTTCTTTTAAAAACCCCATTCCTGCCTCCCTCTGCTGTGGCAGTCCGCCCAAACTCAGCCTGCCTGTAGGGTAGCTTCAAATAAAGACACTTGGATTAGATCATCTGGCTATTCCTGTCTCTGTCTCTCTCACAGGGGTGAAAAGTTGGGACCCAGGACTCTGTGCTGAGCCACATGATTTGCTAACTTCAAGAAGTAAAATTAGATTATTAAACAATGTTTTCAGTTAAAAGGAATGTTATACAAAGACATCAAAAACATTCTCCACAAAGTACTGAAAGAGGAAATGAAAACTATAATTATAGGATAATTAGAAAATAATGAAAATACAGACATAATCAAAACCTGGGGTATACCACAGCTCCACCAAGAAGATAAAATAAATGTTTAACCTCAAAAGCTTTATTAACTCAATAGTCAAAAGTAAAAAAGGCAATTATTAGATTTAAAAAGGTAGAAAAGGAACCACAATCCTTACAAAAGCAGGAGAAACAAATTAATAAAAATATAGAAGAGAATGACTTAGGAGAAAAAAAAACATTAAAATTGCACAATAAATCCATGAGTTTCGTCTTAGGGAAGCATAATTAGTATATTAATAGTTGGCATTAATATGAGAATCTGGTGAATTTATTAAAAGAAAATAAATAAGTTAGAAAAGGAAAAGATAAGTGCACCATGTTTAAACAATATATAAATTCCTCTATTTAACTTGATGTTATATATTTTAAAATCTATAAAATATTTATAGAGTTATAAATATTTATACATGAAATATATACATTTCTAGGAAAACAGATATTAAATCAAAATATAATAAAGGAAAACTCAGAAAACTTACCAGAATAGTAGGGAACGATTATTAGAAGTTAACCACTAGTCCCTCTTCTCCACCTCTCCCTCCACCAAAAAGGCTCTAGTGCAAGGCTGTTTGGGCAGTGATTCAAATACAAGCATTGGTGCACGTGCAGGTGTGAAAAGTGAGTTATAGCAAACGTTGGTCAGTTCTATGGACCATAGAAACACTGATGTTTACAGTTAGGAAGCTCTAGAATGCTTCAAAACAGTCTCACAATTTTTCACCAGTCCCTTCCATTATCTGTTGTGAACTCCTTGGATTATTTCTGATGTTATCACTTAGTCCTTTTCTCTCATTTTATAATCCCAATCACATCTATCTCAAGTCAACATGTTTGTCTCCTTTGGGGAAACATTCAGGTTCAACAACTTTTAGTTATAATAATAGGTGAGTCTGGTTTCAGTACAAACCTGGAGGCTAGAGCACAGAAATCCAATGTTCTGTTTGGATCCCCAAGCATCTCCAGTGTGGAACGTCTGGTTGTAACACACTGGGGAGGGGGCTGTGTGTGTGACTAAGGAATGTGCCAAGTAACCAGTCTGCCTCCAGACACAAAGGTCATGTGGACCAAAAAGTGCTATTTCACCATGCTTTCTTTCCAAGCTAGCAGATGGACACAGATTGCAAAAGAATGATTATACCCATTTCTGCCAAGTGTGTTAAGAACACAGGCACTTGAATGACTTTGCCAGTAGGAGTATATTGAGTGTAACTAGTTTAGAGAACAACAATTCACAATACTTTGCATGAACCTGTGGGAGATTCCTCACTACTTCAAAGCAATGAAATTGCTAGGTCAAAGGATTTTATCCCAGTTATTACATACAATAATAACACATCAGAAAGAATCCAATGTCCAATAATGGGGGCATTGAAAGCATTTGTTAATATATATATTAAATAAATATTGTCACATGTTAAACTTATGAAGTAGATTGATATTTAATGACATGGAAGTATGATCAGTACACACTGATATTAGAAAAAATAGATCAAATGTATCATGATTAAACTAGCTATCTATTTATATCTATACATATAGAAATAAAGAAGCAAACTCATATACAAATTATCTTAGGGTGTTAGAATTACAGTGGATATAAATATGCTTTCTTTTTTCTAGCATTTAAAATGTAAATGTTACTAAGAAAATCAGAAAAATGTTTTAAAAAGGCATTCCTGTTTTAAAAACAAAAATAAAAGTATCCATGAATAAGATAAAAAACATTGTGCCACACATGGAAATGCTACTCCTACCGTAAGTACAGGTCTGAATCCCAAATTCCCTAGGAAGGCTGAATTAACAGCCACACAGCCTTCCTGTTCCTCTGAGTTCTTAAACACAGCCATCATTTGACTCTCAGCACATGCTGCCTTGAGTCTTCTTCCACCACTTCCTCTGAATAGAGGTCTCCCTATAGTGGTCAAGAATGTCTGGTTATATGAACATATTTATATGCCTCTTTATGTATCTGCACCTCTGCCCCCGTATCCCATTCCATACCCAGCATGGTTGCTCATATATTGCTACACCCAAGCATTTGCATTTCCCTCTAACATTGTCAGGTGGTAAGCATTTCCACAGCCTATGGCCTTGGGCACATGCCACTTTCCACTGCTCTAACTTCCCAGCAGGCTTGGATATGTCTGACATACGGGGTAGGTGATTTTACCACTGAGTTGCCCTAAGCTGTTTCCTGAACACACAATTACATAGACCTTAGATATCCAACCTGAAGCTAATGTAACTTGCCTATCAGTACTGAGGGCTTCTGCAAGCTCATAGCACTGATGCTCTTTTATTCCAGAGCCTAGTTCTGCCCATCCTCGGGGCTGGCACAGTTGACGTGAGGAGTGCTTCTCTGCTTTGGATGCACTGCTGAAGGAGTTCACTCTGTGGATGAGTTTGTTCCCTTAAAGCCCCAGGCTGGATGCATCACCAGCGCCCTTACACACAGCACACTCGAAACATTGTTGGAACCCTGCAACAGCATTTCTCCCTTTAAGGCAATGGATGCCCTCCTGGGCAGGTGGGTGGCACTGCTCTGGATCTCTGTCAGCTCCTGGGTGAGTCCTTCATGACTTCAGGAACTACCCCACCTACATCTATGGAAACCGTTCAAGTCCGCCCCTAGGAATTGTCTGGCTCCACCACCCAGCTCTTGTCCCTCCATCTTTAAACATTCTATTTACTTCACTTTTTGTCTCCATGGTACATTTACCCCATCTGCCTTTTTTGTTCCTTTGACACTTTGGGAAGAACTGTATGCCTGTCTTCCAGGGTCAGCTTTTCCCTGAGATGTGGCCCTCAGCTAACCATACAACAGCCAGCAGACAGTATCTTGCTCTCTCCATCCTTTCCTTCCCTGTGTGCAGGATGCCAGCCCCTGGGTGTTTGGGAGGGAGGCTTTGACACAGCCTTTTGGAAATCACTGAACCCAGAGTCTGTGGGGACTGCATTCAATTTTATGCTGGCTGCCTGGCTGCCTTGCTTGTCCTCAGTCCATCCGTCTCATGCTGAGGACCCTCGCAGATTTCACTGGGGTGAGAAGAATGTGTTTCCTGTTGTCAGAGGTCACCACCCTTTCCTTGCACAGTGGCTAGAGGTATCGAGTAGGAGAATACAAAAGGACAGCAGGAGAGGGTAAAGACCACATACTCAGGAGTAGAAACTGAAATAGGGAAATGCAGACTCAGGCACATACACACAGTTACAGAGAGATTCTTTCCCCTGCAAGCCATGGGATGGTATCAGTGCTAAAATCCTCACTTCCCTACTTCTCCTCTGCCAAACAGCGCACAGGTAGACCTGTCTACTAACTAGGCAACTGGACAGACTGGGGGGAAGGCAGGACCAGGGCCAGTGTACGCTCGTCTGTCCCCGTAGCAGCTTAATCTCCTTATCGCACATCCTTCCCAGGATTTTTGTGCATTCTCAGAATGTTTAATTTTCAAAATTACTTCAGTTCCAAGCTGGCTGCTCCATCTCTCCTACATAGTACCTTTAGTGTGTGTTTCTTTTCCTCTGATCCATTAAATGTAGCCCCTTTCTTAAATATCTGTACACATACACATACACACGCCCACACCAATGTCTATGTGCACAGTATATCTGCAGGTATTGCTGTTATGTGGTTGCTGATTTGGAGGAAGAGTTAAGTCTCCAGAGCTTGGCACATTGCGGAGGAATCCATGTTGTACATCAGAGCACGAAAATGACTTTAAACATTCTCCAGCAATTTTCAGTCACTCTCACCTACTTCTTGGCCTTTTTTCCCTCTGGCCACACAATTTGGCTTTAGCAAAGCAAAATAACTTCTCTAAATACATTATTTGGAACAATTCTGTTCTCCACAGCCCCTACCTCCAAACTTAGATGTGATTCTGCTCCCCTTTGCATGGGCAAAAATTCTTTTATATGGTTGAAGTGGGGAAAGGTAGTTGAAAACTGGGCTCTGGATATCAGGAGGCTGATTTCCTACTAGTGTAAAATTTGGGATAAGCTACTTCACAACTCCATGCTTCAATTCTTTATATATAAAATTTAGCTAATGTCACTATTGAATCACGGGGTTTCACGAACATGTAACATGTTCGTGAACATGTAGCATGTTCATGAAGTAACACAGGAAAGGTGTTTGCCAGGTGCCCGGCACAGAGTAAACTCTCTAGGGTGGGCCTAAGGCAGAAAGAAGGTCACACGGGAGTTCCCATCCCTTCTCCACCCTCAGCCTCAGCAAGAAGTGTACGGTGTGTGGATATATCATTGCCAGTGATATTAGTTAATGCAAGTGTCTCCCATGGAAGAAAAATGAAGCTCAAGTAAATTGTTTTTTCTCCTCTTGACCTGGCCAAATTGATTACCATCTATTGAGCATCTATGCACCTACGATGATGGTAGTAACCTAACTCTGGCCATTTGTGTGTCACAACCCCCTCCCCTTCTGGGTTCCACCTGATCCCTGGACCACACCACGTGCTACTATTCCTGTCACTTGATCTAAGATAATAACCACGACTTCATTGGTCTGATGTGTTGTTCATCATTGCTTAATGTGCACAAAATAAGTGGCATAAACTAATACTTTAAATGTATCTACACATGTCTTAATGATGAAAATCACCTGCATTTAAAGCAGAGTCACAAGACTTGAATTATTGTCCCACAATATTGCCCGATATACTCTTTTTGTAATTTTTAATTATAGTTGACATTCAGTATGATTTTATATTAGTTTCAGGTGTACAGCTTAGTGGTTAGATAAGTATGTAATTTATGAAGTGTTCTCCCCAGTAAATCTGGTACCCACCTGGCACCATAGTTATCATAATATTATTGACAATATTCCCTATGTTGTACTTTACATCCCCATGACTATTTGTAACTACTAATCTGTGCTTCTTAATTCTTTTGCCTTTTTTCACCCAGCCTCCCAAACCCCTCTCCTGTCTTTGGTCAATACATGGGTATACTTGAAATTTGCCCTTGAATAAGTCATTTAATCACTAACCGCCATCTGCCTCATTCGGTCCACTTCACAGGCCTCTTGTAAAAAGTGAAGGAAGCAAATGTGTATGAAAATTTGGTAAACTGTAAAGCACTGCATAGTGAATGGTGTTAATTTTCAGTAGATGTTCAACAACTATTTGCTGCTGCTGATGGTATGTGTAGATTTAGCTTCAACAACCAGGGAGCTGGCTTTTCAAAGAGAAGAGAGCTTTCTTCGTCCATAAGCTCCCTGGTCGATGAGTCACTCAGGCCGCCATTGGGGAGTGCACCCCCAGCCAGGGGCACACTGGCATTCCTACCGTAGTGGCACAGGCTCTCGCCGCCACCCACAGAGTCCAGGAAAGAGAACGAAACCTGCAACTGTTCTGTTTTTCTTCCCTTGACATGTTTTTTTCAGTCACACAGCCTCACCTCTATTTTTCCTACAGACTATTTTCATGCCATCAGTGTCAGGAAGACAGAATCCCAAACTCAGTATCGGGCAGTGAGGTCCCCACGGATGAAAAACCTGACCCTACTCAGCATGGCCTATACCTGCGGTCACAGCACAGCCCTTGCATTCTCTGCCAATCCAAGGACTGCCGTGGCTTTGCACAGTTCTCTAAGCCAGCGGTTTTCAATCCTGGCTGCACATTAGAATCACATGGGGGAAATATTTAAACACACTGACCTGGACCCCATCCCAAATCAATTTAATTAGGATCTCTGGGTGGACATGGGGGCTCAGGCATCAGTTTGTATTAAAAGCTCCTTAAACAGGAAGGCAACCCTGGGAACCATCACTTTAGGTTAACCGTGGCCAGATGGTAAGACTGCACCTACTGAGCATGGAGAGAAGTAGGAATGAAATCTAATTAATAAGCTTCACTTGGCTAAATCCTAGAAGGCAGAAACCAAACCAGGAATGAAACAAAAATAAGAAAAGCACAATATCAACAACATTACGAAATGGTCTTTTTGTTTCTTTTACAAGATTTGTTAAACTGTAGATACATGGTCCTTACCCTGGAACCTATAGGAATCAGTCTCTTGGGACCATAAAATTTGCATTTCAACATGCACCATAGAGTATCTAAGTCCACATAACTTTAGGACCACTGTTCCTCTATGCGACTACATTAATTAGAGAAAGTACAATCTTTTTTTAACAGTCTAATCCTTGTGGGGTTCTCCACTCTAGCTGTACAAGAGGAACTGAACTATGCAAGCTTTAAAATATAAGCACCTAAATTATACCCCAGGCATCCAGGTGTGAGGCCTGCATTGCTGATTTTTTTAAAGCTTCATATAGGCCCTGGCTGATGTAGCTCAGTGGATTGAGCACAGGCTGCGAACCAAAGGGCCGCCAGTTCGATTCCCATTCAGGGCACATGCCTGGGTTGCGGGCTAGGTCCCCAATAGGGGGGTGTATGAGAGGCAACCACACACTGATATTTCTCTCCCTCTCTTTCTCCCTCCCTTCTCTTCTCTGTAAAAATAAATAAATAAAATCTTAAAAAAGAAAAGCTCCAAACAGGATGAAAAAGGGGCCACATACTAAACCTGACAAGCTCAGGGGAGACTGCCTGGGGAGACTTACAAACTCAGAGACCTAAAGTAATGACACAGGATGGTCTGAAATTAAAACTTACTAACTAAAGGTGAGCCATGGTGGGTAGTCATGTCCTAGGCTGAAATCTTCCTTGAGGAAGGTCAACCTTTATATCAACTGACCCTGTCTACTGTCTTTTTGCATCTGTGATAACAGACCTGTGGAGTCGGAGGAATCCCCTTTTTCCAGACCCCTCAGGGCACAACCTACCACCATAGCAAGAGAGGAGACCACAGAAGCCCTCATTCTCATCATGCTCTCCTGAATACCATCTCTATGTGCTGTCAATGTTCAATGGCAACTATCCTGTGCCCACCAGTGTAAAAGAAGTATCTATCTGTTTTACTTTCTACACAATCCCAGAGATTTCGCAGCTTTGTTTTCTCCCACTTTCCTAATTTATCACCAATGGATGTCATGCTACCCCCTTACAATTTCCCCTTTGACTCTGATGTATAAAATAAGTGATAAAACTGCCACTCTCCAGAGCATTTTCTCATTTCATTGAGATTTTGCTTCCTGGCAATTTTCATCAGTTTGGCTCAAATAAACTCATAAAAATTCTTACGTGTTTGGACATTTCTTACATCAACACGATGCACAGCAGGATAGTGAGTCTCTACTACAATGGCAATGCCATTGGGCAGTAAAAAGAAGAAAGAAATGCAAGGACTATATTGCTATAGTATCTTTTCTTTGGTCAAGTATAATAACTCCTCTTGGATGGCCCAAACATACTTCAAAATCAACTTTGCTAAAACTAAATTTGTGATCTTCCCCCAAATGGTTCCTGTTCTGGAGTTTCCTCTTCTCTATGTCAATTCTCTTTAAACTGAGAAAAAAAGAAAGTCTCCTTTTCACAAACTTGCCTTTTGCATAGAAGGCAACACAAATTTAGAAAGTGTTTAAAGCAGAGAGTACTAAAATGTTCATTATTCAAAGCTGGAACCAAAGACTCTGGGGCATTATTAAACAAATTGATGAACACTGTGGCTGGATTTAGAGTAAAGAAAAATGCTGTGGGAACTGAAATTCACTGATTCTTCATCTAAAGGTCTTATAAGTAAAAACCCAGGAAGGCACTTCATGGGTTTTTATGTGAAGGCGATAGTATTTACATCTCAAAAGCCCAAGACTACAGCCTTCTTAGTTATGCTGGCCATTGGGGACTCAGAGAATGACCACAGGATGAAATGCGACTTCATTCTGTCTATTAAAAGGAGAGGAGCTCACCCTGCTGGGTGCTATGCATGGTGAGGCGGTTATTACGGCCCGAACAAATGGAAACCCAAGCCAATTACCGCCTTAACTGCCTGGCTGGCTTTCCAGTGGGACTCTGAGTCACACAGATGGAGAGCTGGTTCTTGTCTGAGATCATGATTTAACATAGAAAAATAAGTTTTCCTGTGTTAAAGACAGGATAAAGCCCCCAGGCCAGACTACTCTATTCCCACTCTGTGTGTGTGTGTGTGTGTGTGTGTTGGGGGTGGGGTGGGGCTACTGGATCTGAGCATTTGGGGAACAGAAGCCTAAGAAGTATCCTTGTGTCAAGGCCACATTCTTTTAGGTGACAAAAGGGAAAAATAAAAGCCACCTGCCACTCATGGAGGAAAAGCAATCAGGTCTCCTCGTAGCTTTCCTTTTATTTTTTTTTTAATTTAATTTTTATTTAAACTAAATTAAATAACATTTATTTTTTTGCCATCACTATTTATACCCTCTATACCCTCTTCTATTTTTAATCATCCATCTAACCTGCCCCACCTCCGCAATCACCATACCATTCCATGAGTTCTTTTTATTGAATTCCTCCCCAAACTGAAACAACTAACACAGACATCCAGTCAGAAGGAAAACAACAATGAATTCCCATCTCTCCAAGTCTGTGATTGGCTTCAAAACACTGTCATCAGTCATCCAAATAAGCACTTAAAAAGTAAATCAAAGGCTATTAAAACAATTTTGACATTGAGCTTGCTCCCACAAGCAAATCATACGCTACCAGAATTTACCACATTTACTGGGGCGAAGGGAGATACTGAATTCTAAAATCAAATTTATTAACATGTTTCTTATACTGCTTTTTGTCCCCCCTTCCTCCCCTTGGACGGTAATGAACTAAAATTTCCGGATACTGTAATAAACTGCTAAATTCCTAGTTAAGATTCATATCATTATCCAAGCTGTTTTGAATTTCAGTAGGGTGATTTATAAGCGTGCGCTAGCAAAAAGCCATAGAACACTTCTCCTAAGGGGTCTAGGGCTATTTGATCAACATTTATAATCACGGTGCAGGAGAGTGAAATAATACCGTATGTCACTCTCTTCACAATCAGAATTCTGGGGAGTTAAACCAAGTAGGACAGTGAAATAGGTGGGGACAGATGGCAGCCATGCGGTCATTAACAAGTTGAGTAAACTTGGATAAGGCACTTATCCTCTCCAGATCTCAATTTCCTCAACTGTGAAAGGTATGGGTTGATCTAGACAACATGGAAGATCCCTCTCTAAAATATAATCCTATCACCCAATTAGCTCATTGGCCAGCACAGTTTTAATCAGCTACGCCAAGGCTTATATGAATGGCTAATGTAGGACCCAATTCTCTTCCCTCCAAGTTATGTGGGATAGAAGTGTTCCCCCCTTAGGCTGGTCAAGTCAGTATCTGATCCTTTAGTTTCTCCCCTCAACACATGCTCACAAATGATCTTGGACTTCAACTTCCTTTGGCTCTTTGCTTACTTTCAGGTTAGTGGCGATGTCAGCTGGCGGTGGTGGGCCGCACCCGTTGCAAGCCCACAGATTAACAGAGTGGGACTGTGCTGAGAGCGAGATGCCAGCCTCTGCACAGGGAAGTGTCATCTTTTAATTAAGCAGGAACCCAGCCACTGCTTATCAGCAGCCCATACCTGCATCTGACAACTCCTTTTCGATACCTCAAACAGCTCAAAATCAACCTTTCTGAAACTGAACTTGTGAACTCCCCTAAAATGTGTCCTATTCCAGAGTTTCCTCTCTCAGCAAATTATCTATCCTGTTAGGCACTCCGGCACCTAGCCTCTACCCTTGACACCCCCATTTCATTTATCTGGTTGATCCCCAAGTCTTACCTTTGACCCCCTGAGCATTTCTTAAATAGGAACACACCAATGCAATTCCCACCAATAAGACCTTAAACTTCTGATTTGCTGCACTAGTTTCCAACATGATTTGGCAGCATTTAATCTTGGACTTTTGGAAATGTGTATTTCCCACTTCTTCCCCACACTCCATCCTCCCTCCCTCCCTCCCTCCTTGTCTTCCCCACCAGCACGGCCTCACTCACACCCCTCTCCACTCCAGTCACACTGGAGGCCCCCGTTCTTCCTTCTTGCCAGGATTCTCCCCTCCACGCACCAACACCTCTGCCAGAAGCCCCTGCCCCCTTCCTTCCCACCCCAACTCACCGGGTCAATTTCTGCAAGCCTCTTCTTCATTATTTTCTTGGAAAATCTTCCCTGGCACCCCTGTCTAGTTAGAATCCTCTAATCATGTGTCTGTATAAGTACAAATATCCATACACCTCAGTACTTAACTATGAATACTTAAAAAAGAAAGTAGTGGTGTCTCTCCTAACTTCATGGGAGCAGAAGCCACTTTCAAGTTTGCCCACGAGCTTGTTTCCAGGGTCTGGTGCGTCAAAGGAGCTCAAACAGGTTTGCGGAGTGAATGAAGTGGACCGTTCCTGAGGCAACAGGTGTTTGTTTGTTTGTTTGTTTGTTTATTCTCATCACACCATCAGTCATTCCAGGCCCAACTCTTTGCTTTTAACGTTATGATTCTCCCCATGAGAGCTATCTTGAACACAAAATTGCCTGCACCCATCCCTTTACAAAGCAGTGTCTAGTTTTCCAAAATGCTCATGTTTTCTGTCACTCATAAATGGTGCCACTAAGGAAAGGAGCCCATTAAGAAGCACCCTGGGGAACACTGAAGTTTATTTATCTCATGTCCTGCTTTAGTCCAGGAAGCCGAGATTCCTCGCTTTATAAATCAGACCTGTTCATCTCTCTCTCTGAACTGTTGCCTGTGCACCTCCCCTCAGCTCCCAACTCTCTATTTCCCCCTCTAGGTTTTCCCTGTGACTCTCACCTGTTTACTTCTCCTTTCTCTGAATTCTGACTAGGCTTATTGGCTTGATAATAGCCCATCTGTGTACACTGGCATATCCAGCCCATCACTCAAACCACACCCTATTTCCTGCCGCAGAGCCTGGAGCCACAGGGATACCTCTGCTTGCCTCTGTCTCCCTTCACTTCTCACCTGGCCAACTATCATGTTCTCAGAAAGGTTTCCCTGACCATTCAGCCTGAAGAAGTCTTCCTATAATTCCCTCCCAGGGCCTCACTAGTTTTCCCTTCCAAACACTCCTTAGTCCGCTGGGCAGTGAATTTTGCGTTTTCCTCTTTCACATGTGTCCTCCTCAGTAAATTTGAAGCCTCTTGGGGACAGGTATTTTCACAATGACAAATGGTACTGAAACCTTGCAGAGTCCCTGGTATATAGTAAGTGCTCAGTAAATATGGCTGGATGTGGAATTATTTCAACTAATGAATGGGTGCACTGTTTTAGTCTCTGAATTATAGCTTTAAATATCCCAAAGGCAGGGATCATATTTCTTGGTTGTTTTGGATCCACCACAGTGCTAAATCAGCAGTTAGGTTAGGCCAGGCTTTGTCAGTTCTGACACTGTTCACACTTGGGCGCAATAATTCTTTGTTGTCTGGAATTGCCAGACGCACGGGTGACTTTCAGCAGCAACCCCACCCTCAGTCAAAGTGACCATAAATGTCTTCAGGCATTGCCGAATATCTCCCGAGGGGAAATCCACCCTCAATACCCGACTGAGACCATAGGCTTAGGTGCTGAACTCGATCAGTGTTGATGAATGAATTGCAAATTGGCTTGGTAATCTCTGGGTTCTATAGGCTCTCTCCAACTCTTAGAGGAATGGCTCCACTGAGGTGAAGGAAGAGAACAAATACTTTAAAACACCTGACAGCTCCTGCAAATATTGCTTAGTTCACATGCTAGAAACTGAAGCCAAACTGGCTGGGCGCCTGTGCTAACTTCTGCAGTAATTGTCTTCCAAATAGGTGCAGCTCATTTAAACATCTTTGGAACACTGGTGAATTTCTATCTTGTTTTCTATTCCCTGAATTCACCAATTAAGTTTTCATCACCATAACTTTTTTTTTTTTGTCTTCCTGTCCACTACACCCTCCTGTGGGGGAAGAACCTGCACCTGTTTCAGTGCAGTGCTTTCTGCCAGACACAAGAGCACCTGAGCAAGGTGGCTTCTTAATAATAAATATCTGGCTGGACGCCACCATTGACTGTGCACTTTTCCATACATTATCTCACCGGCAGTGAGAGAGAGGAGAGAGGAGAAGGGAGAGAGGAGAAAGAGAGATGAGAGAGAGAGAGAGAGTGAACAAAGTATGCAGTGATCTAAAGTCTGGCGGAGTGAAAAACAAATACCAATTACCTCCTTACCAGATGTTTCAAAGTCTAGACTGAGATGCAGGGAAAAGATGTCATGCTGAAAAAAGTTTGCTACTTAAATTTAGTTGTTAGCAAAAATTATAATAACTATGTATGGTGTCAGATGGATACTAGACTTACCAGGTGATCACTTCATAAGATATATAAATGTCTAATCACTATGTTGTACACCTGAAACTAACTAAAATATATTTTTTTAAAAAAAGAACTCACAGGAGCTTTCATAATGACTTTCTTGAACATTATATAACATAGAATGAATTTTAATGTCCCCGATAATAATGACCTCTTAAACACCTCTTTGTAAAGAGGGCATGGTGTGATAGCAACATCCTTTCCACTGGGGGAAGTTAAACATTTGCTACATTTCACAATGTGTATGTACTGGTGTAATGTACTTAAATCCAGACCTTTTGATTTTAAATCTTACATACTTTCCACCCTGATCACACTGACTCTTAAAAGGAACCAACCTAATTCGGATCCCCCACCTTCTGTACTACAGTTGTGGTCATTTTTTCTCTGTTACTCTTGAATCTGGTTTGCCTTGGACATGAGTATCTTCTGGGGTCTCTAACCAGGAGAAGCATGTGAGGATTCCTGGGGAAATACACGTACATTGCTCCATGAAGTGCTTGGCTGGCTTCTGGTAGAAGTGCACGTGACCCACAATGCCATCAGGCATGAAGTGAATAAACCGTAAATTGCCCACGCTACTTGGTTCAGGGAATGCTTAATGGTGTTACACAGCGAATGTCATGAAATTACACAAAAGTGAGGTATAATTTTACCTGTCAAGTCTAGCCAATAAAATAAACTAAAATTCTGTGGAGTAGAAGCAGCAGAATATGAGTTGAATGTCCATGTCTGTCCTGGTTTGCTCAGGACAATCCCAGTGTATTCCTATTGTCTCAACATGATTGTTCTCAATGTTCGCTCCCAAAGGAGTCCCAACCCAGCCTGCAACCCAGACATGTGCCCAGACTGGGAATCAAAGCAGCGACTTTTCAGTTTACGGCCCAGCACCCAATGCACTGAGCCACACCAGCCAGGGCCCAGCTCAAAGCTAAACCCTATAGTTGTGCTAATCAGGGCTCCAGGTTCATGATGGGCATGACTGGTTTAGTATATTATTAAGTATCACATATAATTACATTTAAAATGACCATGTTTCCTCCCATAGACTGATCATGATTTTAGATGGAATTCAGGGAGTGGGTGACACATTCCTCCACCTTCCTCAGAGGCTACAATGTTACATTCCAAAAAAGGGGGTGTATGCTCCATCACTATTTCCCACACTGCCACAGCATGCCAGAGCACAAGGACACAACAGAGAAGCGAACAAGGAGAACTTTGAGCTGCAGGGGCCAGGGCCCACCTGCTGGACGCAGGGCCAACATCCGTATCTGCACCTGTATCTGTAACCAGGTGTTTAACAAACACGACTAGTGACTCAAAACACAGTTTTGTTTCTATCTTTGCTTAAATTTTAGTCTTTCAGACCAGTCTCCCCCTACTCCTAGAGGAAACCTCTGGCAGGTTCTTGGGCTTTTTTGTTGATTTTACTCTACTAGATAGCCCCCAGGTCACTTTAAAGCACATGCACTGTCTTAATTCCATAAATGAAATGTCCAGTGGAAGACAGAAATCAAAAGGCTATATTTTGGTATGTTAAATCCACCCCCTTATCCCTCCCACACTCCTACCTTTCTACCCTGAACCCCTCCCTTTCAGGCAGATGCCTGCCCTGTGGAAACGGGTGTGGTCTTCTGCTCTCTGAATAGTCTAATCAATTCTCTACTTGCTGCCTGGCTCCAGGAGTGCAGGTGCTGCCGGTAAAGAGTAAGGTGCATTCCTATGGCTGGCTACTTTCCAGCAGAGACTCTGGGTGTGGCAGGTGGTGAAAGTGGCTCTTTCTTTGGTGGAGTCTTCAGAGCCCGCTGCTAAGCTGCCTCTTCTCTGCTCCCAGGCCTGGATGGCTGTATCTTCAGTCCAAGCTCCAAGTGCAGACCCTCCGCCCAGCTGACAGTCAGCCACCTGGTCGCCCAACTCCAACCCTCTTGACTGTTTGGTCTCCTCACCCCTCCCAACAGGCCTGCTGCACACAGCCTGTGAGGAGCCCAGCAACACTCTCTTCCGCATGGTCCTCACTGATGGCTCTCTCTGCCCAGCGCCACTGCACCAAAGCTGTGGCAGCCTTTCGGACCCAGCCTCCAGTGCTCGACTGCTTGTCTCTCTCTGGATTTCCTAGGCAGAGGTCAGATGCCAACCCACTGACCACTGTGTCTCAGTTAAGAGTCAAGTGTCAGTCTTTGCTTCACCAAATCTGTGGGGATACAGGTGAAACTGTCCTGAAGCCCATTCCTTCACCACCATGTGACAGGAAGAGGAAGGATTGTCACCCTGGCCAATCCTTCTCAAGAAACCGCCACCCCTTTCCTCACACACAATCCTGCTGAATGCCTCTGCCTCCTGGGTCCTTACTGGGCTCCACTGATGTGACAGACACCAATCTCCTGAAATAAGGAAGATGGGGTTGAGTGTGACTTTTCTGGATCTCTTGGTAAAGATACCAACCTAGAAAATTCTCTCATCCTCTTGACCTATTTGTATGTCCTTTATCGGACTCCTCTACTTGACTGAAGGGTGTTGATGTCCTGACAGGTTACAGCAATCATTTGCCTTGCAAATCAGTACACTGGAGACCGGGTTGAGGAGGGATGGGAGCCTCCATCTCACACTTAACCTTAGAATTGTGACATCTATAGCACTGGCATCTCAGTAGAAACTATACAGATTCAGGAGAAGCTATAAGAAACTATAAACCCTCTGTCTGGTGCCCAGGAAGACAAAACCAGGTAAGCAGGCCGACATCCCTCCTCTGCCCATTGTAAATTCAATCTGAGATATGGTTCTTTCTTCCTATGCTGGCTGGTTTTCCAGAAACACTCTCTCAAGGGTCCTACCTCATACAATCCAAGCACCTTACTCCCATGAGGGAAATCTAAGAAATTGCTTTCCTGTGTGCTATATCTTATACAGAGTTGAGTAATCCCCCCTGATCTGCTGAACTTTTGAAGTCCCAGAAGTTGAAAATACTATGAAATATATAAAAAGGTCAAGAATCTGAAAATGCCACTGGTAAATGGACAGTCTTATTGAGCAGACAGCTCTCCTCAGGTGGTGAGCATTAGAGCTTAAGAAAGAATGAAAGGGATAAGTTATTTTGGGCACTTTAATTTTGAGCCAAGGACAAGTTTTGATTTCCTTAGAGCATTTTCCACATGTCACATGCTCAACAAACAGTTACCACTGAGCACTAATGTAGAACCTCAACCCAGTAAGAAATTATAGGGTTGCCTTGCTAGGGATGGGGGTGGAGGGGTGAGACTATGTAGCTTCAGCTCAGTATGAAGTCTCCAGCAGGTCTGGCAACCTGGACAAATCCCCAGTTCCCCTTTGCAGGATTTGTAAGAGTGTACAAACTACACACACAGGTAAAACTGTTGAACAGAAAGTCAAAGCATAGAGACCATCAAAAATAGAATTATTCAAAGACTTTTTATAGGCTTTGTTTCTTAGAGCAGTTTCAGATTCATAACAAAAGTAAGTGGGAATATAGAGTTTCTACATCCCTCTGGCCTCCAATCACGCAGTGTTCACTACCAACATCTGCACCAGTGTGGTAGATTTGTTATAACGGGTGCACATGCATGACACATCATTCATCACTCAAAGTCCTCAGTTCGCATTAGGGCTCACTCTTGGTGTTGCGCGTCCTCCAGGCATTGACAAATACATATAATGGCCCTTATTCACCAGTAGAGTGTCTTACAGAGTAGTTTCACTGTCCTGAATATCCGCAGTGTTCTACCTATTCATCACTCCCTCATCCCTCCAACCCAAACCCTGGAAACTACTGATTCCTTTACAGTCTGGATAGTTTTACCCTTTCAAGAATATCATGTAGTTGGAATCATGTGGCCTTTTCAGATTGGCTTCTTTCAATTAGTAATATGCATTTAAGATTTCCCCATGTGTTTTTATGGATTGATACCTCATTTCTTTTCAGTGCTAAATAACACTTCATTGTCTGGATATATCACAGTTTATTTATCTATTCACCCACTAAAGGACACCTTGGTTGAACCAACAATTTTGCAGTTACAAATGAAGCTAATATAAACATCCATGTGTAGATTTTCTTCATGGACATGTTTTCAATTTATTTCATTAAATACCAAGTAGTAAGATGGCTGGATCCTATGGTAAGGCTATAGTTTTATAAGAACTGGCCAAACTGTCTTCCTCATGGCTGTACCATTTGCACTCCACCAGCGATGCAAGAGAGGTCCTGTTACGCCACATCCTTGCTAGTATTGTGTTTTATCAGTTTTGGACTTTAGCCATTCTAAAAAGTGCAGAGTATAATATTATTGTTTTAATTTGCATTTCCCATATATGCTGTTGCACATCTTCTTATATGCTTATTTTCCATCTCCATATCTTCTGAGATGAGGTGTTTGTTCACACCTCTTGCCCATTTTTTTAAGCGAGTTATTTTCTTACTATTGGGTTTTAAGCATCATTTATATATTTTGGATCGCAATCCTCTATCAGATGAGTCTTTTAATAATATTTTCTCTAAGTCCGTGTCTTGTTTTCTCACTGTCTTGAAAAACACTTTTTAAATGATCATCTGCTTTTTCATTTTAAACAACTTGTTCAAGTGAGAAATGTATGTTGACACAGGTGTATGATCAATTGCTCAATGATTGAAAGAAATCTTTTAGCCTAACAGATACAATAAAAATGACCACAGTGGTAAAAAAAAAAAAGAAAAGAGAAAAATAAAGTCAGCAATCACAGTCTCCATGGAATACTGCTGCTACACGTCCCCTGAGTGACCAATAAGTAGGAACACTGTGCTCAGCTTTTAAAATGTTTTACATTTAACTAAACTTTGCTTTGGTTTTGCACGGTAAGGTAACATGATTGTAATGTGAATTCACTGTTTTCCCTACAAGAACAGACAAGCAAAATGCATTCCTTGTGTAACTTTGATAAGTACCTAGGGCTTCATAAATCTCTGTTCTGCTTTCAATCAACATCAGATATTCTTACCTATGCAATGTAATAATTCTTTTACTCATTCAGGAGATAAATTTGTACTAAAGAAAGGCATACTTTCTAAAGCATAGCTACTTCAAAAAGTATTGTTAAAATTACACTTTTACTCTTTGAGCCTATCTTATATATATAATATACAAACTGGGGCAACAGTAGATTCACAGTTGTGAGTACACAAAACAGTTTATTCTTGTATTATCATTTATTAATTTTTGTATTATTTTCCATAGGAACAACTGTAAACCTAGTTTTGCCCCACCTTGTATACACTAAAAATATCCTTTTGCAATCATTGAGTCCTCGTATATTAAAATATCTAACTCTGGCAGTGTTGTTAATTTGAAGCAGGCAAAGCCTCACAATTCTGGACACATACTCATCTTCTATGCTGCTTTCTGTTCGGCAGCACCAGGTCCCTTCCTCTGTCCAGTCTGCCTCTGCAGCCAGAGCAGCTTCAGATTTCTCCCAGGGCTCACTGCTGGCCAGCCAGGACTCATACTGCCCCCTCCGCATGATCAGCTTCCCCCAAGACAGACCATTCCCCCTCTGCTCTTGGGCTCCTGATGGGACCCCCATCACACTGAAATGGCTGTCCCGACAGCAGAAACCTAACACCCAAACACACCAGGTCCCAGCTTAGCCTGAAACTGGTTTGAAATACAGATGCTAAAAAGCATCCTCTCTTAATGGTCTCAAGCTCTTTATTGATATGTAAGCTATTGAGAGCCCAAGACAGGAGCGTGAGTTTCCCCCGTCCGGAAGACTGACCCCACGACCCACAGTTGCCTCTATTTGACAGTTGCTTGAGAGAAGTAAGAATGTTTCAGTCTAGACCATTAGTTTTTCCTTTTACGTCTAGAAAACCTGCAATGTTTAGGCAGCATTTCAAACATAATTGCTTCAAGTCTATTTCTGTTTGATAAAATTGTTCCTTCCCATCAAAACAACATAATAGAAAAACACTGTCCTATATCTGAGGGGTCATACTGGAGCTCAAGGGACAGAGGGTTCCATGGGGAAGTGAAGCCAGTGTGTTGGTTAAGATTTTCTTGATAAAAAGGAGCTGCAGTTACAGGTGTATCAGGCTCTGTTAATAGCTGGGTACCTGGAAATTTGGGCACAAGCGGAATGTTTTGTGAAAACACACCACCGTGTCTCTGCCATGAAACATTCTAAAATAAAACACTCTAGAAGTGAAAAGTGACTATTTAAAAGAAAACAAAACAGTAACCTCCTTGCTGGCATATCTCAAGGCTCATGTTATACATTTAGGGAGAACACAGCAGACAGCAAATGCATTTAAACCCAGCTACAACAGACAGTCACATGCAAACAGTGATGTTTACCACAGCATTGTTCATAGTAATACAAAAAGTAAAATCAATGTGAATTTTCATCAGGGAATTTAATGTTTCTAAGATAAAAATACTAAAGTAGATCCATTCAATATGCTATTGAAAATATCAGGTAGCTATTAAAAATAGGTATTTAAAAATAATTTGTGTCCATTGAATAGAAAACTCTAGAGTCAAAGAGAACTGACTTTTAATACTGGCTTCCTCCTTCCTGGCCATTTAATACTAAACGAAGTCACTTTACCTTTCTGAGCCTTGAGTATCTCATTTGAAAAGTGGGGATTTATGAAAGTAATTACCGGAGAGGGATTCTGTGACAATTAAATGAGATGATCTGTGTGACAAGCTGAGCAAATGACAGTCATCTTTTACTGAGCACTCACTATTAGTATCAGATTGAACCATTCTGTAGTTCAAAAATGGTCAAAAATTAGAACCTCATACAGTTAAAATTAATATAATAAAACACTAGGAAAGAAGACTGGACATACAAGTAGACTGAAAAATCTCACCCAGAAGCATACATAGGCACAAATCTAACAGTTAAGTTTGAAGAAAGAGAATTATTAAATAATTTTAGTAGCATTAAGATATTAGACCAAGAGTCTTAAACCATAACCATTCCTCCAAAAATGTCTACGGGCAGCATAATCCTCTGTCCTGGGGGGAAGCAAAGAGGATTGAGGGAAAGACAGGCTGCCCCCCACACAGGAGGCAAGTGCACAGTTTTCTCTTACCCACCCCTCATGGCTACTTTCTCTCACTTTTGCCTTTTTTCTTAGTAAATGAATTCCCTCTATTTGTCAAATGTTTTTCTTCAGTGAGTATGTGTTTGTGTGTGTATGTCATTTTATAGGAAAAGAGAACAATTTTTTTTACTTGCAGTTACATGCAGTTAAAGAATACTATTAAAGGATGTATACATAAAGCATATACTGCTGACGAGACGCATTCAACATCCCTAGGAAAGGCACCGACTCCCACAGGTGAGAACCCAGTGGCGTCTCCTGTGTCACCCCCTCTCCATGAATCTGCTTCAGTGGTGAAGAGCTGCTTCGTGTTCAAGGCTGGCTTACTCTTAGAAGAGGGACTTGAGAGGGGATTATGTGGAAAACCAGAAGAGAATACAGTTTTCCAGAACAAAAGATTTCTAAAATCGTTTCAATTGTTCCTCCTTTTTTCCATCTGCTTTCCATTATCCATTATACGCACATCTCCCTGTAATTGCTAATGGAAAAATTCAAACAATAAAAAAAAGTAGAAGAAAAGCCTGGGCTATTAAATAGAATAGAAAAAGATGTGAATTGGCCCATTCATGACAACTGAGATCCACAGAGACAGGGCTTGTGTTGACTTCTCCTCCTGAGGAAAATGGCCTTATCATAAAAGAAAAGGAGCCATCTTTTTCTCCTTCTTTCCCTGTCTCTAATAATGACACCCCACTGAGACATATCATTGCCCTAATCAGCTTCTGAAAAAGCAGATCACCCAAGAAAGGCTGTACTGCAGGCTTTCCGGTTCATTTTCCTTCTATAGTTTTAGCATTCTGGTTATATGGAAAATCAAACTTTGTCACTTAAGCTGCTGTTCTTAGCTGAATTTTAGAACAGTCAGCAAGGTTTCCGTAACAAACACATGGCCGCACAAACTTGCAAGAATATATGCCTCTGCACGTGCACACACTCACAGGGTAAATGAGAACACTCAGTTGCTGAGATGCCAACCAGAAAAGTAACAATAAATGATGTGCACTCACTAACATTCCCGAACTAATAATTTGGAGTATGGTGTAAATGAATGCTTGCTCAGAGAGAAAAAATGGGAAAGCCCCATTTTGCTTAAAAAAATTAATTAATTAAGCGGTTAAGACTGATTGGTTAGAAAATCACTAGGAAAGGTCACTCCTAACAGAGTCATTAAGCTTTAAGTAAACAGTCATCAGCTTACCCTGCAGTGGCAAGACTGCTGTATCTCTGAATACAAATTATTCGCAGAACCCTCTGCTAGCCTTGCCTCATTTGGCCACTGGGAATACATACAGAAGCTGGCATGTGTAGGTTTACCCATGTGTGTGTGTGCATTAATGCCTCTCATTATAAATTACTGTCTTTGTTTAAAGAAAACAGCCAACTCACAGGCATGGTGCCCATACAGGAGAGCTCCACCTATGTTGCAGGTACTTCTTGAATCAGGTACACCTTGTTTTATGTTTCGTTTTTTTCTTAATAGTGTTGGGAACCACCCTGCCTGGTTTCAGAAGCTATAACCCCTGCCAAGGCTAAGGCTCAGGAAATGACCTTGGAACTGTAAGCCAGCAAGGAGACAAAAGCTTATCTCCCTGGAAGGAGCACCACTTCTGCTCCTTTTACTTCACCATAACTGGCCCCCAATGCTTGGTCAGTTAGCCAATGACGGGTAAGATTCCCCAAGAGGGGAGCGACCTAAGACAGGCACGATCACGTGGGAGGCCCCCAAGGAGGGACTTTGGGGGCTACAGCAAAAGGGGATGATGGACCCTCACCCCTCGGCTTTGACAAAGCCTGAGTCCTCATTGTCTGCGAGAAAATCTCCTTATCTCTTGGCTGCTTTAGTTCCCTTGCTCCACCTAAGCCTGAAACAATGACAGGGTGGTGCCGCCCTGTGCTGGAAAGGGCGGGTTTCCCAGATGATCAGGCCTAAGAAAGAATATGTAAAATCCTGTGAAACCTGCTTTGTTTAGAATGCTCTTGGTTGAATGAGAAGGGTCCAAGGAGGAAGTAAGTTTGTTCCTTAAAGTCTTTTACAGCTATCTGACCCTGACTCAAAATAGGCCCTCAGACTTCCTTGTTGTCTATTGTTTGATCCTTTCTTCCTGGCAATGAGTAATGAGCTTTACCTGAATTCTTATGCAAGTGAACCCAATAAAAGCCTGCTGGGACAGGAGAATGAGGCGCTCTCCCCTAGGGTGCTCTCCCCTAGGGAGGGTGGCCTGGTGCTCATCACTAGAGAGAATGGCCATTTCACCCCTATTTCTCCACAGGACTTGGCTATCTCTGTGTATGTTTTTCTCATGTTTCGACCTGCCATCTGCAGCATTCCACGGTCACTGCCGGTCGGTGGCCACAACAAACAGAATCTGGGGACACATTAGTTCTTAGGAGTCGGGACTCTTGTGGGTTTTTTAAATTAAATTTATTGGGGTGACACTGGGTAACAAAATTATATAGGTTTCAAGTATAAAATTCTATGACGCATCATCTGTATAACGCACTGTGTGTTTGTTACAGGGTGCAGCCAAGAGTGGGGACCCCCATGGCTGTAGAGGGGGACCCCAAATGGGCATTTGGAATGGGGTCCAGAACTCAAGGTGTTCAAAAAATACTAGGATGTCCTCACCCCGCCCCAGGTGTGGGTGGGGGGAAGGGACAAATGGAGCAGGCCCATTGAGAGCTGTTTTGCATAGCAACAGCTTTGCAGCTAATCTCTGGTGTGGTCATTTAACATATCTATAGCCTTTGACTGGTTACATAGATATGTTAAATAGCTGTGGTCATGCTCTGAGCCAGGGGGAGAGAAGTAAATTCCCCACCAAGATGTAACTGGGTGGGCGGGGGGAAGGTCCCCCAAGTTACAGTGCCTGCGTGAGAGCTTGGAGATGATTGGCTCCATGACATGGGGCCACACCTGCCCAGACTCATGGTGGCAGCCAGAAAGGCTGGAAAGAATGGGAGATTGAGGGCAGGTGTGGCCGGGTGTGGGAGGAGTTGGAAATGGGGCTGCAGAGGAAGATTGGCGCGGGGATTTAAATCGAGACACTGCAGCTTTGAGGGAACCACGTGGCTTTGGCAGAGTAGGGATTCCCATAGCCCTGTGAGAAGTAATCACCATGCGGATTTAGCAGAAAATCGCCATTCGGCTTTGGCAGAGTAGCGACCCCCCCCCCCCTCCCTGCAGCCCTATGAGGGAGAACTACGCAGATTTGGTGGAGTGGGGACTCCCATGGTCCTGGTGGAGAGAGGACCACACGCCTTTGCCAGGGTGGGGACCCCTGCAGCATCAGAAGGGGGAACCACCACCCGGCTTTAGCAGAGATCCCAGTGACACAGCTGAGGGTGCCGAGAACCGAGGGAGGCCTACCAGCTAAGCATGGATTACTGGGAAGAACCAGGGGCTGCCTGAGCCAAGGACTTCTATTTCCTGTCCTGAGATATGGTACCCCAGACTGGGCAAAGGGGGAAGGAAGAACTGTGTATGTTTGTGGATGTTTTAAGGGACTTTAGGATTTTGATGAAGACATTGGGTCACTATTTTAAGTTTGTATAGCATTAAATAAACATTTCCTTTCCTTTTCACGAATCTCTGGCATTGAGAGACATCTTTCCTATAAGCAGCAGACATAACGGACCTGGGGGTTCCTTTCGGTAATAGTATATCCTCCCAGGCCCCCCTTGTTTGTTCTATAACATGTTCACCACCCAAAGATGAATCTCCTTCTGTCAACCATATACACAGGGTTCGGCAGAAATAATGCCTGCTTGAGTGTGGTTGGTAGGGGAATAATATGGGCATAGCAACTTATAGATTTAACTTGAACATTTCACCTAACATGTCATATGGTATGCTTGAGTGTGATATTGTTATGTTACAGAATTACATGCTTATGATTTTGTGATAAAGGGGTGTTATTTGTGCTAGACCCTATATATTAGATTTCCCTTTCCCTCTGGTAACCACCACACTGCTGTCTGTGTCCATGAGGTTTTGTTTGTTTGCTTGCTTGTCTTGGTTTTCATTTGGTGCTTTCAGTTTTATATCCCACACATGAGTGAAATCATACAATTCTTGACTTTTATGGAGTTTCTTTTATAAATCACACTGATAGTCAGGTAAGGCTCCTAAGTGAAATTTCTGTCAAAAGTCCAGGAAGCCTATGTCCTCTGCTTCCATGACCTCTGCTCAACTGACATCTGCTCAAAAGCTTTAGCACCCAATGACAGGCCGTGATGAAACCTGCCTTTCAAAGAGAGACTGACCGTAGCAGGGTTCGATGGAGCTTTGCAATCAGAATCTCCCAGAGCCTAACTGTGGTGGCTGTCTATGAGATATATTAATGCAGATACTGTGGCCTTACAATCCCCACCAATTGTGGGCGTGCAATTCTGGAAGAGCCACATGTTGTGGAGTAGAATTCTGAGAAAATGAACACTGATTTCTTTCCTAATTTTGAGAAGGCTTGAAAGCCCTTGCCCTGCTCTTCCTCTCCTGGCACATCCTGAGGCTTCAATAATATTTTGGAGGAGGATTCACTTAGATTCTACCTAGAGAATCCCAGGTACATCCTTTTCTATCTTTATCCACATGGCCACTCAGTCAGTCCTTTAATTAATTTTAATGAGCCTATTTAATGGGCCAGGCACTCCAGTAGGCAGGAGACACACAAAGAAATGTTGTCCTATCATCAAAGTGTTTACAGTAGAGGCAAGACAGAAAAGTGATAAAATATATTCAATGTGATGGAGTTACCAGCAGCTGCAAGAGCAGAGTCTCAGAACTCATCGGGGAGAGCCTGGAAGGGAGCAGGAAAAATTCATGGTAATAAGGGCAGAAAACTCTGTCTCACGGTGCTGGACTCCTGGGTAAAGCTCACTCCCTGAAAGCTGGCGATCTCCCCAAGTGTACAAATACAGATGTTTGCCTGTTTCTGACTCCTGAACCGGAGACCCACCCGCTCAGAGGCATCATCACAGGACAGCCTCCTGCAGTTTTCTTGGCTCATGCCTTATGAATAATGGAAACTTTCAAAAGTGATTCTGGTTTAAGATCAGGGATAAGCTCTTCTCGTGGGGCCATTCATGCCAGCACTCGGCCCTGGTAAATTATCTGCAGACAGCACAGTCTATCAAAATGAGCACACCACAGTTCATTTTGTCCTGCCTGCCATGCTGTTTATTAACTACCATCCATTATTTTTAAAACACTTCCAGAATCAAAGGTAAGAGCAAAAAGGGAAACAAAAGGGTGGTAGGAGATAAATGCACCATGGATCTGGGTAGCCTGTGCAAATGAGAGGAAAAATGTCTGATGGGGAAAAAACATGCAGATTATTCCAGAGCAGTAGGAATAGTCACAGACATACATGGTTCCAGGCGGCTCACAAAACAAGACCTGGGGACATGGACGATTATGCTTTAGGGGTGTTCTTGTGGGGAAATGCTGTGTCAAGCAAATTGGCTATCCATCTGATCCCTAATTTCTGGAGCAGTGACCTGCTGTGAATTTCCACCCACCTCCATGCTCAGTGCTAAAAGCACACTACAATAGTAATATATTCCACAAGGATATTATTATTTCTGAGAATTATATGACATTCTTTGATACACCTGGAGATACCCTAAGGTTTTCAAAAACAGAGTAGAAATCACTGCCTTGAGTAAAAATAACTTCACATTTGGCTACTGATAGCTCCCCGGATAGCATTCGTTTTGGCATCTAATCACCCTTCCTTGAAGCAACTCACAGCACTCTTGTCACCTGTGTTATTACAGAGATCCTGAGTCGTTATTTAACTGTGTCACTGGGTGACAAGGCAAAGGTGCATGTTGTCTTCGAGTGATAGTGATGTTTCCCCCAGTCCCCACCACATGTGCGCATACCTGTTGACAATGTGACTGTGCCCCTTGCACAAAATCCCACATTAGTGGGACTCGAGTGAAAATGTTAACCATCTAAAAAGAAAAAAAATGGCATAATTCCAAAGAATCCAGACAGGTTTTGCTCTAAGGACATCCTCAACAAACACGCAACGTGAGCCTGCCTGCTCCGCCCTCCTTAGCATCAGCAGTACTTCCAAGGTAAAACACCACCCCCAGTGGCAATTTTGAGCTAGTTTGTGCCAAAAGAGATGCAAACTGAACACTTCAATAGGAATTTGCCTCCATTTCCCACCACCTCGCAGGCACTGCCTCCTCATTTCATAAAGTTATGGAGTAATTACTTGTAGTTGTGATTCTGAAATCAGTCTGAGACCCAGGCCTCGGCAATTTACAGCATATCAGGGATCTTTGTCATCATTAATTTTCTCCATCCTGATTTACAAGTTTTCCTTTGCAACACAAACGGATCTAAGTTTATGATTTACATGGACGTCACGGCTGTGTTTCAGGAACGAGATGCAGAAGAGATTACCCCATTAATGTGGATGATAAATTTGCATCCTTGTTAATGTAGAATACTTTAGCCATGACAAATGGCAAGATGGGAGAACATGTTCACAGAAAGCCAGACGCCCAGAAGTAAGTAACTGGCAACATCAGCAAGCCGCCTAGTCGAGCAAACCCTAGGAAAACAGTGGATCAGGAGTTCATTGATTCTATGTCTCTCACACATTCAAATTGCCTGGGTAGCTTTTAAACTACCTATGTCCCAGGCTCAGTCCCAGAGACTCTGATTCAATCTGTCTTTGGCGGGGCCACACACACAATACTACTTAAAGCTCCCTAGGAGATTCTAATGGGCCCAGGATTAAGAGCCACTGAGTATGAAATATGCTTAACATATTGCCAGGCATATGATCAATAGAATGAAAACTAAAATAAAATCAGTGCTTTCTTAATTGACTATTTCATTAAAGAGATACTTATTGAGTACTCACTATGTGACAGACATTCTTCTCTGCTCCAATGCTACAAAGCAAAAAAAAAAAGTTGCTAAAACACTCTCCAGGAGTCCGATATCCAGGGAGTTACAATGATATTCGGACAGCTGTGGCAAGCACGTCCCCTGCCATGGTGGAGGAAAGCACCAAGTTGAGGTTTCAACCCCCAACTACAGATATCTAACATCCACAGAACACTTTCTAATATGCAGGCCAGGTGGACCATCAAAACATCTCATTGTCAGATATCTGTAGCAGCCTTAAGTAAAGAAAGAATTTCTGGAATATCATTTACAAATGAGGAAACTGAGGTTCACACAGGCTTCTCAGTAAACCATAGCCAACTCTTTCCCTTTCTTTCCTTTACAATCTGAGTTTCAGTGTGTTGGTATCTCTTATAATTTAAAGTGTGCCAAACAACAACTGTACTTGAACAATTAAAAAAATTAAAAAAAGAAAAATAAAAAAAATAGAATAAAATGTGCCAGATAAGGTGTTTAAAATTTTTATTTACTCGTTATAGTAACCTGCTCAATAGAATTATTATTATTCCCAGTACATGAAATGGAAATCAAAGTTCAAATATGGAAGGCAACTTAGACAAAATCATTCTCTAGTTTCTATTATTTCAACTTACATGAGACCCTACTATGCATCTGGAGCTTCAAATACAGTTTTCCTCAACCTACAGGTTGAAACCTACAGGGCTCACACTTGTGCGGAATTCCGTTTTCGGGGATGCCGGGCAGCTGGAGACAAACCTGCTGTTCCGGATTCGCTGACCTGGTCTCTTCCGCAGACCAACCATGGCCTTGGTGATGACAAGTTTCACGTAAGCCCCAGAGGAAAATTATAACTCCATCCCCTTAAAGGAAAGTATCAACTAAAAATATTGTTCTTGAACATACTGCAAGCCTCAGCTCTAATGGCCCTGCAGAAAATCAAAACAACAGACTTCTAAGATATGGCAGGGCACCATCTAACCCCAATAAAATCACTAGTAGTTCTTTGGGACTACCTTATTTTTTAGTCAATTTCTGCCATTGGTTAAAAACAATGAACACTCAATGTAATCTTAAATTAGTGCGTGTGCATTTCCTTGAATCTGAAATGCTGAATTATTATTGGTCCAATTTATGAGATGATGAACATGAGACCAGAGAGGGTAACATTAATTAAGCTTTGAATAGATTAAGCAACCAACTCAACAATATTTTCTCCATAAAGAATCCACAAGAAAAGGAGACTCAGTTTAATTTCCATTGTGTGGGTATAGGGGCCACTGAGTAGTAGAAAGTGTTAAATCAATGAAGAAACAGCCCTAGGAAGTGGAGGGAAGAGGAACCAAAATCCACAACCTTGATCTGCTCTCTGCCTTTCTACAAGACCTATCTAAGGGGCTTAACACACCACATACTATTCGGTTTAATGTTTGCCATTATAAATTAGATTGATACCTGCACCTTGACCTTTGCCCTGAAACAATGGGTTTTTGGAATGAGAAGAATGGCCCTAATTTTCAGTCTGAATATATCCTGCAGAGTTATATCCGGAAAAGATGAGGATCACGAATGAATTCACACCTAAGAGCAAAGGTGGTGATTTCATGTACCTCAGGCTGCCGCTGGCCAGTGACACTCAGCTAATCAGGGGGCTCATAAAAGAAGCCATTCTCAGCTGCTCCCTGCCGCCTGGAGTACAGACAGTGGCTGACTTCACTGCCTACCACCAGCACCCTACATGCTCCCTGGTGATTGGAGGAGCAATTGTATCCTGTGCTTTGATTGCCCAGTGAGTAAGTAAGCAGGGTCGTTTTGAACAAGAGTCTTACATTTTTATAGATACTCTAAAACTGACCGAAACTTAAAAAGTGGTGGGCACAGGCAGAGTCCACAGATTCATAGGTCATCTCAGCATCAGAGCATGAGCCTCGGACTTCTGCAGAGCTTCCGAGAAGGGGAACTCCGAGGCCAGACTTACCAAGAACGCAGCAGTCAGTAGAAGCACTTGGTGACAGAAACATCTGATTGCCAAGGCTACTACAGCCAGGACCCACTGTGCCCTGGTAAAAGGATAGTCTCTGTGTTACAACATTAGCTTGTTAAGTTTTTAAGAAACAGGTTGTTGAGATTGCTTTCTGCAACCCCAGAAGAGGAAATTTCCCAGGCAATGTAGGAGAAGGAGAGTTTAAATGCTGAGACTCCTTGGAGAGTAGAAGTGGTAGATTTCCAACAGGGAGACTGACAGTAACAGATTGAGAAGAGTGATCCAGAAAGTCGAGGAATGATGGCAACATAAGGAAGGAAACTGATATCACAATATACAATAATCAAGTTCTGAGGATTTTCAGACCCAAAATCCCCTGGTCCCACCAACGAACAGAACTTACTTATCTCCCTGTAGGCATGGCTAATCGAAATCCCCAGTTATTTCAAAGGGTATGTGTTTGGCATATTTCAATGAGTATAAACTTCCCAATTAATTTGGTTTAGAGTTGGGGATGGGAAAGACAGATTTTTTTGTGAAGTCATCTTATTTCCTTCAAACTCAAAGAGTTAAAGCTAAGTGCACATTGGCCTGACACAATGTTCTTATTTGAAAGGTGTGATGAAGCAGGACATTCAAAGATAAATTCTTTTCAAAAGCTCTTTTAAGTCTAAATCCCCAGAAATGCTGGCAGAAATAAATATACATTTTTTAAAAGAAAAAAAAAAGTAAGTCCTGTGCCTTTCAGGAACTGATTGCATCCCCGGCTTCTGCAAGCTAAGAAGTCATAATCCTCTGCAATCACAGACTGTTTGAAGCCAATAAACCAAAGGTGAGGACCTCGCTAATACATCCCAGCAGGGGGAAGAAATAAAGCCGTGCTGAGGAATAACTCCTCAGCGCACCATTCCCCTTCCGAAAGAGGAGAACGGAGCTGAAAGTGCCCTCACTTGATTTATGGCTGGACAGTATTTTGGAAACTTCACTTGAAATAAGAAAAAGCGTTTTCAAAAACTCTCTACTAATGCTACTTGCATTCTTCTTGTCCTCTGATACAAAGGGCCAAGCCCCCTGCCCTGATAGCCAGCTTCGTTGACATGCACAGTCCCCTGGCCACTGCCCACCCCTCCGCCTGGTCAGTAAAGGTGTCCCATTTCCCCACGGCCAAAGTTAATTCTCTAAGGACAGCACAGTGCACCATGCTCAGGGTTAATTCACATGGACTCGATATTGCATGTTTTTAAACAATACTCTAATGCAAACAGAAGGAAAAAAGACTACAAGGCACTGAGAGAAATAAACTCATCTCCACCATCACTCATGGAAGCAGCATTGCAGGCATGCAGCACAGCGTGGTGACTTACATGCTGACATCACATTAATATCCATCACCTCTTTGATGTGCAATGACAATAAATGATAGCAAGAACCTGACATTTGAGTAAACTACTTTCTGTTAACCTTTGATTACCTGTGATATATAGCATGGAACAAGCTTCGCACCAATTAATTAAATCCACAGATGACACAGATAATTTTTTTTAATCTTCTTTCCCCAATATATTTGTCCTAGTGTTCCTTTTTATGGAACACTTACTATAAGCCAAGAATTGTACTTGCTTCTGGGTATACAAGGGTGAATAAAATAATAAGCAACCTTTAAACTAGTCCTAGTAAGGAAAATAAATACAGTGGTACCTCGGAACTCACCATTCATTTGTTCTGGAACTTGTGACTAGTGCCAAAACTGTAGAGTGGTGAGCAAGGGATGGTGTGATGAAGTGTTTTCTCTTACAGGGTGGTGTCGCGACTCATACGAGTCCAAGCAGGCTCAATGAGTCCTGAGCAAGCACAGAATGCTGAAACACTTTTTTCTTACCAAAATGCCTCAAGTACTGGGTCTGATGAGGTCTGAAGCCAACAAGTCCCAAGGTATGACTATACGAAGAAAGTGCTTATAATTCAAAGTAATACATTCGAAAAGGAAAACATGGCAAAAGTAACAGCACATGAGCAGCGCATGTGTGCAACAGCGTGGTCAGGAAAGGGGTCACACAAGAGACAGTCCGAGTGGGTTCAAGGCCAAGGCTCTGGAGCTGGACTGCTGGACTCGCATCTCCTCTCTATTGCTTAGCGCTCTTGTGGCCTTATGCAAACGTTTGCTCATCTACAAAATGAGTATAATGATGGCACCAAACTCACAGGGTTATTGTGAGAATTGATGCAGTTCATATATATATATAATAAAGCACTCACAGGAGTGCCTCATATGTTAGTAAATCATCAAAATCTGTGGCTATCATTATTTATTAGACAACTTGAATAAAAGGGGAAGGGTTTTCAAACAAAGACTAGAGAAGTACATGATCCAAGGTTTTTGTTTGTTTTGTATCATGCAGTAGACGATGCATATTAGACCTAAGCGTCACCATAACCCTATCTGATTAATGTCATTATGGTCTGTTTTTCTGATGAGGAAATGAGGCAGGGAGATAATGAAACCTCCCCACCATCTTAGAGTAAGTAGACAGAGCCGAGATTTGTGCCCAGCACTCCAACACCCAAGTCTAGATGCTGACTTGTTTATGGGACGGCCTTCCAAGAGCTCATGCAGTTTGGCAGAACCTACAAGTGGTTCATCATTGCTCAGAACATGGAATGATCATCTTTTATTGAGAATTCTAGTAAGTGGCCTGATCAAAGCTGAGAAAGAGAAATACCCAATACAAGAGGAATAGGAGAAACCAAAGGCAAGGTTAATTAAAGTCCAAAAATTAAACTAAAAAAAAAAACGGACTTCTAAATTTTGGGCATGGGCTCCAGAGCAAATCGTAGGAAGAAAAAAAAAAGTTTAAAAAACAGTGACTAGCCCTGGCTGGCATGGCTCAGTGGATTGAGTACAGGCCTGCTAACCAGTCACTGGTTCAGTTCCCAGTAGGGTCACTTGCCTGGGTTGAGGGCCAGGTCTCCAGTAGGGGGCATGCTAGAGGCAACCATGCATTGATGTTTCCCTCTCTACCTCCCTTCTCCCTCTCTAAAAATAAATAAATAAATAAATAAATAAATAAATAAATAAATAAATAAATAAAAAACAAAAACAGTGACCAGAAAGGACAATTATGTCACTTTAATGTGGTATATGGACTGGCCCCTCTGTTTTAACAAAGGTCCCTCAGTGACTACCACATGTGGTTAATACACAGGTCTTTGGTCTCGTAGTTAGGAACTGCCTGGAGAAAGTCTACCATCACCGGGAGGGAGAAGGCTGCCTACTGTTCCCCAAAGATGTGCAGGTGAGTTGTCACTTGTCTCTCTCAAACGTGGGGGACCTGACAGCAGATTTGGCTGTCCCACACACATGCAGAAAAACGGCAGCTCCTTTTACAGAGCTCTGTGGATTTCTTAACAGCAGCTTTAATCAAAGGCTTTTCTGATGAACTCCACCTGCTCGGACCAGTTCCCTTTCACAGAGTCCCCTGGGGGCTACGTACATTCTAAGTATAATATAAAAACTCACGCTCCTCTGGGTATTATTTCTTAAGTGTTCTCTAGGTTTTTAAACACCAAGTTAAGGGTGAAACATGCTGTTTCACTGTTCGCCCTCCTCCCACCCACAGCTTCACTTTGTTTTCCTTTGAGCCCCGACCCCCTCATCCAGCACTCCAAACCACTCAGTCCCTTTGCCCTCTCGTGCTTTCTCAATGTCTCCCTCAAACTACATAACCAGCTGCCTTCTTGACTATCACTCAAGGGTCCCTGGAGCAAAGCACAACACTCCGCTGGGAGCTAAGCATCGCCAGCACAGCAGCTACACGTCCCTGAGGAGTCCCTTCCCCTCCACATCCCCTCAGCAGCTCTTCCAGTTTGCCGAGCCTCTTCTGAAGTCCATTTGCCATTGACCTTACACCCACATGGCAGGAGCTCCCTCAGCTCTGGTCTCTCAGAAAGGCTACCCTGCATGTGTCCCACTCTGGCTTCTCTGCTTGGTGAGAGAAAGGCCCCTCTTCTCTCCCCCCACCCACCCAGTTCTACAATAGCTGGATACTCACACATAGGAGCTCCAAATTCATATTCTGTCTGCCACTCAATTTTCTACCAATGTTTCTGCCTTCTGATTTTCCTACACTTTCTGTCTCTTCCCACTGATTCCGCCCTCCATAAAACATGGTGAGGTTTGTCCTCACTTAAAGAAAAGGAGCCATCCCTTTAGTCTGTGACCTCTGGGATGCAAAGTCGTGTTTCGTCCTTTTATTTCCCTTTACAGCTTTTTCCATCAAGGAGTTGTCTGCATACCCCTTTCTCATTCACCGGTTGTAGGTGTTCAGTAGAACAGATGTGTGCATTAAATAACTTCACTGTCAGCTATACTATTTGTGACAAAGGGAGGAAAGTCACTGCAGATCTGTTTCTTCCTCTCACCTTCCCACACATCCAATCAGTTCTGTTCCTTTTCACTCTATGGGATCAATTGGAATGAGCACCACCCCCATACCCCACAGCACCTTCCTCTGAGCCCCAAAAAGTTGGCTCCTTTTCATCTCTTCTTACCTCGCTGACAACTGTTCTCGTGGTCAGTAGTTTTACTCTTTATAAGTCAATTCTCAACACGGGAGCAAGACCATTTTTCCCTAAAATTCACATTTCATCAAGTGTTTTCCTTGCCCCAAATCTTTCCCTGATATATTACTTCCTCTGGGAACACATACTACAGAAAACTATGCATTTCTATGTAAAACTAGCCATTTATTTTCTTTCAAAATCATCTCCAAATACTCTGACCATACATATCTTGTGCAGTTTTCTCAATATGCCATGTTACCAGCACCTAAAGGTGCCTAGAATCCTGTACGCACTCAATAATAAACAATTAGCCTCCTTTATTAATGTGATTCCTACTTGTTCTTCAAGTTTCACATCAGGTATCCTTTCATTCAGAAAGCTTTCCCTTTAGCCTAGAACACGTGTTGGTACCTCCATTATGGCACTGAGCACACTGACATAATCTCTCATTCACTTATTTCTCCCCTACAGACTGTGGATTCCTAAAGGACAACTACCAGATCACATTCATGTCTGGATTCATACCTTGAGAATGACTCTCGGTATGTATTTATTTATACGTTCAACTAATTTAACAAATCTCTCTTGAACTTCTATGTGCCAGACACTTTCCTGGGCATTTAAGATACAATGGAAAGAAGCTGGATAGATCCCTGCCTTCAGAGAGCTTACACATTCTGGTGGCGGCATCAGCCCGTAAACAAGCAATAAATAAAGTCATTATGGGCCACTGCACCTGCAATGAAGAAAATAAAGAGCACCTGAAGAACAAAACAAGAGACCTCTTTTTAATAAGGTGGGGATAAATGGCTTTTAAAAAATAAGGTGGTATTCATGCTGACACCTACAAAATGAGGATGAGCTAGTCATATTGATTGGATACTGAGACTGTAGGTTACAAGAAGGTAAGGATGAAATTGTGTCCGGGGTATCTTTTGACCGTCTGGGTGCCCATACTTCAAGAACATTTAATCCTCACTGTTTGAGTACTTATGAACAAGAAGCTCCAGTGTTGACATCAAAGGACACACCAAAGCCTCGAGTGAGCAGAAAAGCTCTCCAAGGTGTGATGAGGATATGGAAACATTTGGCTTCTATTAAGAAATTGGATGGCGGTGATCTATATCTTGGGGGACTCTATAGGAATAAGACTCCACCGCATGGCATTCAAAGGCAATGTTGCAAAATGGGACTTAACGTTCTAAATACTTCCTGAATCTATAACCAGGTTGGGTATTTCTGCATTAGTTTCCGGGACTCTTATTGATAAAGTTACTAGAACATCAGGGCAATGATTGCTTCCATGTGCACCTCATCCATTACTTGCTAAAATGAGAAGTGAAGAACTCAGCAGAGACCCAATCACAGGGGTCTCAGGGAAGCCTGCAGCATATCTGGACAGAATGCAGCCAGAACACAGTCAGAACCTGGTAGAAACAATCTTCATGAACCTTCAGGTGGGTGTGCAAGAACATTTTTGTCAAAATCCAGGGGGCTTCCATGCATGCAGAGTGCTCTATGGACTTCTCGCACTTGGCACTGGCTGTGTTCTTACTTTCAGTGCATTGTGGTGGCATTTCCCAAGATCCTCCTCAGTTTGGCACATTACTCCAGACAACATCATGGAAGGTGTGGGGTCAAAAACTGAGGATATAAATAAGTTTAAGACACAGAACTGACTTTCAGGAACCCTAAAACATTTATTTTTTTTTCCCTTCAAGGTTTCTTTCTTCCTTAAGATTTTTTTAAAATTTATTTTTAGAGAGAGGGGAAGGGAGGGAGAAAGAGACAGAGAGAAACATCAATGTAGGATTGCCTCTTGCACGTCCCCAACTGGGCACCTGGCCCACAACCCAGGCATGTGCCCTGACTGGGAATAGAACCGGCAACCCTTTGGTTCACAGGCCGGCACTCAATCCATTGAGCCACACTAGCCAGGGCAAACATTTCTTAATACACTATAGAAATACACAATTTTTCTAAGCAAAAAAAAATTAATGATACTTGATATGTGTCAAGTTCTATTTTGGGTGCCAAGCAAATAAAAATAACTAAAAAAAGTCACAGTCTTTGAGTTTCCAGGCCAGTATGAAAATACATGAACACCAACAGTAATTGGTACCTAACTTTCACACTGCATTTGCCATACTTCTATAATCATCCACTGAGTATCTGCCAGATACTCAGATTAGAGTTTTAGTTTTTGAAGGAAAGTTTTTTAGATATTTTATTTATTTAAACTTTTAATGAAAGTTTTTTTAGAGATTTTTAAAGAAATTTTAGAGATTGTATTTATTTATATTTAGATAAAGGGGAAGACAGGAGGAGAAAGAGAGGGAGAGAAACATCAATATGAAACAGAAACATTAGGTTTTTTAGAGATTTTATTTATCTATTTATATTTAGATAGAGGGGAAGAAGGGAGGAGAAAGAGTGGGACAGAAACATCAATATGGGACAGAAACATTAATTGACTGATTCTTTGCACACTCCCAGCTGGGAACCTGACCGACAATGCAGGCATATGCCCTGACCAGGAATTGAACCAGCAGCCTTTAGGTTCACAGGCAAGCACCCAATCCACTGAACCATACCAGCCTGGGCAGGAAAGGAACAATTTCCTACTCATACCTTTATTTCCAGTACAGTGCCAGGAAGAGAATATAGGAGTAGGGGATGTTTTTAAACTGAACCAAATAAATACTGGGTAACCATTATAAGACAAAGTTACACAATACCCTACAGGGTTATTGAGGAAGGAATGATTAATTACCTTTGATTGGGGAGAGGTCAACAGTGCCACAAACCAATGAACTATATCAGTCAATATCATTAATAGTCAGGGAGATACCCCTTAAAAGACACTGAAATCAAGATGCATTTTCACTCAAGAGACTAGCAAAATTGTATTAACAACCCCAGTGCTAGTGAAATTGTCGGGAAATGTACAACCTGTCATTGATTGTGGTAAGTGAACTGTCCCAACCTACTTGGAAAGTGATTGCAGGTATCTATGAACATTATAAACACATTTATTTTTGATACAGCAATATCACCGTTAGCGCTCTAGAGTAAATCACAGAGGGAAAATTACCAAAATGCAAGGACCTGCTTATAAACATGTTTATTGAAGCACTGTAAATGATGCCAAATATTGTGGACATCAGCGAAAGATCCATTTAGAAGGCAATGGAGAGGCGGTGGAGCACAAGCATTAGGAGGACATGCTCAGGAGTCAGCTCTGCCAGTTACCAGCTGTACAACCATTGGGCACGTCACTTAATTTTTCTCAGCCTCATCTCTCTGATCTGTAAACCTGAGCTACTAGTCCTGCCTGGTTTATAGGGTTGTTAGGAGGATAAAAAAAGCCCCGAGAACACTTGAAGCGCTGTGTGAGTTAATTAAGCATGCAGTCATTTAATTCAGCATACCACATCATCCAATTTGATGCTTGTAAACCTGACCCATTTTTTTAACTCATTCCTCTGGACAGGAGCCCACGACTCATTAAGTGAAATAAACAGTTTGTCAGAGTCCTAGGAAGAGTTACTCCTATTTTCTTACATAAAAATGTCACCCCGTCATACATTTATATCTGCTGGCATTTTCAAGTTGGGTGATAATGATACGAACAGAATCACCCAAAACTCAGCATCACACACCACAAGGAAGCTGGATGTGAGTGGCAAGTAAAACAGTAATAACATGCTTTTTTTTTTTTTTGTCTTTTCATTGTTTGGCTCATTTTAATGGGCATATATTCTTTTTTTTAATTAAAAAAAACAGTAAGGTTTAATAAACTAAATGTGTAAGTCCAGGAACCACGAGCTCCTGTATGTGACGCAGTTATGGGGGTGGGAGGGAAAGTTATAAAGTCCGACAGCATCCAGAATCCAAAGGACCAGAACCGAAGCACCTTTGGGCCCCGAGGGGAACGTGGCTCTCCTGGGGTCACAGGGGTGGCACTGAACGCGTGCCTTCTCAGGGATGAATAACACCCTCTGTCTCGGGTAACACGGATCTTGCTCCTGCAGGGAAATTACCTCACTCCAGCCTTAGTCTCTTTCTTTTTCAGAGTGGGTATCCCTTCTCTATCCTTGTCTTCACAGTTGACAGAAAGCTGGCTTTTGTAGCAAAACCTCCTTCAGGGCAGAGACTAACAATCTGTTCCGAGTTGCCCTTTACTTTCTGCCCTGGATGAGGAGGAGGAAGGGAAAAGAGACCTCCAGCAAATGAGAATCACCACGGGGATGGCAGAGTCCTGGCTTCAGGTTGAACCCTGGTGGTCTCCTGAGAGCACCAGCCTCAGCCGATGCCACAGACGCCACCTCCAGGCCCTCCATGGCCACTGTCACCACAGACACTCCACTGGGACACGCCCCAATCATCGCTTCGTGTAACACCGAAGAAGAGACACAGGGGCACCTGGGATCAGGACAGAGGGCTGGCTGCCAGTGCAGAATCCAACAGACAGTAAACCCACTCTCTCCCCTTGAACTGTACGTCCCTTTGTCCCCCCAAAGTGGGTACTGCTGTGCGACAAGGGCATGACTGTGGACATCTGCTCAAAAGATGGTGGGTGTTTTGTGTGGGTCGGAAAATAAGGCACTACTGAAATTGAAAAGAAGTCAGCTACGCCAGGCACGCTCTGTCCAGGAGAGGCACCAGAGGTGGGCGTGTCCCTCTGAGACAGTGCCTTGCAGTCCTTCCAGAATTGCCCGGGGCTTTCTCACCAGCTAAGCCTGTCAGCAGAGTGCCCATTACCTGGCAGGAGAGGGGAAAAAGAATATAGTTCTACGCAGAAGTGCTGTATCTACATTTTGACATTTTATTTATCTCAGCCCTTAAACTTATCTTGCTTCAATACAGTAAAACCACCAGCTCTCCCAAATCTCAAAGCTTAATCCACTTCAAGGTGGAAAAGCTTCTGAGGCAGAGTTAATTGTTCTGGGTCAGCTCACCCTTCTTCCCTCACAGGTCGGCTTCCTGAGAGAATAACAGCACAACACGAAACGAAACCACGTCAGCCACTGGTTCCAGGGTTAAGGTATAATCCGTGACAAGACCAGCTGAGAGTAAAAGCTCCTTAATCTGGGACAGCAGCACCTCACTCTGTCATCCAGGGCTTGTTGATGCAGCCAGGTCTGAAGCCCTAGGATGCCATAAGGTCAGCCACCTCTTGGCCTCGCTCCTCTTCTAACACACCGAAGGCACCAAGGGCATTTGCGACTTGCCCCCTGTGACCGAGTCAGCTGGTCAAGGTCGCCAAGGATAAGGGCTCAGTTGAAAGCTGCATATATCTATTTGTAGGCAAAAATGCAGCTCAGAATGTCACAGTGCTTTGAAAACCAGACACATACAAGATTAAAACTGTATTTGCTTATTTGCTTAGGTATAGGAAGATCAACCACAAGGCAGATGGGACTCGAGAAGATGGAGGAGCAGTGAAACGATTCAAGTTTATGAACTAGCATTCCTGTAAGCGTGTGGGCAGGCTGTTATTTACTAATTGTGTGACACAGAATACACTGTAAAAATAAAGTGAGAGCATGCAACAACACACGTCTAACACTCAGCATCATGCCTGGTACATAGTGAGTATTCAGTAAAAGCTAGTTTTTATCACTGTTGTCAGTATCGCCATTGTTACCAGCTTCGTGGCCATTATCATTAAACCAGCAACTGCTGAGTTTAAGGACTTAAGCCTAGCTGGGAAGAGAAAATAGACACCTGAGCAAAGTAAAGAAGCAACACTTATATCTTTATTACAACTTCTGGTTGTATGACACTGTGTGTATTTACATTAGATTTATCTTCTTCTGGGATCTAGCAGTTTGGGTGGCTGTTGCAGGACCTAATTCAGTACAATTACAGAGGACAGGATATGTGCCTCTTTTGCTTTCACTGTCTGTCCACAGACCTTTGACCCCCTGAACAATGAACCCCTGGAAGACAGAGCTTATATGCTGTTCATCTGTGCATGCACCCACCTCCCCTCCCCTGGACCAGAACAAGGAGAGGGATTAAAGGCATTCATTGATTCCCCTATGTTGACTCAAAGAATGAGAAGTAGTATTACATGTTGACGGCCAAGGAGTAGAGATGAAAACTGTAGTACTCACCAGCCTTTTCAAAAACAGACACTTGCTGACGTCATCTCTGTGCTACACCTGCACCCAGGGCCGTGGGTGCCTTGAGTCTCTCTAAAAACTGGCCTGAGACCCCACCAAGCCCCAGGTCTGGGGCACAGGCAGGTGTTCTGAGAAGAAAGTACAAGCTGGGGTAGGAGCAAATGAGTCAACACTTTAGTACCCTACTTTTTTTAAGCAAGGCCAAACTAGATGACTAGAACCATGAGGAGCTCTCTTCCTGGTCCCAGCCTTGGCCCACCCAGGCCTGCCCCACATCTCCTCCATATTAACACCCCCAAAGGTGTTTCCTAAAGACCAAAGGCAGGCACTGTGAGCTGACCAGAAATGCCAGCTCTACCAAAGCACTTGTGAAGCATTCTAAATATGGTTCCCTCTCCTTCCCTTCTTTCTCTTCTAAGTTATATTTTCACTGAGGCACGTGTTCCTCTATCAAAGTATTTAAATACTTAGTTCTAACAGCACAGAACACCCACAGTAGTCATTTGTCACATACAATGTGCAACACATGACATATATGGCAAATGACTACTGTATGTTAGGAAAGTAAACATATATGGGTATATGGTGTTTATATATATATGTGTGTGTATACATATATATACTTAATATGTATATTAAGGTTGAGAAGTCAGAGGGTCACTGTTGGCACACTGGACCAACCTTAAGACCCTGGGGTTGCTCCCTCAGAAAGGAGGCCTGATACTACTGAAATATGACATCATTTTCATTGCAATAACCTCTTCCCTTAAGATCAGAAAAGTACATTAAGTACATTCTTCCCAGACTGGGGCATGAGTAACAATACCCATTGGAGGGAAAGAGGCATGTTGAACATGAGCTTCAGCCATCTAGGACAAGCTGAGCCCCGTGTCCCTCCAGTGTGCCCTTTCCTGAAGCTCAGGTTGACAGTAATGGCTGCTAAAAGCCTGTCCCACTGAGACAGAATTGCATACCTTTTAATTTTCTAATAGGCCGACTATACTTTGTATGGCAGGTGCACCGCAGAATAAAAGCTGGCTTTTACTTTCATATATGTAAATACATTAGAGAAATTTATCAACAAAGCATAAGCTTATTCAGTCACTGAGATTCTGATAAGCAGGAACTGAATTTAAACAACACAGCAGATGCCAGGCCCTGAATTCATTAAAGAACTCCATTGTTTGAAGTGCTCCAAAACTCCCCACACTTTGATTCAGTTACAAAATTTCCTTGTGATATAAACTCTGCATAGTTGACCTCCTAGCTAGGGGAGGAGTTCAATAACCTCAATGCCTGACAACAAATGAAAGAACAGACTCTATCCTTTTCCTTGGTCTGTTGGAATCCTCCTAAAGCACAGAGCAACTAATCTGGGGCTTCCTGTACACAGTGTCAAGACCAATGGAAAATATGTATCAGGTAAAAATGAAACTTAATAAACAATCCCTTCCAGGTGTGTATTTGATCCAGGATGCTCCTCGTATATGACACCAGCATTCCCCTAGAGGGGAAAGCCCTACAATCAAACTCCTACTATGTAAATCAATCTTCTCCTCCCAGTTACCATAGACTGTATCAGGGCAGAACCTAACACAAATGGGGCGCCTGGAGTCTTTCTGCCTAAACTCTAGTGCTGAGGCTGAGGGCTGGTAGCCAGTCTTGTGGGTCATATGAACAGACAGGGGATAGAATGCCCATTGATCCTAAGCAGTGGACACCCGATAGTTTTTGTCTGCTCAATGGCCACGCCCTCTTTCCTGCTATTAGTATAACCACTCCCACTGAGTCATTGTGTATGCATGCATGTGTGCTGGGGATGAATGGTCAGAAGTGATATTCAACTTGGCTAGCCACTGCTATGAGAGTGGCAGTGATGGATCAGAATAATGTAAGAGAGGGGCATGAGAACTATACAAATTAACTTAAGTCAGATTTAAGTCAGGGGTCTGCTACGTGCTGCCTGACGGGGAAGTCAGATGACGGGAGATGCAGGCAGACCACAAGGAGTCTCGGAAACAAAGAAAAATCCCTGCAAGATTAGTAGCTACTCACCCATTTATAATAGCTACTATACCCATTATGGTATGGGTATACCTAACCATTTACCCATACCAGAAAGGGAAAACAGACCACAAATATACCTGGTGAAGGTTAAAGTTAGCCCCAACATTTTTTCCACTCCAGTTCCCCATAATAGTCATTTTCCACAGAAACCACAAACAGATATAAGCTCAACCTCTAGAGATGGTTGGGGTTGCTCTTCCTTCTCTGGTGAGGACAGTCCACCAGGCTCTCTATGGAGTGGCTGCTCCTGCTTATCCTCCCTGCTCAGTACACCTGCTTCTGCTTTGACCTCCTGTCTGACTCCCATATGGAATCCTTTCCTACACAAAGACAAGAACCCTCTCGGCTCGGGGATGAGTCTCCCTTAGCTTGGCACCAAGCCAGTGATCCCCGAATATTATTTCCGGAGTTGTCTTCTTCATCCTCTCCCAGGTTCAGAGATTATCAAGTGACCCAGGTCCAACCAATCAGAGGCTCTCCTGGGCTTCAGAGATTGGTTCAGGTGTGAGCACATGACACAGGCTGATGGAGGAGACTCAATGAGGAGTGAGATAAAGTGATTTTTAAAAACAGAAACAACAAATTACATAGTCTCAAAAAAAAAAAAGGCAGAATAATAGCTCCCTGGGTTCCTAAGGCCTTCCTTTTGTGCTGGTATTCAAAAACACAGTCTACTCCTAAAGCATCCGCATCGTTCATTTGAGTTCTTACTGCACACTTTCAAAATGTGAGGCGATACAGTGTGAATCTCAGGGATAAAGGTGTGCATATAAGAGTGTGTGTGCACCTGCATGCTGCTATGGAGCTTCAGAATCACAGAAAGTAGGCTGAGAGAGTGTGGCACCGGGAGCTTGCTGGAGTTCTGCAGACCTAGAAGTTGTTTTGATCCCCTCCATAAAGATACCCCATTGTTTCGCTTCTGCCCCATTAAGCTCACAGATCAGTGAGAACTGTGGGAACCAAAACACATAACAACAGCCTAGTGCACACTTTAGCAAAAGATCTGACTGTGAACAAAGAAGGAGACTGAAGAAGGAAGGATCTGGCCTGGAGATAGACCCTGACTGCGGCTAAGGGGAACAGAGAGCAAACAGAGGAAGGAAGGGTACAAGAACCAGAAACCTTCTCACCTGGGAACAAAGAGGGTGGGGCAGAGCAATTGTGGGCAAGTTTAAATAACAGAGCAATCATTAGTTCCATTTATCTGCTTACCTCCAAAGTGAGCTCTCAGTGATGCTCCCCAGGTTATAGTCATAGAGCTTCGTCAAAATGAGAATCACCTGAAGGCAAAAGAAGAAATCATGGTTAGTCTCAAACAATTACAATCTCATGGAAGTGAAATGGCCCAAGGGAGGGCTTAGGATCCCTTTAATGTGTGCTTACCATAATTGAATGAATTGTTACTGCGTTCAGTTACACTGACTGCGGAAGGGCTAGCCAGTGCCTTCCCCTGAACTGCTCAAGCCTGATCCCTTCCCCAACTTTCTCCCTGAGGGGCCAACAGCAAGAGTCACCTGCCATTCCAGGCATTTCTTACCCTGATGGGCCTAACACTTTCAGGGAGGACTTGCAAAGCTGTCAAATATGTGCCCTGCAAGGTAGCCACTGAGCACATGGTTTGGGGAGTCAATGACAGAGCCCTAGAAGCTGCACCACACTGGGCAGGTTACTGAGCTTCTCTGAACGCCAATATGCTATGTCCCAGAACGGGTGGCTGTGAGGAGTTAAATCAGGCAAGAAATGCAAATTATCCTGATTTAGCTTGGGGTTCCCTCCCTCCCTTCTCTTCTGCAAGCCTGGCTTCTTCAGTTTCTTCTCATCTCCCAAATCTGGGAAAAGCCACTGGATGTAAGGAGCCACAAGGGCTCGGCAACAGCATTTAACAGGCTCAAGTCTATGTTTTATGGGGTCCTGAAGTCTACGGAATTTGAGAGGCCCTCCATAAGAAACAGATTATGAGATTATGATTTCAAAATAGGAGCAGGTCCCGGGAAGGGACCCGTACAATTGAGGGGCGCTGAAATTTAAGCTTCATGAACATCCAAGCAAATCTTCCTCTTATGTAAACCCATTGCTCACTCAGAGAAACCCAAACTATTCAGTTCATTCCTGCAGAATTCAACAAATACTTGTTAAGCATTAATTACGAGCCCAGGATTTTTCCCAATGCCAGAGGAAAATACAAATACGGATGAGGTCTGGGAGTCTGCGGTCCAGTTAGGACAGAAGGCACTCATCGAATAAAACTAAGCTGATAGAGAGCGGACCTACCTCTCCTCAGTCCCCCTGCAACTCATGCCCACCCTGGCAGCGTGAGGAGGTGGACACTGGCAGCAATGAGCAGGTCCACCTGGCTACATGAGGTACACGAGCACCCGGGCACCTGGGCACCTGGGGAGACTGAACAGAGCAGTGCGTTCCGCACCCCTGACGTCCCCCTCCCTCCTCACTTGTTCTTCTTACATAAGGAAAAGAACTGGATGCGGCTGCTCCATTTTCTGTTCAGGTTCATATTCCTCTCTTGATACTCATAACCTAGAACATTTGGCCCGTTACTGCTGTTTCCAACTCAGCAGAAAAATGTTGACGTTGATTTCCAGGATTCTGTCTGAAGGCCAAGAGATCAGCTCTAGCCACAGTGAGCACAGAACATTCTCATCTAGATTTCCAGGGCAGCGAGCTGCCAAGGAATGCTGAATCCTTCCAAGTTCCACTCTGCTAGCAGTGCGCTTGATTTGCTGATGGCACAGCATCGGTGAGCAGATCCCAAAGCCTTCTTTCACAATAAGCAGACTGGGACTCCATACCCTTACAGTTGTTCCAAGTTCAAGGCAACACAAAAGATCCGGGGACCTGTGTTCTAAGGCCACTCCTCTCTTAAATCACTGCATAGGCTTCCTTCAAGGATCTGTTCAAAACTTGCCTCTTTAGCAAAATGTGAGCATGTGTGAGGTGCTGGGCACCCTGTGGACACATCAGATGGCGTGCCTACGGTGGTGGCATATGCTCAACAGATCCGTGTGTCAATTAAGTTGCTGGAAGTGCTAAATTTCAATCACTCCCATCCCAGGAACGCTGATCAGCAACAGCAGGGCGGCTGTTTGTTTGAAGACACAGAGGGAGGCTGCTGCTCCACCTCACTGAATAGGCCTATAAATCCCCCATGGAGAAAATGGGAGTACTGTGGGTGTAAAGCATTTCTAGGTATTTGCTCTCTTGATACAATATGGCCACAAACTAGATAAAGAAGTTCAGATGGTCACCAGCCGAGTCTCCCAACCATCTGATGAGGGAATTCAGAGGAACTGCAGAAAAGGAACCCTTAACCTAGCACACAGTGCGGTGGGCACCCCACGCACACGCACAGCAATCGTTAAGCCCTTCACAGGGCAGCGAGGTGCCAGTGATTCTTCTTGCTGGGCTAGTAAAACGAAACGCCAGTGGTACACTCAGGCGCTCATCAGTACTGCATCAGAAGACATGTCTTTTCTGGCATCTCAAAGCCTATCTGCTTGAGCCGATCTAACCCTTCTGTTTTCAGATGATCATGGCAAGAAATAAGGGAGAATTACTAACTTTTAGTTATGGTTTCAATCAATTATTTGAAATCTCTCCCCTGCTCTTTTTCCCCTTAACTGTCCATGTGCATTGTTTAATGCAGTAACTTACTTCTGGATCATGACATGTCCTTACAGTCGATCTGCTTTGCTGTTGTTTGTTTGTTTTTCTGTCCTGGTGTCTTAGTAATGCTATTTAACAGAGTCAGCACCTGTTCAAGTGGTCACAGTAAAAACCACCACCATTAGATAAGAAGAAAAGGAGAATGCAATTACTGTCTATTCTGGTCCTACTGTCAACCATGTTTTGTGACTTTCCAAACTTAAAAAAAAAAAATCAGCCCTGGTTGGGCTGTTCAGTTGGTTGGAGCATCGTCCAGTACATCAAAAGGTTGCAGGTTCGATCCCTGGTTAGAGTGCATCCAGAGGGCAGCCAATCGATGCTTTTCCCTCACATCAATGTTTCTCTCTCTCTCTCCCCCCTCCTTCTCTAAAAGCAATAAATATATTCTCAGCGGAGTATTAAAAGAAATCAATGGAATGTTTTAACCAAGTGAAATGTTATATGTCCTTAAACAATATATAAATGACAATTTATTTTTATTCATTCAGCAAACAATTTTCACGTACAGAGCTAATTCTATGAGTCCAAGTGCATAGCTCCTAATTACAAACCCATCAGTGAGAACGAGGCTGTTTGCCTGAACGCACACTCACACAAAACGGAATCGCCACCAGCACCTCCCTTCTCTGTGTCTTGTTTTCACTCTGTAGCAGCACAACAGCCCTGATTCAAAATAGTAAGCGGTGCATATGGTAATAGCTTTTGGGGGGCTCATTTCTAAATCTTAGGATACTTTCTTTAAATGGCTATAATCCCAACATCTATGGCTTGATAACTTCTACCCACATTGTGCCAGACTTCAGTGCCCAGTTATTTCCAAGACTTTCCACAGCGACATATCCAAGTAATCCCCAACCCATCTAGGAGCCGCTGTCCTCATATGCCGTGTGTGCTGTACTTTTGCTGGGGCTCCTTCCTGCTACAGCCATTGCTCACAAAACTCCCAGGGGAAACTTTACTTTGTCCGTAATTACAAAGAACACGCTCACCCACCAAGCTGCTAGTCAAAGCTTGCATTCCTTCCAGAGCAGGAGGGCGCCAGAGCGGTGCGGGGGTGGGTGGGGGAAGGGCCTCTTTAAGGGCGTGATCCCAAGCATCCTCCCCAGCACTGAGTTCAGTTTCACCACCTTCGCTCACCAAACTATTATCCCTTTGCCTAAGGTCCTCCAAAGTTGCTACTGAAGAATTCTTCCAGCTCCAGCCTCTCACCCCTCACCTCTGCACATAAGTGTTAATGAACCATCCCATAGAGAAAATGTGGCATTGCATTTCACATACAATGGGATACTATTATTCAGCCATAAAAAGAAGCAAATCCTGCCATTTGCAATAAGATAAGTAAAGCTGGAGGGGGTGTTTTACTAAGTGAAGTCAGTCAGATAAAAACAAACACTGTAAGACACTCCTTATATGTGGAATCTTAAAACAAATGAGTAAACAAACAAAAACAAAAAAAGATCTTGTAGGAACAGAACAGAACGGTGGTTGCTAGGGACTGGAGGAAGGATGAATGGTGAGATGTCGACTAAAGGGTGCACACTGCCTTTATACAAAGAATTAGTTCCAAGGATCTCATGTACAGCTTGGTGACTACAGTTCATGATACAATAGTGTGCACTTGAAAAATACCGAGAGTGATGTTAAGCATTTTCAATTTTAAAAAAGCCCTCAAAACAAGCAACCAAAACCACCAGATCGAGTTAACCATGTGACGTGATGGATGTGTTCGTTCATCTTGGTCATGGTGATCACTCCACAACACACGTGTATCAAATCATCCCATTGTATTCTTTAAATACATACAGTACACTTGCCAATTGTTCCTTAATAAACTTTTCAGAAAAAAATGAAAGAAACCATCACAGAGAACCCTGGAGAGGAGGCGGAAATGCCAATCCACTCCTCCCCTTTTCTAACCCACACTTCTCTCTGTGCTTGGTTACAAAACAAAGGCATTTATAAAGAAAAAGACATTAGCGTGTAGAAGACTAATAGGAGTGTTCTAGCATGAAACAACAAAAGCCAGTGAAAAACGTTCTTTTGTATCGCACAGCAGGGCAAGCCTTGTTTCCAGGGATGTGTTAAAATGAATCAACACGGCAGCAGACTAAGTTCAGACCTGGGCGGGCTCCATTAGGCCAAGTATTTAGACACGTGACACCTTTGAATGCAACAGTAGTGATTTTTTAATTAACATAAAAATATAATTTGGAAACAAAACCCATATATTTAAGGAACCCCTAAAACACCCTCCTGGTAACCTGATTCTACACAGCATACCTTTGAAACTGTACATATTAATTGCTAGACTGTAGGGAACCAAAATTTATTCCACATTTCAAAAATATCAGCGTAGGAATTCTCCATTTGTTTGCTCAAGGAGAAAACGTCATGTCTCGACTCTTTCCTTTGATAACTTCAATGATGCGCCTCTGAGGAAGGGGTGTGTGGAAGGACGAGGGGGTAATAAATGTACTTCTTATCCCCTCTCCCTCCTGAAGGAATGTTCATATCCCTTTATGGATGGTCTCTTCTTTTCTCTTGAATCCTCACCCAAGGATATGTTTTTATTGATTATTAGAGATGGGGTGGGGGGAGGGAGAGAGAGACACAGAGAGAGGGAGGGGAAGAGTGATGTCCCCCCCACCTTCCTCCCTGTGTGGGGGGGACATCACAGGGAGGAAGGTGGGGGGACATCACACAGGGAGGAAGGTGGGGGGGACATCATTGGGTTGCCTCCTGTAAGCACTCCAACTAGGAATCAAACCTGCAGCCCTTTGGTGTACAAGACGACACTCCAATCAACTTAGCCACTTGGCCAGGGCTCTCCTAATTCTTTTGTTTAGGAGTAGCAATATGGATGGAAACAAAGGGTTAAGGAGAATCTTTCTTGGAGGAGGAGTCTGCCTAACAAGCTATTCTTCTTCAGCTATGGATTTAGGGTAGCTCTGGAAGAACTATGGACATTTAGGGGGATTTGAGTCCCTCCAGGACACTTGGCCTGGCCACCGCCCTTCACCTCATCTCACCTCCATCTAGGGGAAATCTTGAAAAAGTAGGACATGTCTCCTCATTTTCCCACTGTTAATGATTGCAATCTTTTTGGGGTTCCCTTCCTGTGTCCAACCGTGTAGGTGAAACCTACTCACAAGGAAAACAAACGTTTGACTTTGAGTTTCTGGACAGTGCACGCTTTGGGCCACAAGATCCTAAAGTGTCTGCATTCCTGACAGTCTGCAGCTCCACATCCTCGATAATGAGCAGTGTGATGGGCTCTTCGTGTATAAAACAAGACACATTCTTTTGTATTGCTCTCACTCGGTAGTGAGTGAGGGCTGGCTTGGGCAGGTGTTTGTCGTAACACATGGGAAGACTCCATGGAGCTCAACTACGCTATGGTTCATAATTTCACCCCCTGGGTGGGCCACGGTCTGGCTCGAAAATGGCAGCAGGTCGGGACAGAGGAAGAAGCTGCCTACCTGCATCCTTCCTCCACCGCTTCCAGCAGCCTGTGGGCTTTCCTCTCGCCCAGTCTTGGGTGGCTGCCTCTCTGATGGCTGCCACTCTGCTGACTGCAGCAACTTGCCAGAGTCCATTCGGACGGACGTTTACTGACGTGATGGAAGTGAATACAGGCACAGAGAATTATAAGGGGCCCGAAAAGGTCTAGAACAATCATTCAGGGGAACTGAAGAGTTGGATAAAATATAAGGAGGTTGTTTAACAGCCAGAAATTTGCTTTGTTTTCAATTGTATTCTCTGCACTCCAGGTTGAGGGAAAAGAAGTAAACCCATGACTGTGGTTTTCCTAAAAATACGTACGTTCCAGATTGTGTCTTTGGCTCGGTCAGCAACTGCTCGACTTTCCAGCTTGAACAGAGGTTCCCATTCTTTTGAGAAGCCGTACATTCTTTAAAAGCCTGATTTAGTAAAAGCTATGCACATAAAACAATGAATATAACTTTAATGATATATCACTGATCTCCTGAATCCTAGTGGGGTCATGAATCCAAGAATAAGAATCTTCTATAATTCCCAGAAAATGAGAGCTTTGTTCAGAAAAAAGATTTTTCGGCTCTAAAATTCTACCCATTTAATTCAATAAACATTTATTAAGCCTTCTTAAGAGTCAGGAATAAAAAAAAAATGTGCTGAAACACAAAGAGAGAACGATGCTCAGCACTGGTCCCTGGAAGCTCGCGGCCAAATGGAGAGGCTCCACTGTACACAGGTCTTTACAAAACCCGGGTGGGGGGAGATATGCAGCAAGAGAAAAAGTGTTCATGTCTCCTAGAAAGCAAGAAAGAACAGTATAATCGGGAGTAAGTTCTTATAAAGGAGGCTTTCAAGAAAATCCCAGAGGACAGGTGGGGTCCTGATGGAGATGAGAGCATACAGAGATGTATTCCAAGGGCAGGAAGGATGAGGATAGACATCCAGGTGTGAAAGCTCACAGAGCAGTCAGAAGAGAGCAGGGCCTCAGGCTCAGCTACAGCTCAGACCATGAGTAGGGACACACAGAATATCGGAACATGGACAGATGTTTGGGTCTCCTGAGGAGGGCCTTGATATTGGGATGGCGGTGTGCTGTGCTGAAAAGGAGAAAGCCTTTGGAAACAGCAGACAGCCAGATTTGGAGTTGTGGCATAGCCACCACATCCACTGGAATGACTTTAACAGTAAGAAAAAATACAAAAGGTAACTCTAACATTGAGGGATGTGTTATCTTACATAATCAAGGTCCAGAGTTCACATAGTTCCAGGACTAGTTTAGCCAAACAATGGCATCAAGACCTACAGCATGTACATTATTTCCTCTCCGACTGTGTCATCATTAGTGCTACTTGTCCTCAGGTCCACGAGGCAGTCCCAAGCAGCACAAGCAGACGTGGTATCAACCAGCAAAGACAACAATGACCTCTACTGCGGGGACGTCAAACTCATTTTCACCGGGGGCCACATCAGCCTCGTGGTTGCCTTCAAAGGGCCAAATGTAATTTTAGGACTGTATACATGTAACTTACTCCTTAACATTTAAGTGACAGCTCAGCACTGCCACTGGGTAGAAACAAGGTGCCAGGGCAGATAAAACAAGGCAGACGGCCAGATTCAGCCCATGGGCCTTGTGTTTGCCACCCGTGCCCCAGTGTATTCCCAGTTGTGCTTTGTGTTGCTTTTAAATGACAAAGGAAACTCTCTTCCAAAAGCCCTCCCAGCAGACCCTGTAGTCTCAAGAACCAGTGGCTGCAGTGAGAGCTGAGAAAAGAAGGAGCTGGTATTTTCACTGGGCATTTTCTTTGGTAAGAGGCGGGCTTCCCCAGCAAAACAGAACTGGGGAGTGGCTGCTGAGGAACAGTGAGTAGTGTATGCCATTGCGGAGACTCGAAGAAGTCAAATACTGAATGACTTCTCTTATTTCCTAAAAAGAAAAAGAAGCAGATAACATACCTCTCTTCTTAATCTTCTAGGATTGTGGAAAAGGAACACAATAGGAAATGGGAGAACACTGTGTAAATGTTACAATTCCAAGCAACGTAAGTAGTTGCAATTATTAATGACATTTAGCATTTATTGGATACCTACTTTGTATATGAGACAAATTTTATTGTTAAAGGTATTTCAAGTAAAGACTGTTTGTTTTTTCTGGATGTGAGGGCGATCTGGCTGTGACATCTGTCACCCCATTGATCGCCAGGGTTGATTCGGCTGATCTGGCTGGCTAGGCGGGTGTCCCCTTCCTCCCTCACCGATCCATGTGCGTCCCTCCCGAAGCTGCGCGCTCGGTCGAAGAGGACGACCTTCCCAACTAGAGGAGAGGACCGGTCTTCGGTCAAGGGTATACGAGTAGCTGCGCTCCCCTGCTAGAA
>PVIA01003053.1:0-32969 GCA_004024845.1 Tonatia bakeri | reverse complement strand
CTGTTTGTTTTTTCTGAGAAAATCGAGGCCCACAGAAACTAATTTAAATTACTCAGCTTGTAAGTGGTAGACAAGTTTAACTCATTATATAGACTCTTAATCACTGCGCTTAACTATCCTCACATTACACTGCCTGAGTGTGACGGGTGCCGGGCGGAACCACTGAAGGACCCTCCCTTTCTCCCAGTTCAAATTTGTCACATGTCGTGCTGACCACAGACTCTCTTACTCTGCCTCCTTCCAGACATTCCTGGAATAGTTTTCCTTATAATGGACAAATTTGATTTTTAACTCTTTACCGACCTCATGACAATTAATTTTTCTTTGTCATTTTTCACTTATTTTTAAAATCTTTGAACCTTGGTGAAATCCTTGTTTAAGAGCTGATCCTTTCACTTAACTCACTACAGAACTCCGTTTTCCCCAGATCAAGGATTCCTGACCGTGGATTTGCATACATCTAAGGACACATTTCAACAGGGTGGCTTATAGTATCATCATTTCCAGAAGATGTAAGTGAATGTGTAATAGTGCCCCACTGGAGTCATCAAAGGCAAGAGAAATCAATAATCACTGAACAGGATTAGGGAACCCCAGAGGGAGATGAAAGGTGGGTATGATAGTGTGCGTACACACAGCCACACTCATGCACTTGAAGTCCTCAGACAGAGGTAATCCAGAAATGCAAACACAATTTGAAACAGAAAACCAGTAGAGAGAATGGGATAAATTGGGAGCGTAGAGCCAGCCATAAAGTATATTTTTGCCTCTGCAAAGCCCTTAATCCTGAAACGACCTTCTCATTTTGTGAGAGCCCACACATAAGTTAATGTAACACTTATTTATATAATACCGTCTGTGTGACACTGAAATGGTGTGAGTTAAGCCCCCGCTGCACCACCCCTGGAGAACTTAAAAGAAGAGACGGCCAACAGCAAGGATGCAGACAGAAACAGAGGCATAGAGAGGGCCTAATCAATGCTGATCACAGAGCAGATTGTGGCACAGGAAAGAGCTCTTAGGGAGAGCAGTACATTTTTTAGTAAAATGTGCTGTGTCTTCCTTCTGAGGCTGCTTCCCAGGTTAGGTCACTGGCTGCTAAGATGTAAGGCCACGGCCAGCACACAAGCTCTTGGACACTGTCTCAAGAACCCCCACATGAAAAAAACTGCAGCTGTCATTCAAGGCAACTCATAACTCTTCCCCCTGTCATCTGAAAGCCAAGATCCTTCCTAGTAGTAACAAGTAAAGGCACGCTTATAATGAATGGCTATTATATTCTAATCCTAGAGCTAGGTCATTATATTTAGCAAATAAATACAAGAAATGCAACAAGTGCACTAGACCAACTATTTTCAACCCATGTGCCACAACAATTTTAAAATGTGCAGTACCAAACTAGTCAGTCAAGTTAGTCAGGGGTACTGTCCTCTGTCCCCGTAGATTGTCAAATAAAGACAGTCAACACAACGATAGTCGTCTGTTGTGAATGCCCTGTCTTGAACCATAATATAAAGGTCATATAATAAATAGAGTTGCATCTTATTGGTCACCTCACAAAATGAGGCTGTGTCTGATTGGTTAATTCTTGGTATCAAAAATCTTTATATACAAGTATAGACATCTCATTTAAAAAAAAACTCACTTTGGAGCAAAAAGGGGAGGCAAATACTATTATTTTTGTAAAATATACTTTTTGGTGTGCCTCAGAATTTTAGTACTTAGTTGATGCGTGCCATGAGATGAAAAAGGTTGAAAATTGCTGCACTAGACCTAAGTTGCTTTTTGATGCAGATCTTTAAAGAAGAAGTTGCTTTTCTATTCCCCAAGGTGTGAGGCACAAAGATAAAATTCTATTAATCTCACGATGCCAAACCATACAGTGTAATGACACTTCATTCCTATCTATCTTTCTCTAGTCCTCCTCCTCTTTTTTGAATAATAAAAAAGAAGGTAATTCTGGAACCATATACCTGTATCTATTAGATAATGTTGACCATTTCATAGTCTTCTTCTTCTTCTGTTTAAATGACTCTGCCCTAAATTACACTATATTTTAATCTTCTGCCTTACACCAAGGGAAGTAGAGACATCCTAAATTAAATTATATATATTTTTGTAGCCCTGGCTGGTGTGGCTCAGTGGATGAGAGCTGGCCTGCAGACCCAAGGGTCACTGGCTCAATTCCCAGCCAGGGCACATGCCTGGGTTGCAGGCCAAGTCCCCAGTAGGGGGTGCATGAGAGGCAAGTACACATTGATGTTCTCTCCCTCTCTTTTTCTTTCCTTTCCCCTCTCTAAAAATAAATAAATCTTTTAAACAGTATTTAAAAATATTTTTTTCTAGAGAAGATGCAAATATCAGCACCAATGTAATTCTAAAAGAGCACCAAGATAAAATGATTTTATAAAATATGAGAAAAATGTATATTCAAGATAAGACTTCTCTGTATAGGGATAATAAAATAGAAAATTAGACCTGGAGACTGAAAGCCAAAGCTTCAAGGAATGAAAGCATCTGAGGCTGGGGAGTGGGGAAGAGAAGCAGCAGACCCATGGGGTTGTTTGGAGAGCTCGAGTGCAAGGAAACCATGTAGAATATCTGTGCAAGTCCACTTTTCTCAGCTAAAGAAACCAGCTACACACCATGTTTCCCTTATTCTGCTTCGTAGTGCTTAGAAGGGAATGGGGGTAACACCCATTACGACACCTGGTATTCTTAGTTACAGAAACACAGGTGAGGCAGACAATTACTAATTCGGAGTTGTAAAACAGTAAGAGACTATTTCTGGCATTATCTCCTCTCAGGAAATCTAGAAAACAAAGGGACGAAAGCATCCATATGTTTAAGTAAAAGGGATACCATTTGAGTTTGGTAGGAGAGAGAGAGTGGGGGATGCGAGAAAGGGAATCATTCCTTTTCAACTTCCTCGATGCATGGGTCGGAGAAAGGGAGGTCACCAAGCTCCCAAATCACTGTCTGTCTGAATTATAGACATTATCTCAATATTAAGACTCTTCCTATGTGGGAGCCCGCACACAAAGGGAACACACCATTAAGCAGCAAACTGCCTGCTAACAATAAGGGGTCCTTCTATTCATTTGCTTCCTTAGATTAAGCTTCAATACAAAGAAATGAACCACGTATTTCCCTTTTCTACTTCTCCATCTTGGTTTTTATGCTGTTATTCATAGGTCTGGAGAGGTTAACTCAATTTTCAAAAATACTATTTTTCAAGGTTAACACACCGTACTTACAGGAAGATAATAAAGAAAGATATGCATAGTATGGCGATCCAAGTGCCAGAACATGAACCTCAATAAGACACTGGAATAAAAAATGAACAGAGTGTAAGCTTTTATATAATTTTTTTTCATTTTCTCTTCTCATTTACTACACAGTACAACTAACAAAAGTAACGAGAAAAAAACACCAGAGACAGTCAACATGCTTAAAGTTTTTTCTTCACTATGGAAAAGTCTTAATGTAGATTAGGGAGGAGGAGAAACAATTTGCTGTCTTAAGAAATAAAGAAATAAACAATAGCATATTTTTTGTTTGCCTTGTCTAAGTGCTAAGGTTCATTGGAGCACAATTTGCCACAAAGAAATTTCAAAGCTTAAAAAAGCTGGCTTGAAAGTGAAACTTAAATAGCATCTGGAAATCCCAAGTGAAATGTATTAGTAAATAATAATGATTTCTGTTGGAGAAAAAGATCCTACAGCAGTTAAGTGATTCTTATCTATCCTGTCATTTAACCACAGAACCAAACGCTTGCACATGATTCCCGTTCTAATCCTTTACAGTGGCACCTAGAAGGCTGCTGAGTGGCTACAAAAAATTAGCATCTTGCCACTCTTTTAAAAGAAACTTAAGACAAAATTGGAAGGCACTGGAAAGATCATCTAACTCCAACCACCTCGTTTGATAAGTGGTATAGGTTACACCTTCAGAAGAATCAGTTCTTGAATAAGAAGCTTCTGAGAGCACAGAATCGCCTTGGCATGCCATATGCTGATTTGGCGCTTGAGGCAGGAGTTCCTGTGCACAGAAAGGAGGACCGGATCGGGCCAGTTCTGAGGTGGGAGGTTTGGAAGAGGGAGACTGAGGGCTGCAACCAGTAAGGTCAGGCGGAGATCCAGGTTTTGGGAGGATGAGAGTCACACAACTTCAGGGCTTCTCTTTAAGAAAAATCATACAAAAATATAAACAAAGTGAGGTTTAAAAGTAGCTATTTATTAGAATGAGAAAATAGATCACAATAAATTACCAGTGCTATAAAAATAAGTATATTTTTCTTTGGAGATACTTTCAGGCATTTTGGAAGGATTGAGGAAACAGGAATGTTCTCTGATTTTGACCTGGCTTCCTCTCTCCACCAGGACCAATCAGTCACTCCCCCGCACCCCCAGAAGACACAGGAACCCATGTTTACAAAGGCTTCGAATCTTAAGCTTCATTAGCTTCACTGGAATTCTGCCTTTTGAGTGGGATTCGACATTAGATGCTTATTAAATCTTTTCAACGGAACTATCCATGTCGGCAGACCTGGGCTATGAGTCAGGAGACGCGCACTGCAGCCCGAGTCATGCTGCTAACCCACCGTGACACTGAGGAAGCCAATGTACCTCTCGGGGCTGCGGTTTGCTCCATGGTTACACTACATGTTTGCAGGTTTCTTCCCATAAAAACACTGCTCGATGCTGAATACTTCCACTACTCCATCTTTAGTGTTGCCACACTTAGTGAATGCTACTTCTATTCCTCAAGCTAGAGCTCTGAGTCTTCCTTGACTCTAATCTGTTCATTTCCCCCCAAATTTAATCAGTTGCTAAGTCCTATATACCTCTCCCATCTAACCTCACCTCAGCCTGGTCTGGTCCACACCAGTTCTCACCTAGAAGAATGCAATGCCTCTGACAACGGCCAGCATCTCATCCTATTCCCCCTCAAGCCATCCCTCTACATTGCTACCCCTATAATCTTCTAAATAGCAACCGTGTCATCTAGTCCCACTCTTTATAAAAACATTTCTGTGGTCTCATATTGATCTAAAAATGAAGTTTAAATCTCATAATATGATCAACGAGGTCAAGTATGATACGCCTCCTGAACTCACATTCAAATCAATGTCATGCCAATGACCCCTTTACTCTCGAAACTCCACGTAAACATAGATGTAACGTTCTCCTGCCAACCTGAAAGAAAGCTGATATCTGCTGATGGCCTGACTCAGTCTAGTTATATTGGTGATGGGCTTTTCTAGGCACAAATAACAGTACGTTCCACTTACGTGAGCAATTATTGTAGCAAGCCTCTAGAGTGGAGCGGGACTACAATATCCTGATCAACACAAGAGTATTGCCATTCCGTCAAATTCCAATGCTAAGAATGATATTCCAAACACTGAATTTCTTCTTGAAAGTTTAGGCTCATTAAAGGATTAAATGCTACAGATAATTTAATGCCACATATCTCTTTGGGGGAGGCTGAGTAGATGTAAAACATGTCTACAATCCAATCCAAAAGTTTATTGATTTTTCTGTCCTTTCATTCAAGAGTTTTAGCTTTCATGTACAGTTCTGTGAGACCCCTGGAGGATGGCCAGGGCTCTGCAGAGATCCACTTCCACTCTGTGAGCTTCTCCTCTCTAGAAATGGACACCCACCCCTGGAAAAATGCAAGTACATCAGGGAGCAGGTCTGAAATCAAAGCCTGAAATTCTGAACATTCACCTATTTTTTTTATGAGATCCTCAAAATAACTTCCACTGGACAATGAGGACAAACCCAAAGAGAGGTTGTGTGGGGAGGCGGGGTAGGGGGGCCTAAAGCTCGAAGTTAAAGCTGGTTCTGGTTACAGATCAATTTTAATTCCTTGAATGACCTTAGTCAATTTGTTTGATATTTTTCCCCATTTTCTATAAAATGGCATTGATAAAACTAGAATTCCCTTTTACTAACTGGATTGTTATCACCAATTTACTTCATCGAACACTTTTAAAATTGTGTCACGGGGCTAAACATTTTGAATAACAAAATCTATATACATTCTTAACTATCCTATAAAACCAATACTCATTTACTTTCTTCCTTCCTTCTTTACTTTCCCTTTCTTTCTTTTTTTTGCCATTTTTCAGATGGCAGATTAGACAGTTTAAGGAATTTGTCCGAGATCAGCTAGCACTTAAGTAGAGAGGCTGCCATTTGGACCCAAACAAACGGAACTCAGAACGCAGATGTTTAACCGCCATGCTGCAAGACCTTTTTGGAGAAGGAACAATAAGAGCTTCAAAGAGTTTCAAAAATTACACTTCTTGCTTTCAGTCAGTCTACTGCTAGGCTCTGTCTGTCCTATTCTGTCTGTCTGTCTATCTATCTATCTATCATATATCCAAATGAGCATATCTATCCCACAGTGTACAAGATCTATCTGGGAAAAGTTCCTTCATTGTTAATATAGTGAGAACTATTTGTGTGACATGAATGTAACCTGGCAGCCAAGGAGAGTGGACTGGATGCACACGTGTGAACAATAACAACTTCACTGTACTGGTCAGTGGGGGTGGTAGACACCACTGAGTGAGCATGTGCACTATTTGGATGTCTCATTCAAAATGGCCGAGGGAGCAGATCAATGAATTCACATCAAATTTTGTGTTAAGTTTTTAACATTCCTCTGCGGAAACTATTTGGATGATTCAGAAGGTCGCAGTTATGGGCAACTGGTGATTGGCAGCTTCATCACAGTAACACACTCACTCATGCATCATGTCTCATGCAGAGTTTTTTGGTGAAACATCAAATCACCTAGGTAACTCAGCCTCGCTACAGCCCAGATTTGATGCCCTTCTGATTTTTCTCAAAACTATAATTACCTTTGAAAGAGAAGAGATTTCAGACTGTGGATGAAATTCAGGAAAATATGATGGAGCAGCTAATGGCAATTGGGAGAACTGTGTGAGGTTCCAAGATGCCTACTTTGAAGGGGACTGAGGCATCATTGTCCTATGTACAATGTTTCTTGTCTCTTCTTCAATAAGTGGCTCTATTTTTCATAGTAAATGGTGGAATACTTTATGGATGGGCCTTGTATATTTGTTCTTCTAAGCGCTACTGAGGATGCAGAAAGAGGGAATGAGTGCAGTCCTCATTACACATTAGCTGGAGTGTCATTGAGCTGACAGGTTAGAACCAAATGCTTTAGAAACTAAGTGCCGTGGGAATAAGGAGAAAGGACCAAGCCCTTGCTGCATGTAAATGGGACCTTTTCAAGTTCTTACAATAAGCCGGGTGCTTTACAGTATACCATTCGGTTCACTTCATAATCCTGGTGGAGACGGGTTGTGTTGTTCTCATAAAGGAGATGAGATGGGCTGGGGCACAGGTCAAATGGATTTAAGCCTAGATCTTCTTGGCTCTGACCTAGAGTTGAGGCCTTGAAGGATGCGCTGAGTCACCTCTCACACCATCCTGACTTGAGGGGTCATGTGTACATCTCACTCGCTGAGACCCCTGTGGATTCCAGGTGATGGAGCCACGTCTCCCCTTGCCCACCAGCAGGTATAAACACAGAGGGGTCAATTTCAGAAGAGGAGAGAAACTTCCCAAGAATCTACAAGACCATCTATTTGCTAATGAAACACTCATAAACTGAAAGTCCCTCAAATGTTCCTAACTCGAACACAGGAAATGGGACTTCAGTTAAAGAAGGATAAAGAAGGCTAGAAAAGAGTGATATCTCTACTCCACATGGGAAATCAGTTAGGAAATGGATATGTATGTCACTGCTGCTTCTCTCACTTTTTAATCCTTTAATCCTAAGTCAAGACACCAGTGAAATTTAGAAACGCAACATCCTATAAGCCCTATCAAATACAGATCTCCCAGGAAAGACCCGAATTCCTGGCCTTCTGACAGGGATTGGGCCTCAGGAATCTCTCTGCAGAGAAAAGGAGCTACACTGTTCCCAGTGTGGACAGGAGTGGGGGGGTCCCTGAGCCCAGTCAGGGGGCTTCCGTGAGTGACACAGAGTGAGCGGAGGAAGGGGAAGCACATGGACCAGACCTCGCCCTCCGGCTGCTCCTGGAGATGGAAGGAAAAAAGAAATCTATTTTCTTGAAGATGGAACCTCTTCTTTGGATTTCCTCCTGTTTTTTTTTTTTTCCTTAAATTGTCCAAGATTAATGTGGAGGAAGAAAAGGCCCCACCAGCTGTTTATGTTGATGCTTACTAAAGCACATAGAAGTGAAGAATTAGCATGGACTAAATAATTTATTTAGACCTTTACTGTTGTTTTAGATAAATCACTTCCATGAAAGCAATGCATACCCAAGCAATAAATCATTGTTTAGCATTCTGTCTTGAGGAAAAGATACCACTTGGTAGAATTATTGAATGGCAGCGCCTGGCAGAGAGGCGGGGAAAATAAAGTTAAAGGTGATATCCTTGCATAACAGGATTTTCATGGGAGAAATCCTTAGATTTGAGTGAGATTCAGTGTTGAGACCCTGCCCTTTATTCACAAGGTTTTAACGAGCACCTACTTTGCTAATGTGTCAGATATTATGATTAGCCCAGTATAACTTATTATTATGTCATAAGTATTACTATTGTTATAGTATTGAGGTGACTATTGGCCAAGCACAAAGCCTAAGTGTCTAGGATATACTGATGGAAACAGAACAACGAGTTCTATGCCCTTCAGTCGATCACTATTTAATGTGATGCATATCGTGACAGTGGTGCATACAAAACACTTTGAGGACTTGCCTAGTAGGAGGACAGGAATCTGGAAAGATTTCACAGAGGCAGTGTCATTGCACCCAGACCTTGATTTAGCCAAAGGGCTACAAAAAAAAAGAACATTCACCACAGAAGCCTGCTTGGGCTCATAAGAATGCAAGGATGATGCCCATGTGATGTTTGGGTGGAGAGGGAGTACGCTGATGTGGTACCACTCAGTGAGGGTGGAGAAGAAAATGAGCGAGGAGAGACGGGAGAAGAGGTTTAAAAGAAAACCAGCAGAGAGGAAGGATGACCTTTGTGGGCCCTAAACACTGTGCCTCCTAGATAAATTTGCCCTAGAGACCAGAAACCCAAACCAATTTCTGTCTGCAAGGCAAGGCTGTTGATGCAATGCAGTTCACACCCGGTCTTGCTAATTACCAATTCTATGTGCGTCAAAACCACAGTAAAGTGTTTCAGGTCAAAAGACAGAATGGCCCTGGGACTCTCCTTTGAATCAAATCAAACGTGTTACTGCTCTATAGCCCTGCTTGGTGAAATTCTCAGGATGAAACCATGATCCTACTTTTTATTGGGGAAAGAAACAAAGCAGTTCCCACAGGGCTGAAGTATCTCAGATTTCAAAATCTGAGGTGTCTTTTCTTCTTTCTTAGAAGCCCATGCCACACACACATAACCTGAAGTCTGACACTCAAAGCTGTGATGCCCACAGCCCTCCATGACTCCTGGCAACTGGTGACAAATTAGTGCAGGCTGATGACACCTGTCACTTCCAGCACAGAAACCTGAGTACTTGGAGTCTATACTTCTAGAGGAAAAGCAAAACCTTTCCATTCTATAGACTGCATCAAAGGTTCCTGAATTAGCTCCCTTTCCTCTGGCTTAAATAATAACACATAAGAGCAGGGTGTCCTCAAGGAGTGTAGAGAACCAGTATTTCCCAACCCTACTTTACTAAGTGGTTTAAGCAAGAAGGAACTTCCAGCCTCTACTAGAGAGTTTCAACTTTGCCAAAATTTGCTAAAAGCTGAAAACAACACTGCTGACTACTTGAGTGAAGGTGACAGGCACTGGGAAATGTCATGAATTTGACGCTTATCACCTTAACAATATTTGCTGCCTTAAAAAAATTAACTATCTTGGTGTCAGCATTTTTTCAAGCTCAGAGAAAACTCAACATGCTGTTGGCTACCTGCCAGCCAGAAATGTTTCACCCCCAGGAAGAAATTAATCAATGAACAACTCTCTATTGAATGCTCACCATGTTTGAGGCAGAGCTAGTAGACCCTTTGGGAAACAAAGAGAAACATACAATGTAATTTCTGCCATCCAGGAATTCACAATCTGGGTAGAATCTGATTGTCACTCATTTATTTGTTCAGAAACATTCAAGTTTCCCTTGCTGTGATAGGATTAACTGCCTATTCCTCAAGACATCCAAGGTCATTCTGCATAGTACCTATCTCCTTTCTAGTTTTAACTGTTGTCACTTCTTGCAATCTTGCAATCCTGACTTCCCTGCTATTCTTTGAACCACCACGAATTTTAAGGCCTCTGGGGCTTTCTCAATTTCTGGTACCCAGCTCCAATGTCACCTCCTCCATGAAGCCATCCCAACCTCCCTGGGCAGAGTTTATTGCTTCATCTCTGCTTCTTTACCATTTTACATTTCTCTTACAGCCTAAGCACATAATTTTATTACTTGCTCATCTGTCTTCTTCATTATATTATAATCTAGTTGTTGAATTATTTTTATGTGGTTTCTTTCAAGTATGACATGAAAGAACCTCCAGTATATTTTTTAAAATATAAGTTAGTATGGAATGAATGAAAGTATTTACATGAGCAAGTCTACTGTCATCCTTGACACATAGTAGGTTCTCAATAATTAGTTTTATTAGGATCATAAATGCCCATTAAATATCATACTTTAAAGAATGGTGGACTGCAAATTATAATGCAGAATGGTGCTGGTGCATTTTCAAAAGTTCAGCGTTAGGTGAGCATGGTATATTTGTGGCTCATCAGTTAAGCCAGTCTGAGCAGAGATCACAGTGAGGTTAAACATATATAGCTAGAGAGACAGACTAGGGTCATTTTTTGGATGGTGTCTGGTGCCAAGCTGAGCAATTTCTAGAAGTCAGTGTATGTGGTGAGTAGTAAGGGTTTGAACACAGAACTGATCACACAATACTGGAAGTACAAAGTTAAACCCACCAGCTATGTCAAAAGTGATTAGTAGGTATCATCAAACCTTTTTTTAAAGGACAAGGGAATAAATATTTTAGGCTTGTAGACCACAAAACACTTGTCACAGCTACTCAATTCCACAGTTGTATCATGAAAGCAGTCACAGACACTATGTCTACTAATGGGTGTAGCTGTGTTCCATAAAACCTATATTCAGAAAAACAAGCAATGAGCCATATTTGACCCTCAGGTTGCAGTTTGCCAGCTCCTGGATTAGAGTTATAATTGGCTGAACTTTAAGAAGACATTTACAAATCTATTTAAATGTGCTGTTGTAAAAGTTTAGAGGCTTATACTAGTGTGGTGCAGTAGAAATCAGGGGAAAAAGGAGAACAGATTACAGGGAAAAGAGGAAGCTAATTGGATATTGCAGGGAAAATAAGAAAAAATCAAAGACAGCATTTGAAAGCTGTAAAAAAGAGGACTAGGATAATAGAGGCGCAGTCAACAGGACAGGGTCTTCTTTGTTAAATATCTGAGGATAATTCTCCTAAAAAGTTCGAAAGAAAGTGTTTGAAAAGATGCATGAATGGAAACCAGAAACTTGAGATAATCAAAGAATCGAAGAGAATTATGGTGCTGAGGGGACAGCGATCATTTAGTCCAAACTTGCCTTTTTATAATGTAGCGGGGTGGATGGTGTTTAAACCATAGATCATCAAGCAGATGACTGTCAAACCACAGGGGCCCCAAATCATGTTTTGTTTGAAGAACACAATATTGGCCTTCAGCATGCTGAGACACAAAGTGGATCTGTTGCCAGAATTTAAAATTCAGGAGTTGAAATATAAAGATGGAATTCTCACTCCTCTTGAGAAAAAATATTAGAAGATCTGGCAATACTGGGCTTATATTCCCACAAGGCAAAATCAGCTGGATAGCTCAGTGGCTCCTGCTCACAGGACATGGGCTCTGCCTCCACTGGAGCGAACCCCATGCCACCCGTCGCTGGCATGGCTCCTGCGGCCCAAGCAGGCACTGGAGTGCGTGAGCTCTGAGTTCAAGGTCTGGGCTCTGCAAGCAGGCGGCCAGGCTGCCGGTCTGGCTCTGCCACCCTCTCGAGGGAGGTAACTTCACGTGGTAGGTTTCAGTTTCTTCCTCACGTAGGTGTGCAATAAGGTGAGCTCCTACCTCCTAAGATTATGACGACGATTAACTGATATATTACAAGCAAAGCACTGGCATGGAGTTCCTCAGATGTGAGATATTGTGATTATTATCATGGGAATCTGAAGCCCGGAAGTTACATGAATCGCTGAGGTCCACACTGTCAGTTAGTGGCAGGACCAGTAACAGAACTCATTTCTCATGAGCCCGGGGCCATTTCCATTACTCTGAGTGTATTCCACTACAAAAGCAACAGGGGTGTGCGAAAACCTAACAAAGGTGAGCCCTGAACCGAGAAGAGAGAGGAAAAAGTCAGACATGACGATGGGCCAGTATGTTAAACTGCGTCCATGTGCTCTGCCCAATTGCGGTACAGCGACACAGACATATGATAATCCTGTGTCTGTGACTCACTATTTTTGTTCAAGCCACATAAAGGAACAGAATCATTTATTTTACCATCTGTGGCAGAGAACCAAAACCAAACCACATCTCAAATCAAAGTATGGTGCCTTTTAGTTGCACTCTGTCCTGGAGAAATATTGAAGGTAGAAAGACTGGCAAAAATATCCTGGAGTTATTTTATCTTGTTTATAAATTCTAAGTTTCTGCTTGTTTCACAGCAGATGAGAAAAAGTGCTAAGTCAACCAACTTAGGTTAATTAGGTCCCGTCCCCCCCCCCCAATTTGGTGACTGTAAATCAATGCCACGCAAACTTCTACTTTCACCCTGGCTGAGAAATCTGCTGCCCCTCGCCATCCATCACTTCTGCCTGTAAGTGGCCTTGCTGAGCTCTGTCTAAACAGCGTCCAGTTCTCCAGATACGAGCATTCCCTCCCTTCTGCAGCTTATAGGACAATATGCTGGCGGCAGTTTTTCAGAATAAGTGGAGCTGTGTGAGACCAATTATAATGCAAAGGTCATATTTTTTAAACTATTTACAGATTTTAATTTGTAAGGTTACAATGCCACATACTGCCAATAATTCAGGATGGAGAATTACAGCTGTTAATGGATAAATTCTTCATTCTTCTTCAGCACTCATTCCCCTAAGAGCTTTAATTTATTTCATTGAAACGTGACTCCTTGAACTTTGAACTAAAGGTTTCATGTATTTATGGGGGAAAAAAACCAGGTGGAACATTGTAAGTAGTTCCCTTACAATTTCCAAGGGATTTGAACTAATCAAAGACCACAGTTCAGAAAAGAGAGATTATTAAGTATTCCACTGACCTAAAACATGTTTATGTTGTCAGTATACAAGAGGCTTAGGACTCTTCACTCCCCCGTCCCACCAGAAGAAATAAATAAAAAGGGAGGCAAATGTTGCTGAAATACACCAAGTACTGGAAGCTAAAGGAATCTCAGCCTGTTTATAAGAATGCACTTGCAATATCATTGTGTGCTGCCAAGAGTCTGTCCAAATGCTTTTTTTGGGAAAATAACTAAATCTGAAATCTAGTGAGACCATGATTGCTGAACTTGTGTCTGGGTTGTTAGAAGGTTATGAACTTCTTTGAGTATCTGATGACAGCTATGGGCATCACACACACCACTTCTCATAAACCATGGCTCTACACAAAACTCTGGGGCAATCTTCTGACGCTCATTTACTTAGCTCTGGGTGAAGAACTTGAGTTACAGAAATGCAGATGATCCTTCTCACACAACCAAGGTGCTTTTTCCCAAAATAAACAGAGGATAGAGGCAGACAATGTGATCACTTCTTTTGGGTACTTATAATCTCAGAGGACTCAAAAGATTAACTGACTTTTCATCTTTGAGAATCCTTTTCCTGCCTCCAAGTTTAGACTCAGGCAAAATGGCAGTGCTCATAGAAATAACTAGTTATCCAAAGAGAAGACAGCTAGGACAGGGCTCCTCATCACAGTCCCAGGGGGCACTTAAGAGACTACGTGCTTGATTCTTTGTTCTTCCTATTCTTTGTCACCTCCTGTCCTGTAAACGTGCTCCCAGCTACATGATTCTTCTTTGTTCGTTAGGGTTTGAAACTCTCATGGATCTCCTGGGAAAAGCTCAGAAAGTATGATAAGCACCGAACATTCACAGACAGTTCCTGAATTTCTGAAGGAAGACCCATTGAATCGTATTGGCTTCCATTATTTCTGTAGAGTTCCAAATCCCAGGGCACCAAGAATCGGACATCAATATATTAAGCAAAACATGGTAATCATCTGTGTACGGGTTTTGGTACCTGGGAGTGGTCAGGTATGATTAAGAGAATTACAATATACTCTTGGATTAGATTGTGTATGAGAGGCTGAACTGCATTCTTTAACCACAAGAAAGGCCTTTACTGAAATCAGATAAGGGAAAATACAATCTTAGGCCCATCCACGACTTAATGCTGATGATTCTCCCTTTGCTGACTTATGTGAATATATATATATTTGGGGGATATACGTATCACTAGAATTAAATAAATTATGATACAAAGAAATTACTAACAAAATTAGACAACGTGCTTCCGCCTGCCAAGATAAGGATCACGCTCTTTCAACATACTGTATATGCATCAGCCAAGACGGCTAAGATTGTAGCTCCACAGAGCTGAGTGAGTACTCGAAATGTGGCAACGTAACAAAGAAACGTGCCCAGTTTCAGGGGTGAGTAACCTAGATTTTAGGGGCCTTCTTCTTTTTCATCAAACTGTTATCATTTTCAGAAAACTGTCTGAACTGAACAGTGAAAGAAAATAACTTTTCAAATACTCAATTGGTAAGACACGCTCTTTTTTGCCTTTTCTTTCTTTATGGGTTTGGTTTTGCTACCAGTTCCTTAAAGGGATCAGTACCATGGGTAAAAGCTACAACCAGGACAATTAAATTTTCTAGAAAAGACACAGGCCTGGCTTGCTAATCCTAGCTTACTAGAATTATATTTAAATATTATTAAAATATCACAGTTTGTTAAAAAGTCACCCATTGTTTTTCTCCCCATTGTTATATTTTTAAAGAATAGGAAATAGCCATCCCTGGCTGCTATGGCTCAGTGGGTTGAATGCTGGCCTGAGACCCAAAGGGTCATTAGTTGGATGCCCAGTCAGGGCACATGCCTAGGTTGCACCTAGGTCCCCAGTTGGGGGCGTGTGAGAGGCAACCACACATTGATGTTTCTCTCCCTCTCATTCTCCTTCCCTCCCCTCCCTGCTCTTTAAAAATAAATAAATAAAATCTTTTTTAAAAGAATAGGAAATAACCAAATAAAAACATTCGATTAGTCAGAAGGCTCTCTGATATCAGAGACTTTATTACATCCATTTTATATCACACGTCCCTAGCTTTCCTGGCATGAGGTATTTTAACTGGCGGTCTGATTAATGATACACTAAAGCTGCTAAAAAAGGACATTCAAACTAGTGCTAACATTTAAATATTCATTTTGGCAACAACATGCCATTTATGACCTCACCAACTTAGAATCATTATACATACGGTTGCATTCGGATACTATTTTCTTCTATTATCTATGTACAGGCAGTGGACAATCCAAGTATAGAATTCCAAAAACAGAGACAATGGTTCTTCTCTTTCTGTAAGACTACAGGGACCCCACCAAAAGCAGCACGTTCAGGTTTTTTTTTCCTGTAATGTAATTAAATGGCATTTAAGTAAAAAGCACTTTCTGCCTCCCAAGGATTCATCTGCCTCCTGTCACTTCCACAGTTCCTACAAGCAATGCTCCCCTTGGTCTCTGAAACCAGACCGTGCCCATATGAATAGCCATTCTTATGAATAGTCATCACTGGCAAGTATTTATTAAAGTTCTGACAGGCTATTGCCATCTTTGTGTTGGACTTGACCATGAAACTGCACACTGACAAACTCAATACAAAACAGTGGCAACAGCAGAACAGAAGCCTCGAACGTCACCTAAACCACGGTAATTGCGAGGCGTTTTTCAGCAGGAACCAATGGCATCACTCTGTCACCTCTAAGGTGTCCAGGGACCCATTAGCAACCTGTGAAGTCACATCTAACTTGGTATTTAGGAGTAGGGTGATAATAAGAAAGCTGACAAAACATATTTTTTTAAAAGGCAAGTTAAGAAATTTTGAATGCAAGAGCAAATGACTTTTACTACTTTCTGGGTTCATGGGAATTACCAAGGCACTTTAACGAACATAGGAACTGGAGTGTATTAAGGGACTAAATGTTTAAACAGGCTGATATATTTTAATCAAATATAAAAAAGAATCATAAAACTTCTTTCAATGGGAAAGAAAGTCCCACTGAAGTATTATTTTTTTATCCTCAAAAGAGAATAGAAAAGTAATTGATAGGGAAGAGTTATTAGTTTATCTCTTTAACCAATTTAGAAATATTTCCAGTGACATACGCCTATTTGCTAACACGTAAATGGCCTCACCAATGTCTCAAGTATTTCTCAAATTTCCCCAGAAAGCTCTCAGCGTAGCTAAACCAATTAAGTTTTTCAGAAACAATGATCACCATCTCTAATTGTAAGAATCACCATTCTCACCATCATTCATGCAGTAAGTACTAAAAGACATGGCAGAGAATTTCTCGCTATAGCCACGCACTTACAACCATATTTCAAAGACGCGTTCATCCTGAAACCTCACAGACACACAAATACTATGAAAACATCAGCAAACATGACATAGCTTCTCATTAACTTGCGTAAAAACACAGAGGAGCAAATTTGCAGAGTTCTGTGTTTTCCAGGCATGTCCTTCAAAGACAGTTGGAGACAATATACAAAATATTTTAAAAATCAAGTTAAAATTACCAGGGGCCTTTGACTTAGGATTAGAAAGTAGGTTTTTCTCTCTCATAAAATATACTTTATATCTTATGTCGCAGAGTAACCATAATCACCTCTATTCAGGGCACTCTAACTGCCCGGGAAGAAGAGAGGGAAGGAGAGAGGAAGTGAGGTCAGTGCCTCTCCTGCGGCGTTAATGGCGTCTGTTTCTGTACTGCTCTCACTGAAGCTTCCCGACAGCCCTAGGGGCACCTAAGGTCACGGCAACCTGATACGTGATGAATGTGACGAGAGAGGCCCTTTCCCCAGGGGTTCAGTCATGGGGCATTAGAGCAAGAACCCAAGCAGGGGTCTATCTGTTCACAGATCTGGCACATTCCTTATAACCTTGTAGTTTACTGGTGATTACGATAGAACAATTTTTTTTTTCTGTAAGAGTCAACTCTGTATTAGGTAACAGCCTTGTCTAAAATAAAATTTGAAACACAATGTTTTTTTGTGTGTGGTTATTGTTTAGCAGCTTGACTATAATATGGCAAAGTATGGTTTTCTTGGTTATCTATCCTTCTTTGGGTTTGCTGAGCTTCTTAGATATTTAATACTTTAAATAATAGTTTGGAATATTTTAAATAAAATTTTGGAATATTTAGGATAGGTAAACATTTTTTTTTACCTCATCTCTCTCTCCATTCTTTGTGGTTTTCTAGGTACACAGATTTTAAATTTCTTGATATTTTTTCACAGGTCATTATGTATTATACTTATTTATTTATTTATTTATTTTATTTTATGAAAGGCAAGATTTTTCTCTCTTTTTTCTTCAGATCGGGTAATTTTTATTGACCTATCTTCAAGTGTATTGATCCTTCTTTATATTCTGTACAATCTCATCCGATAAATATTTTTATTTCAGATAGTATTTTTCACTTCAAGGCTCTTTTTTTGGTAGCATTTCTCTCCTGAGAGCCCTACCTATTCTCTCAGTGTAACCTTTTTTCCTTTAAGTGCTTGAACACATTGGTAATAGCTACTTTAAAGTCTCTGTTAGTAACTCTAACATCTGGGCCATCCTCAGGTTGCTTTCTCTTGACCACTTTTTCCCGTGGCCATCGGTGACATTTCCTACTTTCTTTGTATTTCTAGAAATCTTTTACTGCTCACTGAGCATTGTAGATATGTTGAGGAGAATGGGATTTGTCATCATCTTATGGAGATTTTTTTTCTCTTACTAGGCTGTTAAAAAATTATTGTGTGTTCTCTGTATTTATGTGTCCGTTTCTGTTTTGTTAGTTTACTTTGTTCATTAGATTCCACAGAGAAGTGAAATCATATGGTATTTGTCTTCCTCTGACTGGCTTACGTGGGGTAGTGAACACACATAATACAATATACACATGATGTACTGTAGAATTGTACACCTGAAACCTACATAACTATTAACCAATGTCACCCCCATCAATTCAATAAAAAGAAGTAACTTACTGTCTGACCACCTGGCTCTTGTGGAACCTTAGCTTTACAGTGTATCGGAGTGAGACAGTTTGGATTCATACCTAGGCACCTGGAAAATTCCTTAGTTCTGGTACATGGTCTTTCTTCCTACAGTATGTCCCATCTGTGCTTTAATGGAAGGATCGTGGTGTTTACTAAGCCTCTTTTGGCTCGACAGAATTCAAACTCTAAACTCTGTTTCCCTTGCAGTAAGAAGCAGCTAAAACCCTCCTGAGTCCGTTTAGTCTGAAAGCTGTTTCTGTCTGCTGCTTTCTTAGAATTCAGGGATCAGCTAGCATTAGATACAGATTTTGAGTCCCCCACCTTTGTGGCTTCTTCACTTCTGAGACATTTCCAAAATCGCTAACTTCTTTGTACACCTCACATCCATCCACTGGCGGCTTAAATGGGGCAGCCCTCTGAGGTCCGTCCACTGTGCCACATGGATGGGAACATGACCTCAAGGGGAACTGTGCACACCTAGGCCTCACCCCATCCAGTTCCTTTCTTTCATGAGTTAAACCCCCTTCAGATTCTGCAATTGTTGATCCCTGCCCACTGTCTCCAAGCAGTTTTCTATTTCCTTCTGAGTTTATAATTATTATATACACAAGGGTTAACCCAAAACCAGCTAGTCCTCTAACACCCTACAGCTTTTTCTTAAAAACAAAACAAAAATCTTTGTTCTTCACATGTGCTATATACTTTTTTAAATTTCTATTTTAAACAGCCTTTACAAGGTGATGATGATTATAAAATCACTTGCCTACTTACGTTCTATGATGCTTTTTATTTATTTTTATTTTTTCTGATTTGTCCAAGGTCAATTCCTTCAGGGCTGACTACAACAAAAAAGGGATAAGAACAGAAACATACTGACACTGTTGGAGTAAGGCCGTTTCCCTGGACTCATTCTCCTTTCCCTCCCCGTACTGCAGAAGAACTCGGGAAGCTATCAATCTGCCATCTCTTTCCATGCCTGGGGAATTTCCCAATTCACGACCAATTAAGTCATCAAAACAAGTAATGAGAAAAGCAGAAGTGAACCTCCATCTTACATGTCAGCACTATAAAGCCTTTAGTCTATAAAACAAGAGTCACATGATACCCACATTAACAAAGGGGAAGATATAGATCTACATGTGCCCAAAATCTAACAAAGGAGGGTGGTGGATGAAAAAGGTATTATGTCCACATACCACTGGCCAAGGGAAAGCTGCTTCGTATAGCCTGGAGCTAGAGGTTGAGAATTAATGTCAGTCCCTCGGCTGGACTTCTCGGTATCCAAGAAAATCTGTCTACTTCTAGAGAGAATACTTCTAGAGAGAAACCCATTTCCAGGGAGCCACTCTGTTGAAAAGTGGGCAACCATTTTATTTAATTTTTTTTTATTTTAGAATTCTCTGCAAGAGGGCAGTCCTTTAAGAGTAAAGTAGGGCAATTCCTAAGAAGCTTTTCCAGAATCATACACTTGGATGATGACTGGGTATCAGTGGAGTAGGAAAAAACACATTAATATTTAGCACTCATATAGCAGTATAAATGCTTGCAATGCTCTATAATAAATAAATCCAGGCCTCAAAATGTGCCTTTTTAACACAATTGTAACACAGAAATATCTTTAGGCTTTGCAACAAATTCCCAGGGGAAAGAGCCCGAAATCCCGTCCTGTGAAACTACGGTATACTGAGCAAAGTGGAGGAGACTATTCTATAGAACACAATGTTGTACTGATGAGACAAGGATCAGATGTCCCTAGGAGGGGCTTTTTTCCTGTAATTTAAATGATGTTAGAATATTGCAAGTGTCTTCCCTACAATTCCCCTCCAGGCTGTCTATCTCCCGTGGCAGTACCCTCATTCTGTCAAGTTCACTAATAGTAAGCAGTAACCTGGATGTATGGGGAGTTAACTCTCTTGTACTCCTTCTCTCTACCATCTGTCTTCAAACTGGGTCTATTCTTTGTCCCCATTCAGCAGGACATTGCTGATAACTTAAAGCTCATGATTCAGTTTGCCAGCGGGGCCTTTTCCCATTACCCACCATCACTGTTCTCTCTGTTATCGCATGAACCTCCAAGTTGAAGCAATAGGTACTGGGTGCACCTTCATTGACAGTAATCCATCCTAAAGCACATCTTCTCTTTACGTGAACCTACTTCCTTAACTCAGCGTCATCCACATTGCTGTGAATAGTAAGGGCCATGTATTGAACATGCACAAAAAGTGCACCACGTCAAAAACATTCCTACAATGAAGATCATCTGCTCAGAAATGAATATTTCAATATAAGAGAAGATTCTTTCTGTAGATCTCTTCAAACCTAACACATCTTAACCTAGTCAAGCAAGCTTCCATTCTACTCTGAAAACTCAAATCCTTCTCATACACTAAACAGCTTTGGAAGTCGACTTCACATTTCAAATTGCTCTTTCTTCCAAATGAATGCTGTTACCAATGTCACAGTGTAGGACAGTACACACCGCAAGGGCAAATGGGGCTCAAATGATTGCAATGAAGAATAACAGGATTTAGGCCTAGCTGCTGTGGCTCAGTCAATTGAGTGCCGGTCTGCGAAACGAGGGATTGCTGGTTTAGTTCCCAGTCAGGGCACATGCCTGGGTTGTGCCCAGATCTCCAATTGGGGGTGGGGGGGCATGTAAGAGGCAACCACACATTGATGTTTCTCTCCCTCTCTCTCTCCCTCCCTTCTCTATCTAAAAAATATAAATAAAATATTTAAAAAAGAGAATAACAGGATTTAAGGAGATGGGAGAGAGCCTAAGCCTTCGTTTTCCATTTCTACTTATATCTTACTCATTTTGCATGCACACATACAGTTAATGCAATAAGTTTACATTTAAAAGACTGTGAGCAAATTAATTCCTAAAATAAAATACATAAACACAACCAATTAAAATATAGGAGTGATTTTAATTCCATTGAAAGAGTTCATAATTTAAAGATACTTGTGGGCATTTCTTTTCATTGAGGCAAATCACCTATTTGCAAAGCAAATAATAACCTTTTAATTTGTACTTTTCACAGTTCTAACTGTTGACAAAGTAGGTTTTCTTAAAGGGAGTCTCATCCATAGCCACAGATTACGGAGCTGTTACTGTACATCACGTGGAAATAGAGCTGTCACCTTTCCACCTGTTCAGTACTCCATGAGCCTAACTAATCTGACTCATGCTTATGCTAAGCCATTTGTCAAACACCAGCTATAGCACAGAACTTTATGTCCCATTGCCTTTGACTTACATTTTATATTTGACAAGCAAGGCCCTTGGGATACAAGAGAGCTTTCCCCAAACCAGTGCCTACTCAGCATGTGTTCTAGAAGTCAGAGTGTTATTTTAGCTTTCCTGCTTCCTGCTTGCAGAAGTCAAATGGCTCGATACTTCTCACCACAGTGATGTGTCTGACAATTTTGATGGGGAAATGACACACTCACCCTCCCTTCTCTTTCCTCCAATCTATGAAACCCAACCCTGAAACAGTGAGAACTCGGGTTGGGCTGGATTTAACTGGTGAGTTGGGCTGAAATGTTTGAAAGTGCACGGATCTTATTTGTAGTGGGAATTCCAACTTGAAAACTGATCGTCTCTGAACAGATCTTCTCTGTGCAAGTTTTCAGCTCATGCCTTCCAGCTTTACCGACAAAAGTAGTTATGCCTTTTGGAACCAAGTCAACAGATCCAGACAAAGGTGAATCCATGATTTTCGGGCTTGAACATCACTAATAATTATCTGTCTTTGATAAAAAAATCATTACTCTTGGAGCAGAGTTTTATTTGAACTCTGTCATGTTACCGAAAACACTAGAACAGGTAAAGGAAAAACCATACACAAGGAGAAAGGAAACAAAAGAAGAGGAGAAAGATGTAGGGAAAGAGAGGAGACAAGAAAGAGAAAGCACGGAGTTGAGGCTGCAAAACGTCATTTTCGCATTTCCCTCTGCAGCTTCATTTTGGAGCTATGCAAACGTCTCATTAATTTCTACACTTAGAATCTGATTCTGATGGTAAAAGTAAATTACTCTTTTGGGTCTTGTTATCTCCACTTCTACCAGTGACAGACCTGAAAGAGATGAAATATTTTATGCAATTAAATAGTGTACGCCATAATGTGACTCACTGTGTATACTGTCTCAATAACTTAGAGTGAGGAGAGAGGCTCAGGAGATAGAAAGGGGAGGACAGAGCAATCATTACAGGACCACAATGCACAGGCGGTTGGATGCTTGTTTGTAATTTGCTTCTTGGTACATCTCTGAAGAACAAGAAGCTGTGTGGGCTTAAATGCATAGGCATTGACAAAGGAGCCCCTGGCTTCCATGAACGTTTCCCCAACGCTCACCATGTTCAGATTTCCTCTCCTCCTCTTGATAATGAGGAACTGGAGTGGTCTTCTGTATAGACTCAAGCCAGGAAAATAGAGACCAATTTTAGCAGAAATGGAGTGAAATAGAATGAAAAATATACATTTACCGTAGTTTTTTCCATGTTGGGAAAACTATAGAGGTTTCTAATGATGTGCACTGCAGGGCTTCCTTATCAAATCTAAGATCTGGTTAATTTTTACAGACTTTTCACATCAGGTCTAAATACTATTTCCGGGGCCGAGATTCTGAGCAACTCTTCACTTTCCCAATGGGGACGAAAGCTCTTCCCACGCGTCTCCTTTCGGAAGACCTCCATGCACGGGTGCTGACGTGCACTGCTCACTTGCTCTGGTTTGTGACAGCAACTTTGCGTGAAGTTCCACCGGTAATTGTGGTATAGCTGAGTACAAACTGCACTCACAGTTTGACATCACCTCAAAGCATCCCTGTAACTATTTATCATTTCCATTTCTAGGTCAGGAAATTGAGGCTCCAATAAATAAAGGATTTAACTACCAAAGATGTAAAGCAAATACAAGGGCTGAACTTTGAATTAAAATCTTTGACATCTGGAGGAGACAAGGGATCTTTAAAAAAAACACAACAAATAATTTCTTAAAGCTAAAAACTAGAAAATACTTTTGTCCATTCTGAGATAAATATAAGCACCGACATGGCATGATATCATGTCCCAGTGTTCACAGTTGAAACTATCGGCACTATGTGTGAGTGTGGATAAATAAAAATGTTTTTAGAAGTTAGTAATCAACACAGTAGATTTAATTCACCTATGAATGTGATATGAGAAGGGGGAAATAAGATATATAAAAGGGAAAATTTGAACTTATGATCCCAATAAGAAAAATAAACTCAACTTGCTATTAATATAAGCCGATTAAAACTAATTAAATCTGGGCCCAAAAAGTATCAGAGAAGCTATGTGCTACTGAAATTCCCCCACCTAAAGAACTGATTTTTTTGAGGTTAGCTCTTTATGACCACACATGACAAATATCCTTAAGAAATATGCTGAATGTCTTAAAAAACAGGAGTCAAAGAAAAATAATACAATCAGCTATCTGTTTCTCTATCAGTATGTTACTGTAAGTAATCAGAAGATAAAAATAGGATTATATCATGTAAATAGCAAATAAAGATTACACAGATGCAATTATAGCAATTGACCCATATTTAAGCTAGCACACACTTTGGGAAAAAAGAGTCTGAAACCATTTGTCTTGAAAATCTATAAATTTAAACGGTGATTTTGAGTTTAGCAGCTGATCAAAACTACTTTGGACAGAACTATATACCACCAAGCTATTTTTTCCCCATAAGTAAAAATAATAGTTCAGATTCAATTTCAAAAGTTTGCTGGTAAATATGCTCTTTAGCATTACCTGAATATGAAAATACCAGTGAAGGTTTAGCCAGTCCCAGTCAGGACAGAACATTCTGACACGGCACTGATTTTGAGGAGGCAGGTGAAATGAAGACACAGTCACTCGGTGAGAGCAAAGCGGCTAGGAGCTGACAGATACCTTAGAGGCAGGCACCAGAACTGCGGGTGTTGCCTCCTCTCTACACTCTGTGCAGAGAATGCTGAGGGAACCCACTAGTTTATCTCATAAAAATCAAATGGAAATACCATCAACAGAATGATTATTTGTTACCACTGAAATTAGGGGTAAAACACAGGGGATGGTGGATAGTAAGAATTAAAAAGTGAAGTCAGAGTAACAGAGGGAACAGCAGCCTTGGGAAGGAATTAGGAACTTAAATCCTGGGGTGATACAACTATCTGGCTGGGCAGGAAAAGGAACGGGATCCATTTATCAAGTTGTATTGCTATCTTCTGGCCAGGATTACCACAAATGAAGCGAATGCCAGGCTATCCTATAGGTTGGGGAGGGATAGGCGACCAATGCCTGTGGAGCCTTGGAATTCTGTCTTTGCTTCGTCAGGTGAAGCACGTTAGTACAAGCTACCTGAAGTGTTCCTTTTCTGGAACATCGCAGTGCTCTCTCTGAGCCAGCGAAACCTGGGAATTGGGCACTAACACTGTCCCCAAAATATCAGTCATGGTGTAAGTAGTAGTCGGAGCAGCAATGGTACTCACAACAGCATCAACAGAGACAGTAGCACAGTATTAAAGGTCATTTTATTTTTTGAAAGATTTTATTTATATATTTTTAGAGAGAGGGGAAGGAAAGGAGAGAGAGAGGGAGAGAAACATCGATCCATTGCCTCTCTAGCACGTCCCCAACTGGGGACCTGACCCACAACCCAAACATGTGCTCTGACTGGGAACTGAACCTGTGACCTTTTGGTGCACAGTCTGGAGCTCAATCCACTGAGACACACCAGCCAGGGCAAGGGCAATTTTTTAGAGAAAGTAAGATCATGACTCTCATACAGATATAAAATGAACACAGGTTAAAGATTTTTTTTTTTTACTCGTAATGAGGGAACCTGGAAGATGTTATAACTGGTCAAAGGAGAAGTCCAAAACAGAGCCAGTTTATATGGGTTAAAAGAATGTTGAAACAAATGGGCAAATAAAGGCAAAACCGCCTTCAGAGGACTGGGGGAGTCAATACAGCCTCCACAGGTCAGGACACAATTTGCCTATCCGTAGACAAAACATATATTCATCACTATCATTTATATCATTTATCTGCAGTTAAGGAATTACACAACAGTGCTCATAGGAGCGGAGTCAGATAACTACCAGAAGGGTGTGCTACGGACAATGTTCAGTTTATCGTTGAGGTACAGTTTTTCCCCTGACACAGCAAATGACACATGCTATAAAACTGGACATCCAGGATCCTTAGAAATCAGAACTTCCCACTGAATCTCATGCATAACTTCTCTCAGGCATCGCCCCAACCACTGCCCACCTGTCTTTGCACCAACAAACCAGAAGCACATTGTCTGCAGAGCTCCCATTTCTCCCCACCCCCGTGCAGATGAGGGGCGCCGATGACGTAATAGCACAGAAGCAATGCAGGGATCCCTCTGCATGATATGACCAGAGCCTGACACCTACACAATGTGATTCGTGCTGAAGCTCTTGGGGAAAATGGTAAAGTCCAATTTATGAGGGACTTACACCCTGTGTCTCTAACACTCAGGGAACCTTGCCCAGTGCCCATATGTCTGTTATAAAGGAAGATCCATGATGTTTTCTAAAAAGGAGAGGAAACATGTTTAACATCACAGAAGAAGCATATGGGAGTCCATTTCCACTGCTATTTTTTTCTTGGATTTTCTTTTCATTTAGGAAAAAGGAAGGAGTAGGAGGAATACATAAAATGTTTTTACATCTTTTTTTTCTTTATAAAGCTGTACCAGAATAGCCCAGTGCCTTTAAATTGTTGGGTACAGTATTGCCACCACAAAGTTGGTACCACATAAAATAGTCATCTGATAATCTTTGTCCCAGTAACTTAAACTACCCTGTGGTCAAGAACTGAGCACTATTTATCTTTATGTATGAGTGCCTGGCACACAGTAGGTGTGTTATGAATGGTTATTGAACTCCCCCTTCACCATGCTCTCGGTCTTCATCCTGAGCCGCCCACTGTCTGCCCGCCCCCACCGTTTCCCAGCCCTACTCCTGCTTCTGGATTTCTGACTCGTGCCCCACGCCTGCAGCTGGGCCATCCACTCCTTGATTCTCTGAACCTGACCCGCAGCTCTCCTCTTTGGCTACAGCTGACGACACTAGAGTGGGTATGCTGCCACCGCACATCCCCCTAGCTCCGCCCACAGTAAAGTAACTGTCCCAACTCTTCTCATTGCCAAGCACTTTACACTCGTGCAAGCGGGGGCATGTTCCAAGTTACCTGAAGAAAAATTACAACCAACAAAGGGAGATTTTCCTCCCTCAGGAAACCTCCCAAAGGACATCCGATGTCGGACAGTGTGTGCTATTGTCCTAAGGGCTTTTCCTAAATGCCTCCGTGTACACTGTGGCTTAAAGGGCGAGAATATGACTTCGCCATTTTGGCAGTAAAAACCTGTAAGTAAGTTTAAAGCTGCGCTTCCATTGGGTGAACTATGTCTCTCCATCTCACTTAAGGGCACTCTTTCTCCTCTGCCACCCAGGACCCCATTCTCAGCTGCAAGGGTGGGGAGAGGAAAGGGAAAGAACTTGGCATTGGCCACCATTTATTCTGGCTACTCCTCAGACATTCAGCAGATACCTTCACTGTCTGTATTTAATTTAGGAGAAGACATCCCTTACGCGTGACAGATGAGCAGCCTCACAAATAAAAGTAAGATTAAAAAACGGTTGCCAGAGACAATCTGCATGAAAGGGAAAAAAATACTTGCAAATGGCTATTAAGTTGGCAGTATTGCTTTTATTATGTAAGAGATATTCGGAATGTTCACAATGAAAAATACCTCAACTTTTTTAAGTATAAGAAACCACATTGGCCGGCATCTCAATTTCTAATGAAGAAGGATGATACATTTTGGTTAAGAATCTTGGACTGCTTTTAAACAGAGCTTTGTGCTGGATCTACGGAAGCATCTGTCCAGCTTGGCATCCTGTAGAAGTGTGTGCTTTTCCAGGTAGACGTTCTTAGAGAGTATCATCCTTAAAATCAGGTTGTCTTTTCTATACTGAAATCACTGTTAGGTTTTCTAATTTAAAAATCAAAATTTCTTATAGATATTGTGCAATAAAACTGAAGTAGGATGTGTGGTTTTTGCAAATGCTTTACCAACTGATGAAATTTTACATTTGTAAAATTAACATATTGTACTGGTACCAAATAGTTTTAACTTACATATTAAAAAGCTCTCCCCAAAATAAAAGAACAGAAGCCTCCTTGTATCGATGACGTTAGGAACTGCAATTTCAGAAGCACACCCTAACACACACAGCCACACAAGTTCACACCTGCTGCCTTTACATGACTTGTCAGACTTTTAATTAACATGTGCTTGAATTCAGCAGTGTAGAAGGTTCTGTGCAAAACATCAGCTACAAGAGGCCGCTCAGCCTTGGAAAGCCCACACCTGTGCAGGGTCAACACAACAGCACTGTAAGGCTGGCGTGGTTACCTGAGCTCCTGGAGTCACTCACGGAGTCCTTTCTTGTCATCAGGATCCCCAGCCCCTGGTTCCTTTCATGCCTTTAATGTCCAATTAAGAAACACATTTTGTTTTTGCTAGGAGACCTGCCTAAGGGTAGGGTGAAGGAGCAATTGAGCACAATTTCGTCTCGGACTCCTTTTATTTTTAAAAGTGCACTTTAATATGACAGCCAGTCTTAAGCTACTTTTAAAGGCTGATGAATTGAGTTGGAATAAAAACACGCTGTATTAGATACTTTCAGATATACTGTTAAAGTGAAACAGCTATTATCTTTTTTACATTAAAAGAAGGGCAGCGTGCCATCCTCTTTCATTTCTCCAGTAGATCGAATTGAATTATTCATTAGCACGGAATGTTTCCAAACTCCCTCCCCCCACCCCACCATTACCTCATTTTAAACAGTGAGCTGTTTCATCTCTTCTAAAAATAACCTCTCTGATTCACTGAGCTCCTAAAGTGTTGGACTTCCCCAAAATTAATCCCTGTGATCAGTAACGCTCACAGTCTCTAGAGTAGAGTCGGACAGCAAAGACAACAAACGAGCAATTAAAAAGCAGCTCCTTCTGCGGCTTTTCAGTCCCCCATTTGTCACCGACCGTGGAACCTCAGCGCTGAGTCATCCTCGGGGTCTGAGGTCGGCAAGGCATGACTCCAGTAAAACCCTAAGACATAACTATAACAAAACTTGTAAAGTTCTACACTTGGTCGAATGAAGGTAGGTCCTCAAGTGACTTCCCAAGAGCCCATGTCAACTGACAGCTTCAGAGTTACACTCTTCAGGCATAAAGGAAACACACACGTGATGTCCAGCACCTTCAGACCAGTAACACACATACATGCACACATCTCATCACACACACACACACACACAGCTTCATACACACATAGCCCGCCAAACACATGAACATGCTCATCCAGCACACACACTGGCACACGCACATACACACAAATAAACACACACCCATCCCGTTATACACACAGGCCTTTCCCAGCATGCACACATATACTTCCAAACCTGCACAGACACCACCCCGCACAGACGCTGATACACACACACACACTCAGTGCCAAACACACCAACCATCCCATAAAACACACATGCACACGTGTACACATTCAAACACACACACACCCCCCACCACCACACCAAACCCACACACCCGTACGCATGTACATATGCAAACCTAATTTTCCTCCTCTCTGACCAGATCTGCAGGCACCATGGCCTGCAGTTCAGAGGGAGTCTCAGCTCCTGTCTTCTACGATCGTCTGCACCTGCTGAGTCCTGTGTCATTAACAGGAGCTCATCAGAGCCACATCAGAATGGGAAAATGCATTGTTTCTATTACCATTTATAGCACCATTTGTTTCATTTAAGAAAATGTGTTTTGTCCCTAGCCTTCAATTACTCCGCACACACAGGAATCCGGAGTTCGGGGTGCATATATTTTCTCTCATCCCTGCGCTCTGTCAGGAGAAAAATCACTGTGAGTTGACTTCTAAGACAAACTGTTCCCATTTGCAGCGGCAGCAGTTCAGCTCTTCCAAACAATAAGTTAGCTCCCGAGACCTCTCAGCCAGTCTCATTTCCAGAGCAGGCAGTAGCAGCCTCAAGGCTGGGCCTCTTTAATTGAGGCCTGACAAACTCAGCCAGGGGCGGAGCTCAAATTTTCCTTCTGCATGATGGGAATGGGATTTCTCAAGTATAACAAGATAGAGTGAATTGTATGATCTTAACAATTGACACCCAACTGCCCCTCAGAGGAAAACAGTTATCGTTTGGAACTAGATAAAGATCCTAATTGTTGGTTGTTTTTTTTTCTATTTGTTTGTTTTGGAGAAAGATCTCAGAGGATGCCTGCTGGGCCATAGGACAGAAAGTCTGAAGTTTCTGGGAATAATCTAGAAAGGGGAGGTGAGGAAGAAAGAGGGGCGGAGGAGAGGGAAGAGAGGAACCACACCAGAGGCATCGTAGATCCTGCGCTCCCTCCCACATCACTCCTGTCCCCCGCCCCGTGTCACTCCTGTCCCCCCGTGTCACTCCTGGCTCCCCACGCCCTGCCACATCTTCACTGAAGTTTAAAAAGTTACCAAAGATTTGAAATAAGTGATCTTTTAAAAGCTGTAGGAGGCAGAGAAAAATTTGTATTTTGTGTATTTTGCACACCCAGGAATTGGACGCCAAAGCAGTCCTGAGAACATTCTCCCACCTCTCCCAAGAACTGACAGAAACCTTGAGAAGCTCCTCACCTGTAAAAGTCAATTTTACCTCAAGCCTGAACTTCAGTAAGCCTCCAGCTAACACCTGGCTTACCCAAAGTGAGCACATAAATTAGATTGTAGAGGCCACTTTGAGAAGTAAATACAAATTAATAAATGGTGCTCATATACTTTTAACGCACTGTTCTCAGTGCTGTGCTTGCTCCCAAGGACCGAGCATGACGGACAGCGTCCCATCCTCAGAGAGTTCCCAGTCTAATGGGGGGAATAGGACCTGGACACAAATGATCACAACACGAGGCAGAACAGGAACTGTGGGAACAAACCAGGAATAAGGATCGATTCCGACAGCAGAAAGGTAGGAAAGGGACATTAGTGCTCATTCTGAGGGATTCTAGAAAAAACGATACCTTCACAAACAAAAATAGTGGCAGGTGAGGAAAAGTTTATTTTATTAGACTTCTTGTATAATTATTTCAACAACCCCCACGTTTGACTGAGGATAGTTAGAAAGTCTTGCCCTCTATAATGTCTTAAATATAGTCATTCCTTAAAATTAATGTTTAGCTGAATCCTTAGCTGAGGGACAGCATAAACAGAAGCAGAGAATCAGGACATTTCAAAAGTTTGGTTTGTCTAGAATTCAAGGTGTGTAAAGTAGAAAGCGGCATAAAAATGTGGTTATGTCCACATTTTTGTGTCCACATATGTGTCTAGATGGCCAGATGGAGAGGTCTCCAAAGTGAAGCTCCCCAGTATTCTTCAGGCAACGAGGGTAAGGGGGGGAGACTCTTGGTCAAGAAAATACAGCACTGGGCACATTTCTGACCAGTCACTCCAATGTCAAATGCAGAGCAGACTAGGGGCAAATTTGCTGATGGGAAGCCCCAAGAAGCCATTTTACAGTTTAGTGAAAAGCAAAGCCATGGAGTTTCTAGCTGGGGTGGCAGTGAGAGAAATGAAAATAAGTGGGACACTGTAAGAGAGAGAATTGGGATGTTTGGAAGCAGGGGCTTGCTTGAGATCAGTTTATTGAGCATCTACTGCATGCTCTGCCTCAGGGAGTCAAACTCAGGTCTGAAAGGATTCATGCCAAACTGCTATCCATTGATGTATTCATTGATACATTGATTATAATTGATATTTGAGTTGGGAAAAATAAAAATAAAATCACTCAAATCTTTTCCACATATAATTTCTCTTGATGTATCACTTTTGTGAGTTTGAAAGAATAAATCCCAAGACATGCATTTTTTTTGAAATGCGTTATACAGAAAATGGACACAGGAAAGACCACTGGATTTGTATGCCAAGTCAGGGTGGGTGGAAATAGCCCTGAGAGAATTAAAAATCATCTTCTCATCATTAAAGCAGGCCCAGGGGCATCTCCACAAAAGGTGTTAAGCTATTAGCTGGTGCTTTTGAATACAGCCCCAAGTACTAAAGCCATGTTTCAATTTAAAATGTTACATTTTTTTCATGCTTCTTATTAAGCCAAACTCTTATCTCTCCCAGTAATTCTAAATTACTAAGGTCAGACTATCTTGGAAGTAAAAAAATAATTATGGAGTGAGTGAATCCTCCCAGTGTTCTTTAATTACTCTGCGGGACCCAGGCCCTGGGAAAGCTCCCACCTGAGCTAATTTAGGAAGCTTTGAGAAAGTCACTCTTTGGGGCTATTTAATGCTGTCTGTCTCCCAGTATGTAACTCCTTCCAGCCCGCATACTGAGCAGAAACTGTAGCTAATGAGTCCTCCTTTCCACAGCTGCAAAAACCTGGGAGAATTTAACAAAACACAGTGTAGCTTTCCTGGATATGCTATAGCCCAGGAACTGTGTGTGCAGGGGAGTTGCCTGCACACGGACTGAGATAATTATCTCCACAAATCCAGGCTGTATTGTGGACAGGAAACTCATCTCTGGATCCGGAGTTCAACCAGTAGTTTCCACTACCGTCTGTTCATCGCTGAACACCTCTGACTTTTAAACCCACCAAAAAGAATGTAGGTTATGTTTAAACAGAAGTGTAACAGTGCCACACGACCTTTGTCCCACCACGGGCTGACGGGCATCGCTCAGTGTGAAAGGGCCGCCACTCTGACTGAGAGAAGCTTAGCTAGCATTGTATCACTGAGCCCACTTTTCACCATAAAAAGTTGTTCTATACAAGGCACCTCACTGTGTAAGTAACATATTTGCACCTTGCATACCTTCAATGGAGTAACGATATACTTATATAAACATACATGTTTATATAAAACTAAAGTATATATAAATATATATACAGATATATATGTATAAACACACCTATTGATCGATCAACTGATCAATATATCCATCTCCTAGAGATCTGCTTCCTGCTATTCATTATTTAAATAAATAAATGCCCATGGGAGAATATTAATTAAGCTGTGATGCTTTCTCCCTGTTTCTTCCAGACCTATAATTGTAGTCACAGAAATGTGCATTAACTGCACTGTGTCCTCGGAGTAACAACGTTACACTGAGGAGAGAAAGGGGAGGAAGAACCTGTCCTACAGGCAGTGCCTTCTGGTGGTTAGGTAGTCAAATCACTAAGTGGGAGTCCTGTAGGGAGAAGATGGGACATTCTGTTGTGTGCTCTCTTGTATCTCTCTCTTTGGGTTATCTGACAAATCTCTAAACACTCCAGTGGATCAGGTTTTTAAGAGCTGGGGGCTTGTCAAGATCTCCAGGGAATAATTTTCTTCAAGAGGTTGTGGCTAGCTGCAAGGTAAACCTTGTGCTCAGAAAGATTGGTTAAGAGTCCACACAGCATCTGAAGGAGAGATTATCAGACTGCTCACAGGGCAGAAGCAAGGCTACAACATCTGAGGGAGAAATTGAGAAGAAGGTAGGCAGGTGTAGAGAGAGAGAGAGAGCAATTG